>OX424575.1:70019406-70341906 GCA_949152435.1 Gastracanthus pulcherrimus
GAATAACGCGACCTTATCCTTTCTCCCTTTTTAAACCCACGTAACAAAGGATTATTGACAGGCGTTTATTATATGTATATTACGAATACTAATAATTGTACTAGCGTTATAGCGAAATATGTAATTATATATACTTTCGATAAAATAATAATATTGCTATAATGAAATTGAAATATTACTCATTATTCCCATTATTAAATGTGAAATGATTAGAATATTAAATGTTGCTACAATAGCACTGAAATATTACCGCTATATATCACAGAAATATGTAGTATTGCATGTGGTATTCGTATGGTATTGTTGCAATTTTTAATGCTATATGGAAATGTTTTCTCTTTGAGAAAGCAAGATCGACATTTTGAGTGCTTTTGGGTATAGTCCCACCTTAAAATGTTTAGTTTCTCTAAATATGTAGTATCATTTTGATGATACCACGTATTTAGGGGGGCCTGTATATTATGATAGTTTGATTCTGCAGCTTAACGGGCGTGTCTTTGCACCGTGTTGAAAAACGGCATACTTTTGCTCCACTCTATATAAACAGATATAAATACACTCACACAAACTCTAGCACATTCATACACTCACATACACAACCGCCTCCACAAAACCATATAGACCCCATGCACACACAGTCGTACACTCACACACAAATTATTTTATATAAACATTGACGCACGCATATATACACACTCATACGCACTCACACGCACACGTACAAACATATACACACACGCTCACCGGTTGTTGCTTGTCGCGATGAAATTCGTAGACATTAGAATAAGTTAACAAATTTATCTCATCTTAGTTGATATTTATATTTTTCATTGTGTGATGCACACAGACTAATTGTCGTGTTCTCGCCTCTCTTTTGCTTTTCACCAATAAACACCATTCAACACAATTTTGTTCTTGTTCTCGTTAAAAAGCCACGCAACCTCGCCGAATGATTCATATTTAGTGATTAAAGCTTTAATTAGTATATAGGTGCACACGGAAAACAGTTGGGTTGGTGGCTGCTTAGACACGCCCACGCCATTGTCCAAAACTCGTAGGAGAGCTGTCGTGTTTCTAAGTTTAGGATAACGATTTTCCTAGCAATAGCGTTCGGATCTCTTGTAGTTGGCGCGCAATTGTAGCGAATCGCTGTGAAGCGGATGTGCTTCCATTGCATAGCAGGAGTACCGGTTAGTACAACGGCACAAACCTTCCGTGTAGAAGAAATATTAAATTTCACTTCCGCTGGCTCCGCTCGTTTGCGTCGGGGCATCCCTCAAAGATTTTACCTGCTACGAAAAATAACAAAAATTAATATTTAATGTAAAATTTTAAGATGGTTTTAAACCGTTTAATTCACGATTTACAAGGAAACCACCCGAAATGTCCGATGTTTCCGAATTTTTTATATGTTGTAGAAGATCGAAAAATAAGAGAAACGTATATTTTTATCGGCCCAATCCGATATTAAAGGGGTGACAACCGCCCCTAAAGTTTACCCCCGAAAACGTTTTTTTTAAATACCTTAAGTTCTAATTAATGTTTTGAAATGAAATTTTATTATTTATATATTTTTTAAACTATTTTTGTATATAATATTTGCAATAAAATTAATTAATTATTATAAAAATCATTTTTGTGCTTAAAATAAAAAATTAAAGTTGACGTGTTTCAAGGTATTTGCAAATAAAAGCGTTATCGGGGGTAAACAGCCCCTTAGACGCAGAATACTTTCGAACTGTTAAAATAAATATTTTAAGATATATAATGCATAATTTATTTTTATTTGGACTAATTTTTTTTTCTATGGGCCGAATTTCCTAACGGGTGAAACGCACCCCTAAAATTCACCCCAAAAACGGTTTTTTCTAGATATCCCAAGTTCAGATTAAAATTTGAAATGAAACAAAGTGGAAAATATTTGTCTTTGAAATGCGCAATTAGCAATGGTTGTTTGATCCCGTGGGGTAGCTACCCTTATATTTTATTACGGAAAAACCTTATATTTTTTAAATTATTTTTGTATGTAATATTTGCAATAAAATTAAATAATGATTGTTTAAATTAAAAATCAAAGTACACTTGTTTCAGGATTTTTTTTAATAACAGCGTTATCTGGGGTTAGCAGCCCCCCTGGTTGCGGAATACTTACAATTAGTTACAATAAATATTTTAAGGTGCATAATATATATTTAGTTTATGTTCGTGTCAGTTTCTTTTACCGAAATAACGTAATTAACGAAGTCGTTTATAAACTCATGTACTTATTGTGCACTTTAAATTCGAGTATTTAGCACGTACTTATAGGTAAATAAAAAGGATGGAACTAAGATAAGAATGGGTGAATTAAATGATTGTCTGATCTAATGAATAGAAGCTAGCTGTTATTATTATAAAATATTAATTGTTATTATTATATTAGTACTTTTTATTAAAAGTAAAATATAGGTATATTTTCACAAATTCTCAAAAAAGATTCGACGAAATATACAAACGAGCTTACAGTTTTTTCCTTATCACAATTAATTTTGTTTAAGGATTATAGGCTCAACAGTAATGAAAATCTTCAAAAAAATGTTTTGAGCACAGTGATTTCTGACACCATGAACATTTTATAATAGCAGTATTTTTACATCCTGGTACCTCACAATGTGCTTGGGATCCACCAAAGCTAAAGTCCACCGGATTTATAAATTCATTTGGTTTATTATCGATATAGCCGCTTTCATACCAAGAGTATTTGAACAGATTTACGTATCGAGGAGAATATAACTGATTGTGCACCAGAGATTGTAATTTAATTACATTATTTCATACATGTTATCTACATCAATTATCTTCAGTACCCATTCTTTTTCTAGTTCCATCCTTTTTATTTACCTATAAGTACGTGCAAAATACTCGAATTTAAATTGCACAATAAGTACATGAGTTTATAAATACATCGTTAATTACGTTATTTCGGTAAAAGAAACTGACAGGAACATAAACTAAATATATATTATGCACTTCAAAATATGTATTTCAATGGTACTAATTGTAAGCACTCCGCGCCCAAGGGGCTGTTAACCCCCGATAACACTGTTATTAGAAAAAATCCTGAAACAAGTCAAATTGATTTTTAATTTGAACAATAATTGTTTAATTTTATTGCAAATATTACATTCAAAATAAATGTAAAAAAAATAGTTTTTCCACTTTGTTTCATTTCAAATTTTAATCTGAACTTGGGATATCTAGAAAAAACCGTTTTTGGGGATGAATTTTAGTGGTGCGTTTCACCCCTTAGGAAATTGGGCCCATAGAAAAAAAATTAGTCCAAATAAAAATAAATTATGCATTATATATCTTAAAATATTTATTTTAACGGTTCGAAAGTATTCTGCGCCTAAGGGGTTGTTTACCCCCGATAACGCTTTTATTTGCAAATACCTTGAAACACGTCCACTTTAATTTTTTATTTTAAGCACAAAAATGATTTTTATAATAGTTAATTAATTTTATTGCAAGTATTATACACAAAAATAGTTTAAAAAATACGGTTTTTCTGAAATAAAAAGTAAGGGTTGCCACCCCCAGGGACCAAACTATACTTGCTAGTTTCGTCATTCAAGGAGAAGTATTTTCCATTTTGTTTCATTTCAAAACATTAATTAGAAGTTAAGGTATTTAAAAAAAAATGTTTTCGGGGGTAAACTTTGGGAGCGGTTTTCACCCCTTTAATATCGGATTGGGCCGATAAAAAAAATACGCGTCTCTTATTTTTCGATCTTCTGCAACATATCAAAAATTCAGGAAAATCGGAGGTGGACACCTCGGGCGGTTTCCTTGTTAGTACGTGCAAATTATGCATATAATATTTTATGATATACTACGAAATATTAGAAAAGAATAGAGGTTGGTGAGGTATATAGGGAATATTCATAATTTCAAATTATTGGTATTTTCAAAGAGATTGTAATAATCGATATTCAATAATAATGCTAATTTAAATATTTCGTAATATATAATTTACGTAGAGTAGTTAAGGTTTATAATGTTACTACGTCCATTATTATTTTGACCACTATTATCATTTATCTATTATTCTGAACTATATAAAATATTTCGTTTAATTTAGAAACGAAATGCAGCGGAACTTCTGCGGTTAATGATACAAATGGGCAGAATAGAAGAAGCTGCCTATTTTTCCGTAGAATATATTAAGGGACTATTAGGAAAGGGTAAAGAATACTTTGGGTTCGATACACCGTTGTTAGCTACAGGTTCATCTGTATATCTTCCATCTAATACTCTAGAAATTTTACTACTGGAACTTGAATATGCAAGCAAAGAGGATCAAACTTATTTTAAGGTATTTTATAATACATATTATTTATAATTATTATAATAATATTAAATTTACAAAAATTAATGAAAATCTTTAAGAAGATTAAAAGTCTAACCTATTAACCTATTGCATTACTTTACTTTTATGCCAAAGAAGAAGTTTGATAAGTTGATTTGCCTTAAATAATATTATACGAACCTTTCCAACTTTTCTTCTTTTTGTTTCTAGTTGCTCAAGTTGTTTTCGCAATTATATACAGTAAAAAAATATATTTTTCACAAAGTTTTAATTTATTTATCCAGTGTCTTGAAAGTTATGCAGGATAATATGTTAAAATAAGCAATTTGGCAAATGCTCCTTACGACAGCAGCTTCCACGAATCAATTTAACCCATGATGGTCACTGGGGGTCTAAAGGACCCAGGCCAATTTTACGGCTACGTATCTAAAACAGAACATTCAATATCGAACCTATGTCGCTCAAACTCTGTATTAAACTAATTTTTATTTGAAAGTATAGTATCTTGAGAATACACCCCTAAATTTTTGTTTAATTATCTCAAAAAGTAAAACTTTATGAATATTTTTGCAAAATTCCAATTTTTCATAGTTGTTTTATTTCAAAATTTTTTCATCATGTTAAATTTTAATAAAAAGAAAAATATTGATTCTGTTACGGATGCTATGTCAGCGTATACCTTCGTCGGAGCCGGGCGTGCAGAGCTGACTCTGCATCACTCAGCCCTCAAGCATCGTCCGAGTGCATATCTGCAGAGATGCACTGGCTAGTTCTATCGCGACCAGCCCTCAGAGCACACGGCTCTCAATGTCACTCGAGACAATAAAGACCATTCAAACTCAACTTCACGCCTTCTCTTTTACCCTCAATCCACACTGAGAGCGTAGCCTTCGCTCTCCATACAAGTACACCCCACACCCCTATCGCGCTCTCCACCCCGTCACAGTGTCATCCCTTGTGGGTTTCTATTTCGTTTTTGGGTTTGAGTTTTTTTTCTTGAAGTCGAACTTTGAGGCGTTGCCACACTTTCGCAAAACCTTAGTGCAAGTACTTTGTGTCCGAGGCTGAATGAATTTCCTCGCGATTCACGTTTAAAGAAAGAGCGAGAAACAAACGGATGGCCGCTCACCAGCACACAACCATCTCTCTGGATCAATCTAATCTACATATAGGAGGGATGTGCGGACTCTTCGTTGCGATCTTCGTGGGACTGCCTGCGGCATTGTAAATACCTGTGTATTTAAAAATCTATCATGTCCTCCGTAGGGAATATCATCGCACCCGGGATCGTCTATTTTCGCTCAAACGGTACGAGCACGGCCATAAATACCGAAATTTTTCTTTCCACTTTGCAAGCTATTAATAGAATTGTTAATCAATTTTACGGTTTTCTTGTAAAATATATTTTTTATTTTAATTATAAAATTATGAGTCAATTATCGCTATTTAACCTATTCAAATTATCTAAGAGGAAGGATAAAAGGGTCCTGTACCCCTTCCTGCTTGAGGAGCAGGAGTCTCTTGTCGAGCATGACGCGCTGATGCAGCGTCTTTTAGCGAACGCGGATCCCGAGGATGCAGCGGCATCTCGCAATCGATTCGTCTGTGTAGACGATTTTGAGGGTGCAGCAACGCTTTCCATGGCAACTAGATCGGCGCCCGTTACCCCTAACCTTCTTCTAGAAGCGAGAAGGGATGATACCTTTGTGCGTCAGTACAACACGACGCAAGCCAGTGCCTTCTCTCTCAACCCTCCCGTATGCGCTCCTACCAGCATCGGAATTACCTCGTACAATGCAAAGTCGGTTGCCCCTGTCAACCGCCCCTGCGCAACTCAGGCCACGATCATCAACTAGGCATTCTTCTGTGCCGCAATCAGTCCCATCTTTGATACCATTTCACATTCAAACGTCCGCGCATTACATGGGTAGCATGCCTTCGCACACAAAATCAGCTTACTGGCTGCAACAGTACACACCGTGGCCCATACCACAGTTCTCGCAATAAAATTACCCTGTCTCTCACACGCATATAACGCAGCCCAGCACTGTCGTCGCCCAGGTAAATTTTTTAGCAGCTATGTCAGGCCCGGCGACACCCCCCAAATCACCCGTGTAAAATAAGGATTCACATTCCAAAAATATCACGGTCGAAAATGCAGCTGCTGGTAATCACTCCTTTTGTAATTATTGCAAGGACCAAGGCTATATGATTTTCGAGTCAAAAACGTAAATTAGACAACGGCCAGTGTGATTATTGTGATCGAATCGGGCACGTACTAAAGCAGTGACATAAACTCGACAACGACGTATGAACGGGCCGGATGGCGGCCAGAAACAATTATCCCATCGTTAAAATCACAAGCGACGACCTTCTATAAGTGTCGGCCAATATGTGTGTCGATACTGGCGCCGAAAATCTCTGAAATAAAGAAAAGTTTTGTCGGCGAGAATTCTGACATCGATTCAAGCGCTAGGTCCATTCTCATGGGGATTGTTCCTGGCGAATGCCGAACGTTACGATCGGTTAATTTGGCCATACACGGCCTTCCTTGTCAATGTCATGTTGTCCCTGACAGTTTCTCTATCATTATACAAGAACTGATCGGCTGGTGCCTCGTAAATAAATATGATGGAGACGTGCTTTCCTCCAGTAAGTGCTTGCTACTACGGGACATTCACATTTCCTTTTTAGGTGAAGAATCATTTACAATTCCCGTCAGAATACGACATATAATTTTCGCTTTAGTTTCTAACAAAGATTTAGACATCGGTTGGGTACTTCTACAGGATCTAAGGCTGAACATTCTTTTCGTCAATCTCGTCGCCAAGAATCGCAACGGCCTTCTATACGCAGAATGCTTCAACATAGGTGGACAGTAGGTAACACTACCTGTCCTGCAAGTCGAACTTATTTCTTGCCGCACAAGCAAAGATCTTTAGGATATCGGAGACGGTGAGGACAACCTTACCGATATTCTGGAAACAGTTATCATACGCACATTATTCTGTAACAATGATTCCCACGAACCAATCGATGTCGCGGTTAAAAGTCGGATTTTAGCGCAGAACCCAGAATTACACGAGCACTAAAGGCTGCAATGCCGAAGAAATAGAACACGTGTGAAAACTAGTCACGGAATTTGCGGGTATTTTTGGCCTTGACGGAGAAGCTGTCCCGGCCACCAACGTTCTTCAGCACGTTATAAAATTAAAAACGGAAAAGGCAGTTCGCGCTAAATGTTTCCGATACCCGCAAGGTACAAGACAAAATATAATCAAAGAGGTAGACTTCTCACGGTTGCCGAAATCATCACTGTTATTGATCTCAAGCAGGGCTTCTAACAAATTACTCTGCACCCCGACTCGGCTCCATACACTGTAATCCCGATGAGACACCTGCAGTTTTCGATAATTTCGAGAGAGTTCCTCGTGCAGCTGACCGCCTGAATGACAATTCTTTTGAGAATATTCCATCTACTCTCTCGTATCGAGGCAGTTTTAGTCTTTGATCCTAGTGATCATTGCACCGACCCTCATGTCGCGCTCTCTCATTTTTAAGATATTTCTTCGCAGCCTCCTTGTAATTGCCTCTATCATTATTTGATAAAAGCGACAGGCATCCATTTCACGGCTCTTGAGCTGAGAGTAAGACTAGCGCAATCGGCAGCTGTACCGGATTGCGGTGATCCGCAGGGTGCATTGAACATTTTGCATAGCCCCAATGAGTTCGGTGATGCGAGTTGCGCGTTCATCTTTGTGCAACATCTGCATTCAACATTTTCTGAATTTAGCCAAATACAGTATTGGCACATCACAGTAAATCAAGTGAGTGATTACAGCCATCTTTATCTAATCGGCATACACTTCACTTCCTATTTAGTATTGAGACCTAGTGCGCACTCCAATTCTTACAACAGGCATTCCCGAGATAATTATGATGCTGATAGTGGTGCGAGGCAAACCCGCCGACACCGATGCATACACGCCTACTGTACCGCACACGACGCAGACTGATAAGCAACTACCGAATAATAACAATGCTCATAACGACTCTTCCTCGACAAAGAGCGACTTGAGCGTGCCGCGAAGCAATCATCATAGCTCACGGTAGAAATGCCGTACTCGCGAGATGCCTGGTTATGAACTCTAGGCCGTCTCGAGAAAAGACACTGGGGCGGTTCTGGAAGGAGTCAGCATCACTCGTTATTCATAACAAACGCACATTTCTCAAAATTTGTAAACTTTTGCCAACATTTATATGTTATATTTTCGCACCTACAATTGAATCATGAAATCTCACATAGTCCAATTATTTTTATATTTCAGCTATTAATTGTTCATTGCTAAACCTAGTAATATCACTCTCATTCATTAGATCAGTTGTGCACTTTATACTTTTATGTTTGTATTTTCCGAATTTATGTACACACTTACAATTTTCCTCCTATACAGTTATACTGTACTTGTATCAAACTAAAATATTTTACTGCACACGGAGGAAACTTAACAATAATTGTAAATTTTGCGAGTGAGACGCAAGCAACATTGTATGCGTTCAACGCCACACGAACCACACATAGGGACTCGACACACATGTGAACACACACACACACACACACACTTGCACACTTACATGTTATTGCGAGACAACGCCACTACCTCTGGGAGAAATACGGACGCTATGTCAGCGCCGTAGCGTCTGGGCGACACCGTACACCTACGCCGTAGCCATTGCGGAGATGCACTGACCAGATCCACCGCGACCAGCACTCACAAGGAGAGTCCACAACCTCTGGAAAACGATTTTTGATCTAACTTTAAGATGTGGTTTCTGGTACCTAAAAATGAAGCCTAGCACACGTAATCTTGTCCAATGAGCCTTTATTTTCGAGATATGAGGTATTTTACTTCAAATATGCGTTATTCAATGAAAAAATGTACCTCTTCTTCGTATTGCAACTCTGCAAGTTTTTATGCTAGAAAAATTGACGCAAAAGATAAAGGAAGTAAGTAAAATGAGCTATAATTAAACTTTATTTCGTATAAAAATATTATTCTAACGCAAAGTTATTAACAACTGAATAGTCCTGGAGCTGGGTGTCCAAAAGTGAAGGTCATTTCTTATATATTTTGACCCGTAGAACACGAATCCGCTGGTCCATTTTTGTTTAAAGTGGTCAAAAATTGTTTAAAACACCATTCGTTAAACAAATTATAAAAAAAAATAATTTTTCGGCCTGAAAGTATTTTTTATGAAAATATATGTTATTTTAAGCGAAAAAAAGTTCCCAACTTTTTTATACAAAATGCTTATTTAAAAAGTTATGATTTTTTTAAGGCGATGCTAAGGCCACCTGTCCCCGAAAAATACGAGGATCCACTTTTCTCATTTCATTTTTCAATTTAGAGTAAATATCTCTATGGAAAGTTGTTTTTCCAACCAAAAATAACAACTTTTCATAGAGATATTTTCTTAAAATTGAGAAATGAATCAAAAAAGTAGTTCTCCGTATTTACCAGTAACACGAGGTTTAACATCACCTTAAGTTTAATTTTTGCTATGTAAAATTTTTTAACAACCTTTTTTTTCTCAAAGTTATTTAAAGAATCGTATACAAAAATTTTTAAGTTGAAAAATTGAAATTTTGTTTGAATTTGTTATTAAAGTGTATTTCTTTTTCTAATTTGTTTATACAATTGCATTTTAAACAATTTTAACAAAATACATAAAAAATGATTATTTTCACCTTTGGACACCCTGTTGCATACGGGAAGGTCCAGCTCCAAGACTAGAAGATAGAGACCGAAGAAGCATGGAAAATCATGTAATTGAAGGTGGCTCTCTAGTGATTTGCGACCAAAACTTTTTGTTTCAAATGTCAGTTGAACTATTAACTCATCATGTAAAAATACTTTTATGTTGGCATTTGTTTTTATTTAATGAAAAACCAACGCCTTACGAAAAGATCTTTTATCGTTTTTATCATCTTTTTGTCATTTTTTCACTTTTATGCATTAATTTACGTTTTTCAGGAAGTAAATAATAATTTTTTGCTTCAGGTTTTGGAGGTTAAATACTAAAGCAGGTTACTTACTAGATGTGTTCTTGATACTATTGATTATTGATATGTAAGATTTATTTATTGATATGTACAGTAGGGTGGCGCACGAAAACCATTTACATTTATTTTTGAAACCTTAAAGTGAATTCTGGTAAGTTTTGACATAAAAAGTAACTGAACTTTTTCAGATTTTTAAAAAATTATTTAGAGGTCGTGGAAGGGTATTTTATGGCGGTAATTGACTTTTTCGCACTAATACGTGTCTAGTTTTTAAAGTTTTATGTTTACATTATTCATTAAAGCTAAAATAGGTTTAGGCGGGTGAGTTCTATCTCTGTTATTTTTGTCGCACAAAAAGAATATTTTTTTATATTTTTTAATCCTTATGAAAGCTCGATAGATCTGCACATTCTACACTTTTTAGCTTATTTATGCTTTTAAATCTTTATTATTATATCCAAAATATTATTCATATATTCTCCTTGATACTCCGAATAACATCTCATGTCACAAAAAGTATTATGATTTTTTTGTAGACAATAATAAATGTTTCGTATCAAAGAGTTTCTTAATTCTTGAATTTTCAGTGTATTAAAGGCCGAAATCATTATAGAAAAATTGTTTAAGCTGATAAAATTGCTCGAAATTATTTTGGTTCTAATTTACATACCGTATATATATTATAAAAAATGATGATGTAGTAATATACTACTATACAGTTAATATATTGAACATTATATATTCAAAAGTAGCTAAAACTCAAATCTTTCAAAACAAAAGTGCATTTACGATCAACAATAACAAAATGGTCATAAGCTTCCCGCTTCACTAAAATAAAATTTGATCTATACGTACATATTAAGTTTTCTGAATTTAAGAACAATACAGAGTTTCATACTTTATGGATATCCTTTCATAATAAGAGTAGTTGCTGGCTTAAGGTTGTGTATTATTGAACAAATGATCAACCTTGTAATGTAAACAATGTAAAGTATAAGGAGAAGCTCCTGCTAGAAACAGGTAAGTTAATTTTTTTAATCTACCAGCAGGAAGTATTATGATTGGTTTTAGAATATGGTTTTTATAATATAATATTTAATCATTCTAGAATTAAAATGTCAACTAATCATGAACACCAAAAACTTTGGCTTCTTGGTTCGACAATCACGCTAATCACTGAATGCAAACTCCCATCTGAATGTCAAGTTTTGCAACGAATTTTACATTTACATTTACAAGAAAACAATCAAACTCAAAACAGTGCTAGGATATGTCCAAAAGAAATTAAAGAATTTTTGAGTGATTTGAAAATACATAACATTGAGGAGTACAATGCCGTGAAAAAAGTTGACGTCCTCTCTCTCTCTCTCTCTCTCTCTCTCTCTCTCTCTCTCTCTCTCTCTCTCTCTCTCTCTCTCTCTGTGGAACAGGCACGGCAAGTTTCTCGTCAGATGGAGGGAGAGACTACGAGCTCATACGTTTACTTCAGCTTCCGATCTATCGATAATTGTAAAATTATATAACATCAGAAGTATTAGTATAGAAACTAAAACTCACGACACAAACATAGACAGTAATGACAACTGCAATACCAATAATAATAATGGAGATAGTAAGGAAAATAACACGAACGCACACCTAACACAAATAACTAATCACGTAACACACACATAAAAACAGTACTTGTCACAACAGCGACAATCAATGTTCAACGTCTGCGAATAAATCGGATTGACGAGGTGTAGATAATGCTCGCAAGACGGATGACAAGGGAGTGAATTTGAGAGCGGGTTTTTTCAATGCCCATTCCATCAGGCATTGCATTGAGGAAATCCGCGAACTTCTAAGCGGAAACCAATCCTATCATCTATTCGGTGTAGCCGAAACGTGGCTGGACGGTGAGAAGTCCGATGATTCCATTCAGATCGATGGTTACTCGATTGTGCGGCAGGATAGAAATGTCCATGGTGGGGGTGTGGCGCTTTATGTCCGCGACAATTATAGAGTCAAAGTTCTTGCTGTGTCAGACACTGATGGACCAGATAAACCCAATCAGTCTGAATACATCATGTGTGAGATACAGCATAGAAACAAGGAGCCTGTTTTAGTCGCGGTCATCTACCGGACCCCCTCTATCGCATTTCTGAAGAACTCGGATCTTTTCGACAAGCTGAGAGAGTATTGTGACGCTTACAGTCACAAAATCATAATGGGTGATCTGAATGCGGATTTATTGGCTGACGGTGATGATGCGAAGTTTGTTCGCAAACTTGCGGCTGAACTGTCACTTCAGATCGTCCAGCATGGAGCGACTCATCATACCGACACGTCGCACACATGGCTAGACGCTATACTAGTGGACTGCAACGATACAGTAGTCGACAGCAACAACTTCGACCCGACCTGGCCTAGCAAACACAACGTCATCGATTCGGCCATAAACGTCCGAGCTCCTACTTTGTGTGATACTCCTTTCACATATAGGGACTACAAAAGTTTAGATCCACAGGATTTGCAGTCGCTTTTATCTAGCTATGATTGGTCAGCTTTTTACGAACAAGATGTCGACTTAAATACAGCGTTGGACTGCCTTAATTCCAACTTATTAAATGCGATTAACATCTTAGCTCCATTGAAGCGAGTCAACCCTCGCAAAGGCAGTCCACCGTGGATTGATGATGAAATTTATCAATTAAACAAAAAACGAGACGCCACGTACAGACGATACAAAAGGACTGGCGATGGGCGATTTCATAGTGAGTTCGTTAAATTGCGCAATGAATCTTTATTTAGAAGGGAGCAAGCACGGATATCGTATTACCAAGGAAAACTGCTGGGTAAACAGCAGATTGATATCTGGAAGGAATTGCGCAATTTGACAATAAATGAGGATCCCACCTCAATTGAGAGTCTGGTAGCATCTGCCAGTGATGATGGGTTTAAATTCAAACCTATCGGGCTGGCAGATGTTATACTTGCGGTGGCGCATTTTTCCTCGCAAGCGAGGGGCGAGGATGACATCCCGCAGAGTGTGGTGGCAAAGTCATTGCCGGTCATTGGGCAACACGTGGTGAACTTGTTCAACTCTTCTCTGAAAAAGGGCGTATTTCCGGACCTATGGAAGAAGGCACGAGTCGTTCCGCTGGGCAAGTGTACTACACCATCGTCGGCGTCGGACTTTCGTCCTATTGCACTGCTATGCTTTCTTTCTAAGGTTCTGGAGAAAATCGCTCATGACCAGATCCTGGAGTACATGACTGAAACTAAGCAATTTGACCCTATGCAATCCGGCTACAAGAAGAACAACTCGACACAGACTGCTTTACTCAAACTGACAGACGATGTAAGGACAGGAGTTGACAAGAGACTAGTGACTTTACTGTTACTGTTTGACTACAGCAGGGCTTTTGACACAATCTCGCCAGCAAAGCTTTTAGCAAAGCTGCGAGCTCTGGGGTTCTCCAGACATGCATTAATCTGGATTAAATCGTACATTTCAGGGAGAAAACAAGCTGCCGTTGAACGCTCTGACACCAAGTCACCTTGGTTGTCAACGAATCTTGGAGTGCCCCAGGGATCTGTGTTAGGACCCCTGCTCTTCTGTCTGTACATCAATGACATAAAAGAACTGTTTGTCGAGCTTAATAAAGAATTAAAAACGGACGACCCGCGACGAGTGAGACATATATTATACGCCGACGACCTTCAGATCTACATCCAGATCCACCCTGACAGCATCGACGAAGGGGTGGAGATGGTTGTGCTGCGCAAGCGGTTACTGATTCGGCAGAGGGTGGATTACTCAGACTGAATAAGACCAAGACTAAAGCTATCATTTTCGGCTCTTGTAAATACATAAATAGTCTTGAGTCACAAGGTTTGCCGGAAATCAGTATGGGAGATGGGGTCTCTGTTCCTTTCTCGCCGACCGTCACAAGCCTGGGTGTTATACTTGATTCTACACTCACGTGGAAGACACACGTGGACATGGTCGCAAAAAAGGTTAATAGAGTACTGTATAATTTGAGATTTTTTAGAAAGTATACCACTCAGGATCTGCGCAAGCACTTAGCAATGTCCCTTGTTTTTCCGCATCTCGACTACTGCTCTCTAGTGTATCTGGATGCGTCACTCGAACTTCGTAGCCGGCTGCAAAGACTGCAAAACTCGTGTGTGCGATACGTGATTGGTGCTAGGACGGATGAGCACATCACCCCTTACAGGGAGCAATTACAGTGGACTCGGGTGGACTCTCGAAGAGCCGTTTTTATGGCGATAACCATCTACAAGGTTCTTCGGATAAGGGAGCCAGTCTATCTCGAGCCGCTTTTCAAAAAGAACGAATCGAAACGCCCTGTAAGGGGTGAGGTTAAAGAACTCTCTATTCCGCAGATGCGTACTGAAACTGGAGTAAGATCTTTTCAAGTACAAGGTGCGCATTTGTGGAATTCACTCCCTTCACATATACGAACGTTACCATCATTGAAAGTCTTCAAGGTGGCGGTCGATAAATATTTTGCATGCTTGGATTAATAGTCATTGTTGATTTTTCTATTTTAGTATTTGTTTAATTTTTTGTGATAACTTATCTTGTATTGTTAATTCAAATTCATTGATAAATTTATGTATTTTTATTTATTTATTTTATTTTTAATCAATCAACAAAACAATTTTAAAGAGTATGCATGTATTCATTAGTATGAGTATGCATGTATTTATTAGTATGAATGAAAACGACTGTTAATGTATGTATGTAATTTATCCAATGACTGATAGATATAATAAGAACGATGTAGAGATCATGACTTATTTGACAACGAAGTGCAATACTTTATGTACCTGACGTCGCATATGTGCAATTATTTTAGGTTAAGTAACAATATGATATTAAATTTTAAGTGAATATGACATGTATCAAATGTTTTGTAAATATTTACAAATAAATATTATATTTATCTATCTATCTATCTCTCTCACTCTCTCTCTCTCTCTCTCTCTCTCTCACTCTTCCTCTATCGCCTTTGCGGTGCGCACAAATCAGGCAGGACACGGGGATTAACTAGTCGGCCCTCGGTGTGTCGGAAGTGCACGATCGTCGGGTCATCAAAAAGGGTCGCCGAGCGTCACCGAGCAGACCAGCGGCTACGGCTCAGGACTTTCCCGGGCCCACCTTTCCACTGACGGAAAAATACAGTCTGGAAGAAAGGTGTGAGGCAGCTCGCCAACACACGCACGTCTCCGGTCGTGTCACCCGCGAGTCACCCCTTCGCTTTCACCCTAGCAGCGCAGCCTGGCTTGTATATAAGAAAAGGGAAAACAGCTTCGTGCACTCAGTTACTGCGAGCACTAGACACTCTCCTCGGAAAACTTCAGAAACACTCCTTTCCCAAGAGACGCCACCGATTTGTCTGCATGTTTCGCTGTGTGTGCAATTGACACTTTCAGCCAGCACCTTGTTCGAAAGATCTCGCTGACCACGCTGCAGTCTTACTGTGCGGGGTCAACACTCTCGCACAGTTCGAAAGTCTGACTCTGAAACGTCGCCGACCCTCTGTAGTCTTACTGTGAGGGCCCGGTGCTTCGATCTCATTGAAGCATCGTCGATCTCTCTGCAGGCTTCTCTGTGAGAGATCGACGTTCTCACGCACCCTATCCTTTTCTCAATCTCTTTCCTGGTATGCTCGCCGATCGTTCTGCGGGACTCTCTATGAAGTACCGGAAGTCATTCTGGAGATATTCTCTCGCACCTTCCCCTTCATTTATCCTTTATTTTCAGTAGCCTCAATTAGACATACGTATAACGACACACAATTAACACTGTCATAAGCTAGCGTGTAATGCCTGTTTGAACCTCTGTTGCTCTATAACTTTAATTATCTCACTTCGTCATTTGAACCCCTACCTCTCTCTCTCTCTCTCTCTCTCTCTCTCTCTCTCTCTCTCTCTCTCTCTCTCTCTCTCTCTCTCTCTCTCTCTCTCTCTCTCTCTCTCTCTCTCTCTCTCTCTCTCTCTTCAACGTCTACAGAATGCATGTGTGAGATACATATGTGGTGTTAGGCGGGATGAGCATATCACCGCCTACAGGAAAAAACTGGACTGGTTAGATTTGAAGGTGAGGAGGGAGTATTTTATGGGGCTGCTGCTTTACAAAGCGGTTGTCATGCGGCAGCCACCGTATCTTACTGCCCTCTTTGAAAAAAACCAGGCCAGGACTTCAAGTAGGGGTGGTATGAAAGAGCTCTCGGTTCCGGGGTCGCGCACCGATAAGGGACTTTTCTCATTCAGAGTTCAAGGTGCGCACCTCTGGAATTCGCTCCCGAGCAGTGTGAGGTGCCTGCCATCTTTTTGTAAATTTAAAACGGCGTTTAGCAGGCACCTTAAGCAATTACATGGTGAAGAGTATGTTCAGAGATAAAAAATGAGTCGAGTATTTATTTAGGCTTTTTATTTATTTAAATTATTTATTTATTTAATTTATTTATTTATTAAAACTTATTTATTTAATTTATTTATTTATTAAAACTTATTTATTTATTTATTTAACTTATTTATTTATTTAAATTTATTTATTTATTTATTTAATTTAATTATTTATCTTGTTTATTTATTTATTCGACGTATTTATTTATTAATTTATTTATTTATTTATTAAATATGTTTAGTGTTAATTAGGTGTAAATGTATTTATTAGCGTGATTGTTAAAGTGTTATGAATGAGTGTGTTTTAAGTTTGGACGTGATAGTGTACGCAAAGATTTAGCAAAGTATGTGTATGTATTCTTATATTTATATGTTATCTCTATTGTATTTATTTTTTATTCTATGTATTATTATATTTTTTTTTTTTGACGAAGCGTTTTATGTGATATTTGACTGTGACTAGTTCATTGCATTTAGATTTTATAAACTGACGAACTGATAAAGTGTATTATTATTTTAATAAGAAATATGCAATAAGTGAAAGTAAGATAACAATTATATTAAACCGACTGATATTTTTTAATTATAAATACAACTACATGTACATGAAATTGTAAGATTTTGTCTTCTGACGAATAAAAAGTATATCTATGTATCTATCTATCTATCTCTCTCTCTCTCTCTTTCTCTCTCTCTCTCTCTCTCCCTCTCCCTCCCCTGTCTATAATCATACATGCCGATCACACTCGCTCAGCTGCAAGCTTTTCAAGTGGACATTCGCTGTCTCCCTCACTTATTCCAGTAAAAAACCGACGTCTACGTCAAAGTTAAAAAGTTGCATCTGGAATATTTGAATCTAAAAAAAAGTCAAAATAGTAAATATAAATCTGAAGTAGAAAAAAGGAATCGTTTCATAAATAGAATAAATACGCTTTTTAATATTGGCTACTCCAATACTATTGACAGATTATCAAATCTTGAATGGCTGAAGTGCTATGTTGCAGAAAAAGAAGCTAAGCGTCGAACTAGAAAGAATAATTAACAATATTATCAACATCAAATAGAAAAATAAAAAGTCAAAATGTCGTAAATTAAGACAAGAAAAAGTTATTAAGAAAAGCATTTGTAAAAGACACGTATTCAATTGCAATAACTCAAGAAGATACGGATCATGATACAGAATCAGTATAATCAGATATTTCGGATGTATCATGATCCTCCGAGGAAAGTGTTGTGAAAAGTGTTGTGAAAAGTTGAAAATTCGGTCGCTACATTTTGGTGCCGAAATTCGGGAAAAGAAGCGCCGCCACATGTGAGGTGAAAAGTGCAGTGAGAAATATTATACAATACTTCTAAAATAATTCGGAAATTCGAATAAATTTAGTGCGCGCTCTCTTCGGACACAAATCGCAAACAAACTCTCGATTGTTTTCGCGAGTGATTGAGCGTGGCACAGTACATGTGTGTGTGTAATCTGTGCGTGCTGTGCACAGAGGAAAAAAAAGGGAGGTTGTGCTCTAGTAACCTGCCCAAAATCCAGGCGGGTGTAGCAATATCTGCTACAAAAGTGGGAATTTGAATTCAAAAATTCAAACTCCGCATCGAACGAGGCTTGACGTCGCAAGGTCACGGTCAGTGTCACGGAACTCGCGCCAGCGACCACGAGGCTGCACGCCGCTCCACCACAGCTCTCGCTCATTTGCTGCTGGCTGCTGTTGAGCAGCGCCGCCGCCGCCATCTTGCTGCGCGCGCGCTGACTATACCGTCCAGCTGACGCGAGAGCACGCGGCCGTGTGCGCTCATCCTAACCTCGCCACGCTGCGGAGGTTGTGTTTTTACGTGAAGACTTTTACCAGGAGCCTCGTCGTCGTTGGATGCAGACTACGCTATACGTCTAAGTATCATTTCAATTGGGCCTTTTAGCTTTGCTTTAGCTATCGCTTTATTAGCTTATATATCCTTTTGCTATCGCTTTATTAGCTTATATACCCTTTAGCTGCATATCCTCACGCTATATATATATATATATATATATATATATATATATATATATATATATATATAGCCTTACTTTGCTGCATTGTACTAGCCTATAATCTATAATTATGTCTATAAACCAAGATATTAAGCCCCAGATATATCGTGATCAGCTTACGACTCGAGAGCGAATCGACAAATTTATTATTAATGGTGATAAGACAGGGGAGAACATCTAACTTTCGAAGTACTGCGTAACAAGCTAATCCTGCTTAAGGATCAGCATTGGACACTGATCAACGATGAGACTCTCCAGGACGATCCTTACTTTGTGGATGACCATTTCTCTGGCGTAGAGAATCAGTACATATTAGCTAAGTCACATGTAACTACTCGTCTATCTCTTGCTATAGGTCAGGTCCAGAACGTTATAGGTAACGTTGCTCCAGCTGACTCTGCGCCACCAACTATAGAGTACAAGATCACTGCTTCGTCGCTGCCTAAGCTCACTCTACCTAAGTTCAGTGGGACGCAAGGAAAGTGGGACATATTTAAAGAGGTTTTCTGCTCCATGGTGAAGGACGTACCCTCGCTCTCGCCTGTATTAAAGCTACAACATCTGATGTCCTGCCTTGAAGGCGAGGTTGCTCGTCGACTGTGTAATTTCCAGATCATTGGTGTCAATTTCAAGTGTGACAATAAAAGACTCCGTCTAGCAGTTCAAATGAACAAACTCTTGGGTATGTCGTTCATCACATAAAGGTCAGTAACTGAAATTACCCGTCTTTTGGATACAACCAGCCAATGCGTTCGAGCCATGACCTCCCTTGGTCGGCCAGTAGAATTTTGGGATGATTGGTTTGTCCAGCTAATAGTCTTTAAGCTGGACAAGCAGATCAGAGAGGATTGGGAAAAATCCCTGGAGGGCGAGGACGCGTATCCCACTTACGATCAACTTTTAACATTTTTAGAAAATCGTATCAAGGCTCTTGACGCTACCCGTTGCAATGACTTTGATGCTCAGGAACGCGTCAAAACCAAACAACAAAGCAATAGTGCAACAATGCCTTCAACTAAAATAAATAAATATTTTGCAGCACATCACGCATCTACTTCAGGTTCAAAGTCAAGCGTTCGAGCAAGGCCTGGCTGTATCCTCTGCAATGGAGAGCATTTTGTTGGCTACTGCCCAACCTTTCTAAAGGCAGCCTTGGACAAAAGGAGGAAGATCGTGGACGAATTGAGACTGTGCGCTAACTGCCTGCGCCTTCGACACACATCTGCGACTTGCCCCTCCAGATACAAATATAAGCAGTGCAACCAGGATCACCACACAACACTGTACATCGAAGCGTCTACCGGTGCTGCTCAGTCGGATAGATCACGAGGAGAGTTTCTGCCAAACGCATGCCACGCTGGAATGGGAAGCAGCACACTGCTAGGCACAGCTCTGGTGCTCCTGGAGTCTCCGTCTGGTGAAGTGATTGAAGTTCGGGCTATTATAGACCCTGCCTCCGAAGTATCATTTGTAACGGAGAGGGTTGTGCAAGCAGTCAGGTTAAGAAAGTCCCCCCTCCAGATAGACATTTATGGAGTGGGAGGGAACCCGACTGCCACTACTACTTCTACTGTTATACTTAACCTAAAATCCAGGGCTGACTCTAACCTCAATCTGACTTTTTCAGCTGCCGTTTTGACCAAACTCACATCTCTTCAGCCGAAGCATCTCATCCGTTACGAGCACTGGCTTCACTTGCATGGCCTTACGCTGGCAGATCCACAGTTGCACCCGCCTGGACCCATCGACTGTTTGCTGGGAGCTGAATTGTATGCTGACATCATACTCGAGGGACTTCGCAGAGGTGGCCCAGGTAGTTCCATCGCTCAGCATTCCAGACTGGGCTGGATTATCACTGGTCCCACTGGAGACAGCTTCGATGCCACGCCAGCTGCCACCAAGGGAGTCTATGCTACGACATGCTCTGTCGCTAAGCAGCTATAGCGATTTTGGGAGATAAGAAGAAGTGTCCGCACCACTCCAGCTACTTCCGTCAGAAGCAGAGTGTGAGAACTGTTCACGCAAGAACACTTTCGCGACGAATCAGGCCGATATTTCGTTCGATTGCCTCTCAAGGATAAGCCGATCATCTCTGAATTCAGGACTGCTGCTGTTAAACGCTTACTTCAGGTCGAGCGTCGTCTGCAAAAGGACGATCGGCAGCGGGCCGCCTACGTCGCATTTATGGAGAAGTACGAACGCCTGGGCCACATGAGGAAGATGCCTGTTGAACTCTCGACGTCGGCGCCCGTTTGCTACGTGCCTCATCATGCCTTAGTACGGCCAGAAAGTCAAAAGCTGCGTGTCGTTTTCGATGCCTCTCACTCTGCAGGCAAAAACCAGCGACCCCTTAACGACTTTCTGCACACAGGACCGAAACTGTAGGCGCTGATTACGACCATTCTAACGCGCTGGCGGGCGCACCTCTTCGTATTTACGGCAGACATCGTGAAGATGTTCCGGCAAATCGGCATGTACCCAGACGACACTATGCAGCTGCACATCGTATGGTGAGCCTCGCCAGAACGGAAAATAGAGGATTTCAAGTTACTCACTGTAACTTATGGAACTGCCTGCGTCCCCCTTATCTAGCTCTACGTGTTCTACAGCAGCTAGCCAACGACGAAGTCTCGCGCTTCCCTCTTGAAGCTGCCATTCTGCGTGAAAATACGTACACCGATGACGCGCTAGCCGGCGCTGACACGCTCGAGGAAGCTATACAGGCACGCGATCAGCTGATTCAAATCTTGGCCAGTGCTGGTATGGAGCTGGACAAGCGGTCAGCAAACGACTACAGACTACTTCCTAGTAGTCATTCAGCACACCAAGTTGATTGCTCCTTGGACTCAGAATACTCTATCAGCACATTAGGACTACGGTAGTCGCCGCACTTGGACTGTTTCGGGTATAAGGTCAAACTGCAGCCAACCAGAGCAGCTGCCACCAAGCGACTCATCCTGTCAGAAGTCGCTCGTCTCTACGATCCACTGGGATTAATCGCTCCAGTCTCCATCAAGGCAAAAACGCTCCTGCAACATTTGAGGCTTTCGTAGGCAGTTGCCGATGCTAGACCAACTACAGATATCGAGATGGCTGCATACCACGCGGGCATCTGTCCGTAAACTTCTCCGATGCGTCCGAGAAAGCGTACGCTGCAGCAGTTTACCTGGTCACCACGGCCGCCAATCTACACTACTCGTGGCCAAAAGCAAGGTCGCGCCAATAAAGACTGTAAGCATCCCTAGGCTCGAACTTTGCGGTGCTCTCCTGCTTAGACACCTAATCATCCAAGTCTTGGAGGATCTGGCCGATCCTGCGCTACCTGTCTTCTGCTGGTCCGACTCGCAGGTGGTTCCAGCCTGGCTGCAAGGAATCCCAACTGAGTGGCAAACGTTCGTCGCCAACAGAGTGAGTGAAGTCCTCACTTTAATTCCTAGAGCAATATGAGGTTATGTTCACTCTCAATGTAACCCCGCTGACTTTGCCACGAGAGGATTGCTACTAGATCACCTGATTTTAAATGATTTGTGGTGGAAAGGACCCGAGTGGTTACTTAACCCGACTGACGCGCCAGTTCAAGACTTTACCACTGTGTTGGCGCGGAGGAAATCGACAACGCTCGTACGCTTGTCATCAGGAAAGCTGAACACTTTCAACAAGACGTGGGGCAGATCCATGCAGGAAAATCGCTGGGCAAGGGCAGTCCGCTCCGCTTTTTGCTTTCCTTCGAAGATCACCAAGGGATGCTTCGGGTGAGCGGGCGACTACAGCGCTCTGACTTACCCTTCCAGGAGAAACATCCGGCCATCATTCCAGTGAAGAGCCATCTCGCAGATCTGATCGTCAGAGATACACACATGGTTACGATGCACGGAGGACCGAAGCTAATGCAGAGTTATATACAGCGGACGTACTGGATAACTGCCGCTCGTATAAAAACTCGCACGCTCGCTCGACGCTGCGACCGTTGCTTACGTTTCCAAGGATATACTCTTGAACAGCAAATGGCCCCATTGTCTGTGGTGCGAGTTACACCCTCGCAACCATTCCACCTGACTGGACTGGACTACGCAGGCCCGTTCCCGGTACGAACTTCAGGTGGACGAGGACAAAAGTCGTCAAAAGGCTATGTGGCTGTATTCACATCCATGGTTACACGTGCCGTCCATTTAGAGGTTGTATCAGATTACTCAACTAAAACATTCTTGATGGCATTAGAGCGCTTCACCTCTCGTAGAGGGCTTTGTCACACTATTTATAGTGACAATAGCACAACCTTCAAGTGAGCCGATACAAAACTGCGACGACTGTTTCAGGAGGCTTCGAAGTTTTCCAAACAGGTCGCCGCTGCCATAGCCTCCGACGGCATCAAGTGGACCTTCATCCCGCCACGAACTCCGCACTTTGGAGGACTCTGGGAGGCGGCGGTAAAGTCCTTCAAACATCACCTTCGACATGTTGTCCGAGAGGTTCGCCACGGTGACGTCACGCATCGAAGCCTGTTTAAACTCAAGGCCACTTTCACCACTGAGCAGTGATTCCACGGAAATCACCGCCCTGACGCCAGGCCATTTCCTGATCGGCGCTGCCCTGAAGGCACCTGCTGAGCCCTCCTCGCCCTATTCGTTTGTTACAGGTGCCACTCGTTGGCAATTGGTCAAAGCCATAAGGGACCACTTTTGGTATCGATGGTGCAAGGAGGTACTGCACTCCCTTCTGCAACGCACCAAGTGGCTCCAGGCAAGGGGCGTCCTACGAGAGGGCGATCTCGTGCTTTTGACTGACGACCAGCAGCCGCCACTCCAATGGCCACTGGCGAGGGTAGAGAAGCTTCATCCAGGCCCAGACGGTCTCACTCGGGTATTAACCCTTCGGACGCAGACTTCAACATTTCGACGGCCACTGACCAGGATAATTCATCTACCAGTCAATGACGAGGCAACGCCTCACCTGGTCAGTGTTCGCGAGCAGGGAGTTCCTCGCCTCCAATCAGCTGCACCTACGGTGGGCGGCGCACCCGCCATAGCTGACGGCCCCCCTGCCACGGTGGGTGGCGTGAATACTCTATCAATGTTGTTATCTTAATCGCACGGTCCCAAGCTTCTATTCACGCGTTACTGTCAAAAAATAAAAAAAAATCTTATTTTTACATATTATCTTCACGTCTTAGAAAACATTACGCCACAACCACTTGTCGGTTATTATTTTGTTGCACTCGCAACGAGGTGGCCGGTATGTTTGGAACGCGGTAACGAGAAAGCATTGCTCCCCGCCTCCCTATGCAAGCTATCGACTTAAGGAGACTTAACTTATCGCGCGGGGATGCGGGTGCGTATGCTTTCTCCCACCTTTTGACCCGCGAGGACCGCTCAAAACAAAAGCGATTGTCGCGGGCTACTCTGCCTCTGTTCCGGCCTTGACTCCCAGTCGATTACACCAGCACGCTCCTCGCGAATTTACAGCACTACGCGACCGCGTGTTACAAGCCGACCAGTTACACACACACACACCCTCACGAAGTTACAGCAAAAGTGGAAGAACGATTTTATGTAAGAAGAGACGGAACAATAAAAACTCAAATTGTTATTGTTAATCGAGTCTACAATAAATTATTCAGTCTCCTATTCTCAGTTACCCTTCCCTTAAAAATAAAAACTAATAATAAAAAATAAATAATAAAAAAATAATAAATAAAAAAAATAAAAAATTTCTTGTTAACATCAGATAAAATTTCCACGCAAAGTGATCTAAACTGATAATTATATCTAACTTATAAATTTATAGATTTATTACAAATCGTTTTAATTTTTTCTTTGTATTAACTTCACTGGTAGTGAATGATTTGAAATCATTTGTTAACTCGTTAAACACTTTTATAGCTACTATGTAGCTGTTTATTTACCTATTGTTTTAGTTATTTTTGGTAATTGAATACTTTTATTTCTAGTATTGCTTGTTCTGGACTTATATATTTCTTTTAGTGTTTCGTAATGAAACGAAATAGATTCTAAAAGGAATAATTGACTTACAGAAAGAGGAAGACATTGCTCTGAGAATCGATTTTTATTTATGATTTTTAATATTTTGTTTTGTATTCTTTGTATTTGGTTTAGGGTATTACTATATGCTCCTCCCCAGACAATTATTCTATAATTTATTAAACTTTGAAAAAATGCAGAATAAATTATCATTAATATTTTGGGTTTCATAATATTTTTAATTTTAGCACAAATAAATATTAGATATCTAGTTATTTTTACAATATAGTCGATATGTTTGTCCCATTTCGTATTGAAATCGAATAACAATCCTAGATACTTATGATATTCTACTCTTTTTATTGGTTGGTTATCTATATTAATGTTCAGAGTATCTGGCACACTATCACAGTAATTTCCATACGTTATGTAAACAGTTTTATTTACATTTAAAGTTAATTTATTCAAAGTAAGCCATTTCGACACTTGATCTAGATATACATTCATTTTATCCCGTGGCCGTGACCACGTATCATCACTTGATATGATGACAGTGTCATCGGCATAATACATGATTGTATCATTTTGCATATCTCTCAGTAGATCATTGACATAGAGTATAAATAACAAAGGACCTGGTATAGTCCCTTACGGAACTCCTGTGGAGATTAATTTGTACTCACTCTTACAATCTTGAATTTTAACTCTTTGTTGTCTGAGAGATAGCTAGTTAACAGTTTTAAGACACTACCTCTTATACTATATTTCTCAAGCTTATCTAGCAGTATTCTATGATTCACAGTATCAAAAGCTTTGGCCAAGTCTAAGAATACTGTAACTATAGGTTTACTTTTATCCAAATTTTTGTATATGATATTTGTTATATGATTCAAAGCATCCGTCGTACCTCTATTTCTAACAAAACCAAATTGTTTGTCAGATATTATATTACATTTTTTCAAAAATTGGTGTAGTCTATTGTGAATTATTTTCTCAAAAGTAGTTATTCATAGAATTAGCAATATTAGTTTTATTGTCAATTTTTTTATTATTTTCATATATGTGATCAATTAACTTGCCCTGATTATCAATTTTTCCCAATTTAGTGTTAATTATATTACATAACTGTCTTGGATTTCCACTGTTCAATTTTACTTCTTCAGTTCCATATTTGTATTTTGCATCTTTTATAACTTTACTCAATATTTTATTATAAATATTATATTCATTTTTTAGTAGTTGGCTTGTAATACAATTTTTTATCGTTATTAAATTTTATATTTTCCTGTTAGTTGTTTATATGTAGTGGCCTTTTCAAAAAATTCATTTACCATTTGTATTAGTGTGTCTACTGAACGATATGGGTGCTGCATAGACAAAATCAAATGCCAGTCAGCGTTTCTGGCAATATTCTTTAGTTTAGTATAATTTATATATTTAGTTATATTGTTGTTTATTTGTTTTAATTGGACGTGATTCACGTTTTAAATCAAAGGATAGTGGTCGTTAAAAGGATTATTTAACTTAAACGAATCAACTTTTATATTATTATTTTTAACAAAAAAGTTGTCGATGCAGGTGCCCTCTTCGTTGTTATAATAATAAAAAAGATTTAAAAGCATAAATAAGCTAAAAAGTGTAAAATATGAAGATCTATTAAGTTTTCATAACGATTAAAAAATATAAAAAAAAATATTTTTGGTGCGACAAAGTCATAGAGGTAAAACTCACCCACTTAAATCTATTTCAGCTTGAATAAAAAATTTAAACATAAAACTTTAAAAACTAGACACATATAAGTGAATAAAAGTTAATTACCGCTATAAAATGGTCTTTCGCGACCTTTAAATAATTTTTTAAAAATCTGAAAACATTCATAGTTACTTTTTATGTCAAAACCTACTAGAATTCACTTAATGGTTTCAAAAAATAAAAAAAGAGTTTTCGTGCGCCACCCTGTACAATTATTGATATGTAAAAGACATTTATAATGAATAGTTATCTAAAATTATGCTGAGTTTATTTAATAAGTCACTATTTTGATATAAACATTGTTTTCTCACTAATTAGTTTTTTAAACTTTAATTTTATCTTGGCATACACCAAATTAATGAATCCGGCTGAAATTGTAGAGGAATATTCTTCAAAATATTTATAATTAAAGTGTGTATTTTGTTTTTGAAATTATTTTGAATAACTTTATTATTAAAAGCCATTACACGTAAAATTATTGTAAAACTGGTGTTTTTTTAAGCAACATCATAAAGCAATAATGTTTTATTTTTTAAAAATTAATAATTAATTTTAGAGAAATGTCAAAAAGCTGGCAAATAGCGACTGGTTTTATGCGAGGTTCATTGGACCCCGTGTGACCTTTATTTTATTTTTCGGAGGTGTGGCCTCAATCGGTTAAAAAAAATTCTGAAGTGTTTATAAAGCTATAATAAATTACAATTTAGGACCACATTTTTTAACGAACTTATTCTAATATTATAAATATAAATCAAAAAGATTTTTAAAGACTTCTTAAAAATGGTAAAACGAAACTGTTTTTTAATTAATAGGCTACCTTAAATCATAATATTTATATAAAAATGAAAAAAACGTTAAAATTTTTTTTCGTGGCAACTTTCAGAATGTATCTTTTAAGTTTTCGATAAATTCATCAACATCAACATTGCTATGACGCAAGGAGTAATTTGAACATTGAAATATGAATTACAAGATAACAACACTATTATTAGAAAAAATCACAATTTGACTTTTACCCTATGGTAAACACAAATTTATTTTTCAATAAACAACACATTTTAAGTCATAAGAATATTTAAGACTGTTTTTTCACCGATTAAATATTATTTTAATGCAATCCCAAAAATATAGATTTTTTCATGAAAAATTAGTATAACGTTACCTTAAGGAGGTTCATCTGGTACATAGCTAGACAAAATGTTCGCGCTTTTTAACCGACTTCGAAAAAGGAGGAGGTTCTCAATTCGACATACCTTTTTTTTATGTTTCTCCAGCGATTATTCCAAAACTACTCGACCGATTCGGTTGAAATTTTTTTATATGGAAGGTAATTATCCTCCGGTGGTCCAATTCAACTTTTGTAATTATTGGTCCAGTATCTCGCCAGTAATTTAGTTTTTTATGAATATTTTTTCTGTACATTTCGGCCTCTGCCGACTCTGTCCGCCGATTATTCGGAAACTATTGAACAGATTTGGATAATATTTTTTTTAATGAAATGGAATGATCTCATGTTGGTCCCATTGTATTACTGGGCCAGTATTGAGCCAGTACTACGTCAGTACTGGTGAGTTATTACATTTTCCCGCCGATTTGAAAACTACTGAACCGATTTTGATAATATTTTTTTAATGAAAGTGAATGATCCCATTATGGTCCCATTATATTACTGGGCCAGTATGGAACCAGTACTACGTCAGTACTGGTAATTTTTTATGTTCTTTCGCCGATTATTTGAAAACGACTGAACCGATTTGATAATATTTTTTTAATGTAAGAGAATGATCTCATGTTTGTCCCACTATATTACTGGGCCAGTATGGAGCCAGTACTACGTCAGTATTGGCGATTTGTTATGTTCTTCTGCCGATTATTCGGAAACTACTGACCCGATTTGAATAAACTATTTTTTTAATAAAAGAGAATTATCCCATGGTGGTTCCATTATATAACTGGACCAGTATGGAGCCTGTACTACGTCAGTACTGGCGTTTTTATTTTATGTTTGTCCTGCGATTATTCCAAAAAATACTTGACTGATTCGGTTGAAAATACTTATTTCAAACTTGCAGCTCTTTGCTTATTTAATTTTCTTTATCATTAAGGGGTAACATCATTTTACGATTTTAAAAAAATAGATTTTTTTTCGGCTTAAACAATACTTTAGGGTCATACAGCTCCTACCCAACCACCCAGCCAAACGTAGGAACAGGATTGACGGTATAACAATAATATAAAATGTTGTTTTTATATTTCATGCAGAGGAACTATATAAATTTAATGAAACACAGCCTTACGTACAAACTTACAACTAAAAAGTTTGAAATAAAAAAAATTTTAGAAAGAAAAAGAACCGACTTCAAAATTGCACTAAAGTGTGAAATAATTCACAAAAATGTTCTCGAAGTCGGCGCCGAATTACAAATTGATATATACCGTCACCTCTTTTTGTTTTATTTGGAATCTTATTCTTGACTAATTGTTTGATAGCGTAGTTTGAGTACCGCCGCTAGGTGGCGATGGCCTATGCACATTAAGATTATCCCGGGGATAATACATAAAAACTCGCGCCAGCAGTTATAATTGTAACAGTATTATTTAAATTATATGTGATAGTTTAGCCGATGACTATCATTTGAAGAAGATTGTTGCATTAGAAGTTCTTTTTAAAAGCATTTTCTCTCAAACCAGTGCTTTCGATTACGAGTTATTAACTTTAAGTGGGATATACGATAGTGAGACACATATTTCGTTTCAGGTTTAACGAAATTGGACCCATTTCAATATTATTTATAAATTATATTCTTGAGTAAGATACTACCGTCACAGACCCTATTGTGGATCAGTGCCTCTATTGTGAATCAGTTTATATTAAAACTATATTGTGAAAGTTTTGCGTTACTATTATTATTATTTTGAAAGCACTTATTCTTATATATCAAAATAATTAAGGAAGTAATGCAAAACTTTTATTATGTCTATTTAGAAGCAAATGATTCACAATAGAGGCACTGATCTACAATAGGGTCTGTGACGGTATATGTCAATTTGTAATTCGGCGCCGACTTCGAGAACATTTTAGTGAATTATTTCACACTTATTAGTGCATTTTTTTCACACGTTTTAGTGCATTTTTGAAGTCGGTTCTTTTTTTTCAAAAATTTTTTTTATTTTTATTTTTTTCCATGTTGTACTTTATTTGAGACTTTCTAGAAATAAACGTATAAGAAATTATGATTATACATATAACTCGAGTAATTATATTCATCTTATTTATGCATAAAGTTCAATACAAATACTGACTTCAGTCTATTTTTAAGGTTAAGTAGACCTTTTTCTGTATCAATTAATTTATTTTTTAATTACAAAGCATCTAATGCGTATTTTTAAGCGCAATCTATATTCGTCACATATCTTTTTATAACACAAAAATTTTCATGTAAAACTTTCTCTATTGATTTGAAATATACAAATGTAAATGATAAAAGTGTGATTTCTCATTATAAGACTCCATACAAGTGTGTTAAAATAATAAATACTAATATCTCGCTTTTATATATCCTCGGCTCATAAAAATTTAACTGCATTATTTTCGATGAACTATATCTACCATGTGGCGGATACATGGATTGAACACTAGGCCACCATCGCAATGGCCGTTTCCTGTCGTATTTATATCCATGACAGCAATAATGCCGGTATTACAGGTATCTGTCATTGCGCTGACTAGTATCCGAATCTATTCCGATTGAAAGTGCAATAATCAGTAAGGAAGCGCATTTCCATGACCGAGAAAAAATGCTCATAATGTCGGGAATAATCAACCATCTACGAGATACTCGCACACTGCTGGAACCAAGGATGCTTACACCTTTAAGGAGTTTCAATGCAATACAATAGCCCTCGATACAATAGGCCTCAAAACCGCGTGCCCGTGTGTATCTTCGGTTGAGTGCACAGCACGATGCGCGCAGAATTTTCCCTAGCACTTGTACTCCATAAGCCCGCCCCTTACGTACACTTCCACTTAGTTGCGCGGACTGCGGCTCATCTGTACACAAATACATTATTCCGTGTCTGTACGCGGTCGTGTACCTTCTCCTTTTCACGTTCGTATTTCTACACAAAATACTATCAAATAATGCACTTTACGTTGTTATTCCTATAAATACTCTGCGTCACATATTAGTTTTTTAAAAAAAAATATAAATTATGCTGCTATAAATTAAATTCTCGATAGAATAGTAGCTTATATTTGTCGTCTGTGTTAAAAGTTACGGCATTGAAGGTTAATATCTCTATTTCTGTTCGTGCGAACCACTGTGAATTTTAAACAGTAGTGGATATTATTAAAATTTAAAGGTATATCTGGTGAATTGCAAAATAACGTTTCTCCTAAGAAATATATATACGTAATTGACGAATGTTTTTTGTATAAATTATTAATAACTTGTTTCTTTTTTACAACTCTGTTTTCTAAACAAATTGTTTAAGAACACTTTCTGTTCTAGACGATAAAAAACCTCTGCCATTGATTGGCACGTAGCTTCCTCCAACCTTACTAAATGTTCCAATAAAAAATTACACGACAAGTCCAACTTTTTTAAATGTTGAGATACATAGATTTAAATTTTTAAATTGCCATTGATACATGTGCAAAGTTTTGCATAGATAATGAAAAATATTTAAATTGTATAAAAACTTAACAATTTTTTGCATATCAAGTAACCTTTTCTTCAATTGACAATAAATTTTGCAACACTATAAAATGGTTGATTAAATTTCTTTTTATGTAGATAAAAAATGCATACTACTTTTAGAAACAATTTTTTTTGTAATTTTGTAATTCTAGTTTATTAACAACAAATTTATTCACTTAATACAAAAATTTCTTAAAAATGAAAAATGTTATAAAATAAAAATGAATCGATAAATCTTAAAAGTTATTTTTGATATGTAATATTCATAAAAAAATGAGCTTTGATTTACCGGAAATAACCGCGTGATACCAAAGAAAAAGCGATCAAAACTTTTTGGAAAAAATGAATATCATTGATATGAGAAAACGTTATAAATCTAAGACGAATAGATAAATCTTAAAAATTCTTTTTGATTTCAAACCTTAATAAAAAACGTAAAAAATTAGCTTCGATTGGTCAAAAATAACCGCGTAATACCCAAAAAATAAGCGATCAAAACTTTTTTTTTAAATAAATCATAAAAATGTAAAATCGTTATAAAACAAAAATGAAGTCGATGAATCTCAAATTTTTTTTTATTTCAATCTTCTTCAATAGACGAAAAAAATAGGCGTTTATTGATAAAAAATACCATGAAATACCTAAGAAATAATCAAACAAAAATCTTTTGAAAAAAAATATAACACCAAATATCTTGAAAAATAAAAGTTCTCATGATCTGGGCAAAAGTTCAACCAAAAAAAGGTAAAAGCTACCTTTGTGTAAATTTGCAAATGGATTAATGCCATTTTACTCATTTATCGTACAACATAGAAAATAGATTTTTTTTACAAACTTATTTTTTTCTCGGAAACATAAAAGGATAAAGACTAAAAAATATTACAGAATGTTCTTCTTCATATTCTTAGTCACCACAAAATTTTTCACATATTTTTCATTTTATATTTCCGAGATATAACCGTAAAAAAGGACGTTTTAATTACTTTAAAAAATTTCGGGTCGGAAAAAGATAGGTAGTTTTAAGCTCTTTCTAATGCTTTTTATCCGAATTGATTATATTAATTTTAACGTATAAAAAAACTTGAAAGACTAAAATTTAAAAATCGAAAATCCGCTAAAAAAACAAAAGACATAGATCTATCAAAATAGTACATTATGCAAATAGGGAATAAAGTCACAGATTATTTCCGCGGGTGGGTTTACTGCCCCAACAAAGCAAAGGTAGTAATCACCCGAGGGAATAATCAACTTTATTCCTGTGTTACATATAGAACTTTATTCCCGACTTAACTGTGGCCACTTTATTAATTTACAAAGCGGGACCCACGCACGGAAGTTTGATATCATTTTTTAAAATGTTATGAACTTGTTAAGTACATTTAAAAGTTTAAATTAAATGAGTTTAATTTGTCAATACTTAAGTATAAATACTTAGTACAAATCTAATTATAATTATCCTATGTAAAAGTTAGATATTAAATATTATGTACAAAATATTAAGTATTTCTAATAAATGAAAACATTTTTATTGTTCTTATTTACGGTGTTCTTGTTAGTGACTAATAATTATACTTGATTGGTTTCTTGCGATTAGATTCATATATTCGTGGCTTTATAGATATGATGTATGAATTTCTGAACGACTAAATTATATGAGTTTAACGTACAAATTTCTTCGCAACTGAATTTTATTAATTTGATTTAGAAATTTCTTGGTTACTTAATTTTATAAATATGATGTACAAACTTCTTCACAGTTAAATTTCATAAGTTGGGTTCTTACTTCCTTAATGGCCATAGGTTCTGGGAATTTCGCCCGAATTTAGGGCAATACCTTTTTATTTTCCTTGCTTTAAGCTTAGCGTGTACGTCATTCCGAACAATCGTGAAGGGATTATTTTATTGGAAGCGGCGTGGTGCTTTCGCGATTTCTTGCAGCCTTGGCTTTACGCGTGGAGATTAAAGGTAAAAACTGCGGAACAGTTCGGCTGTTTCGGCGGATGTGTATTAAAAGTGATGTGTGGTGTTGCGCTTTATTGTAGCCTCATTATCACGTTTGTGATAAGGTAAAACAGAAGTAATGTTAAAGTAGAACATCGAAAATGTAACTTAGACTAACTAATCATATATAAAAAGGTTACAGTAAAAAAAAAATAAGAAATTCATTCAAATATTCATTATTTGTGAAAAAGTGAGGTTAAGAGTCTAGCGCGACGCACGGAGACTCAGCTGCCGAACTTGTTCCGTTATTCTTGCCGTATACATACTACCGAACTTACTTCGGTCAAAACTACCGAACAGTTCAGCAAGTCTGACCGATATATTCTCTCAGTGCAGTCAAGTGTCGTGATTCTTCATCTAACGGCACTTGATGATATGCATTGCTTAGGTCAATACTGGAGATATAGCGTGCTTTCTGCAGCTTTCGCAGAATATAATCCATGTAAGGAAGTAGATACGCAGTTACTCTAGTCAATCCGTTCAACTTCCTATAGTCCTACTTCCGCTACCTCGAGAGGGAGAACTTCACTTTGTGCAATCTTCGTATTACACGCTGCAGTAATCTCCAAGACAAGTGGCCATACATGTACGTTAGTGTGGTTAAAAATTTCCCGAATCTTAAATTTTCTTCTTGTAACCGCATCAAAATATTGGAATTGGCAAAAAATGAGATATGTATCCGCCGGTTGCCTGAAGTTAACATTAAGAGGTCTCTACCATCGCAAACAGCTTTGAACATTTGATTTAGAGAACTTTTATTATATTATGCTGAACTAAAAATAATTGTATATTAATTTATATAGCTACCAATTTTATTTACGTTTATTATAAGCTTATTAACAACTTCACTGGATTAGGCAAGAAAAACAAATTTTTTCCTCCTAAATAAAATTCTAGTTTGCTAATTTTTTACTAAAAAACCTGCTAATTTTAACGAATTTTCATGACAGTATATTTTAATGAATTGACACGTTCGACGTCGCAGTTTAAAGAGTAAACCGAGTACTATATATAGAAAAATTATTTATTATTTTTTATTTAGTTGGCCCCTCAATTCTATCTCCCTCCGTCGCGATCGGTGAAAGGACAGGTTCAACTTGCACTTGTGCTTCGTCGGTCTCATTAAAGTGAGCCGGTGAGGTCTTTAAGTTGGCTGCAGGGTTGGTAGGAACCTGATCTACGTATCCCTCTGCTCTTTTCCCGCCCACTCTGAACACGTTAATGTAGTGTATCCTAGCCAGCTACAGCCCCAGCAGATAACATGGGAACAAGGCCCAGGTTTCTGTGCTTTATTTTTGTCGCTGGCTGGCTGGCGTGTGGCACAGCTTCTTTTCGGACTGCCGGCCCTTCTATGATACGACATTTAAATCTTGTACGAGCTGATTTTTTGCGCCGCTGCTTTCTCTGCAGTTGACGGTGCAGCTTTCACGGGGCCACTCAGTGTCAGCTGCTTTAGATTTTCTTCGAGCGATGCGCTTCGCATTTAATTTCTCCTCGACCAGTTTGTCAACCTTCTGGGACAAATCTGTAGGCGAACTTTCCGCAATTGCAGCCAGACTATTTTTAAAATAATTTGTCAGTGCGCGTGGTCCTTTATACGCCAATTTAGGCAACAAGTACTTATCAGATTGAGGTGGCTCTTTCCGGTTGCGCCGCAGCCACCACGACAGCTTCTGTCTGACACGCCAACCGAATCACAGTGTCCAGATCCGTGGTTTTCTCTCTGCTCACGATCGCTTGCAACTCTGGCGACATATTTGCATATATGATTTGCAATTTGCTTTCCTCATCCCAAGGCACTTTATATATATAGTTGGTGAGTGGTTAAGCAAATTCTTTGGTGCGCGCCGTCGCTTCCGTTACTAACCGCTGTTGATAACGACTATCAACGCCGTAACAACGTCGCGCTGCCTCGCAAGAGTCTTGTCATGTGTGCTAATTCTTCCTGGATTGACAACACCATTGGAGTGCTGCTCCCTTCAGCAACTCCGTGATGGCATTCAAGAGATCCTCGCCCTCTATGCGACCAGTGTGCGACACTCATTGATGCGTAGCAGGAATTCTTCTATACTGCGACCCTCTTTCTCCCCGGAAAATTTAATATTCCAGGATCGAACCGTTTTTCCAATATTTTGTATTTGATTATTGGAAAATGTACTGTTCTGCGATGGTCGCGTTATCTCACAGTACAGAGGAACTCCCCTCTCCTCAGACTCTTGCCGGGTTGAGAGAGTCTGATTACTCTGGCGAGCCGTCGCAAGTACTCTCTCTATCTCAGATTTTGTCTTCTGATGAATAAAAAGTATATCTATCTATCTATCTATCTCTCCTCCCTCTCTCTCTCTCTCTCGCTCTCAACCTCTCTCTCTTGGTTATTGTAGCATTGAGATAAAACTTAGAGTATTCGCGTTAAGTCGCGATCTACCTACCCCGTTTTGCAACAACCTCTTCTGTTGTCCTTGGGTTATTGTTCCGTCTGATAAGTCATCCTTACCATATCAGTGTTTTCAAACGCATTCGCGAATTGTCTTGTACCAGTAGAAAATACCGTACTTGGGTTACGCGTTCTACTTGTACCTCCTGAGCTGGTTGCTGTCGCAGTTGCAGTTGTCGTTTTAGTACTCGTTACTGCTTCCATACTTGGTGTTCCACCAATACTTCATCCAGTTTCTCTTCTCGACGAGTTTTCTGCTCTTCAATGTTTGTGCTATCTAAACTATCTACGAACTCGGTTGCTGGCTGGCTGGCTGGCTGGCTGGCTGTGTGTGTGTGTGTGTGTGTGTGTGTGTGTGTGTGTGTGTGTGTGTGTGTGTGTGTGTGTGTGTGTGTGTGTGTGTGTGTGTGTGTGTGTGTGTGTGGATATCTTGAGTAATGCTCGGTAAAATTTAATCTTTCAGGGCTCATTTTGTTTGTATCTTTTTTTACACGAAGGGGGCACAATTCAGGTCACTTTTTGTTTTTAAGCGGTTTTTCAATTTTTGGGTGTTAGTTGTTCGGGTTTGTTGGTACCTTTAAATAATATCATCAAACCAGTGAAAATGAATTTGAAACAGCATAAAATTACCTATCTTTTACTACCCAAAGTTTTGGATAAGATATTTACACGGAACGTCATTTTTTGTTTGAATGGTAATTTGTCTAAAATGTATGATGCAAAATTTTTGAAAGTACTTGAGAAGATTAGGATAATGGAGATTATTCTGTAATATTTTTGTGTTATTATATTTTTCTATAATCCAGAATCTAATTATTTTGTACAAAAATCGATTTTTGATGGCAAACGATAACTTGGGTAAAGTCATTATTCCTTCTGAAATTCTCCGAAAAGGTAGCTTTTGACTATCTCTTGGCTAAGTTCTTTGCCCAGTTCATGTGGACTTTTATTTTTCAAGATATTCGAGGTTATATGAATTTTCAAAAAATTTTTGATTGTTTATTTCTTGGGTATTACACGGTAATTTTTGACTAATAAACACTTACTTTATTCGTCTTTTGATGAAAATTTTAAATCTGAAAGAATTTTCAAGTGTTTTATACCGTTTTTTCATTTTATGATTTTTTTATAATAAATAAATAAGTCCGTTGTACATAAACTCGAGCAAAATTACAAAATTGCAAAAAAAAATTTATCACCGACGGGCCGAAAGTACCAAATTCCCTCCCGTGCGCCCAAAACGGGAATGTGGTATTTTCGGCCTGGAGTTGAGAAAAGTAGTATACACACCATGGGATGTACAATGACGACCCCATAACTCATGTTTGCCACCCTCGCCTTCGGATCGGGTGGCAATTTACACGTACTATTGACTCGTCAATTCTTTACCTCCCAAGGTGCGTATTATACTATATTTGTAAAAGTGGTACACCTTTAATATTTTCATAATAACATTTAATCAACGACGATTGCAACTATGAGAGAGTCATACGAGGAAATTCCCACACCCATGGTCATGAGAAAAAGGGCTAGAAGACCCAGGAAGTCGACCAAAACTTTAGAAAGCCAAAGTACAAGGACCGAAGACAGCCAAGACATGAGGCCGCGTACTACGTCAAGACAAGTAGCTGAGATACAAGAGGCTAGAGCACAGGTAGCAGTCAATCGGACAATTAGTTGCGTAACCACCACCATTACCACCGCCACGCCGATGCAAGGAGAAATGGCAGCACCCAGGATTCAGTACTCATGAAGGTCCGTCACGCACGATTCCAGTACCAGGATGCCAAGTTTCACAGGTCTCACCAGTTCAGTTGACTCAACACAACATGTAGCAGCGACCACACAGTCAAAGGTACTGTCCTCAAATGCAGACGTACGACCGTTATGGGCACGAACTCCGGGAACAGGTTTGCCTGGAATGTCGAACCCAGGCCCGGGATCGACGGTAGTCATTCATGACCAAATCTCTCGATACTGCAGCTCATCGAACTCTGGCAGTGACTCGGGGTATACGCCGCGGAGGCATATACAGCACCGGAAACGAGGTTACTCCACTTGGGACTGGACCGACAAGGACGTCAGGGAAAATGATTTGAAAAGCGACTGGAGATGCAACAGACGCCGGAGATGTAGCCCTTCTAGCACATAGAAAGTCCGAGTAGTAGTAGTTGCTCCGAAACAGCGAGAGAAGAAAGTGAAGAGATCGGAGCGACGAGTGAAGAGACGAGAGAGAAGAGCGAAGAGACCCGAGCGACGAGCGAGGAGACGAGAGAGAAGAGCAAAGAGACCCGAGCAACAAGTGAAGAGATGAGAGAGAAGAGATCCGAGCGACGATTCAAGAGACGAGAGAGAAGAGCGAAGATACCCGAGCGATGAGTGAAGAGACGAGAGGGTAGAGCGAAGAGATCCGAGCGACGAGTGAAAAGACGAGAGCGAAGAGTGAAGGAAAAGCAGCAACAGCAACAGTAGATAGGTTACTAGAGAAAGAGGAAGAGAAGGAAGCGACTGCAGAAGATGGAAGTGAGCAGATGAAAGGAGCGACCGCCAATATCCTAGTCGACCATGAATCGATAAGATCGAGACGGGATGTCCAGCTACTCGAGTCACCACCACCTGGAACGGCGACCCACGGGGGAACCGACGGGGATCATGTTTAGTCACGGACTGATCTCCATCGCTAGCTACCGCCTTCTTGCCTCTTCTGATAGGTCCTGCAATAACTGCTGGCAAAGGGGACACATTGCAAAGAATTGTCTATTCCCTAAATGGAACAGTTGGTGTCACAACTGCGGCCGACGGGGCGTAGACCTGTCCACCTACCCCCGGTGTAGTGCGCCCCATTGGGAATGGATTAAGTGGCGCTATGGAAAGGGACAAATTCCAAGAGAAGTTAAACTTCGCAGCGATCCTCTATCAGCTCTTTCAAGGGAGGTAGCGACCCAACAATGACTACGAAGATGATGTGCGACCCTGGGTTTTACCAGGAACTACCAATAACGACCCAATTATACACATCCTATATTCGTCTTATTTGTCGCTCGATCTATGAGCGTCGTTGTTCTGTGGTCGGATTGGGAGTAGTAAGGTGCAGGTACTAATCTTTTGTTTGTTTTCAGCCTGGATAGTTATAGTTATAATTATTTATTTTTGCGACAGCTCTGGTGTCGAGGGTTGCTCAGGAACCGCGTTGATGGGATACAATGGCCAAACTAGAGTCTTGTTGATTGAAATTGGAATAAACAGTCCACTCCTGACGGTGTGTCCCGTTTAGGGAGGGGGGGGGGGGGGTTGTGACGCGTATTTCGCGTCAAACTGTTATTTAAACCCAGGGCAGCCCATCACGACCGAATCGCCCCGTCACCAGAGCCGAGCATTAAAATATTATTTTGTACGATGTTGTTAATCGGGGGTAATGATTATTGTTGTTGAGGGAACGAGAAGCCCGAGAAAAAGTACGGACCGTCACATACACACATCCACACCGACGGCAACAGCTGATCGCGCAGCAGACGCGACTGGTTGGAGCGAGCACCGACGAGAAGTTCCACACATACACACACGGCACCTAGACCATCGCACGCTGTATGTGCGACTCTTTCTCTCTGGCCTCTCGAGGATGATGAGCTGCTGCCCGCACACACACACACACGCACACATACACACGTGCGACCCATCCTCTCTCCCGATGCACACAGACGCGGGAGGAGAGAGGATTCGCAGCGGCAGCGGCAGCTTCCTCGAGATACACCACATAGGCTGTAGCCGCGAGAGAGAGAGAGAGAGAGAGAGACAGAGATAGAGAGAGATTGATTGATTGATTGATTGATTTGTTTATTGATTGACTAAGGACTCAAGGTTCTGGATAGTCACAGCCATAAAAATACATCAGATATACATTATAAACGCAGTATGTGTGCGGTCTCGCAGGTCACTTACAATAATCGCATGACTTATTAAACATCAGTAATATAAAAAATATCTAAAATAACAAGAATGTTAAAAAAAAATAATATTTTAAAAAAGAAAAAAAATCTCTAAAAATAACTTTAACAATGAAAATTTAACATTTTTATATACAAAAAATAGCGTTACTTAAAACTAAAACTAAAACTAAAACTAAATCTAAAGAATGTACAGCGGAGATAAATTCAACGCAAACCGACATTAATAATCGTAGAGTACCGATATTTATTTGAGCTTCGGATCTAGCAAAATACAATACTTTAATAGGTGAGACTTAAAATATGGCTGCTTATAGAGGGACCGGATTTCGCCGAGTAATTCATTCCATAATTTAGCCGCATCAAGCTTAAAAGAATACGCGAAGCAATCTGTATTCGCACGATTGTATAATAGGTCATATTCGCTCGCTCTCTTAGAACCAACTTTGTCGGTCGGTCGAAATTCAAACTTTATGTTTAAGTACACGGGCGAACCCGAGCCAAGGACGGAGGATAATACACACAGAAGAATGTACTGATCTCTAGTATTATAGAAGAGCACGATATGTTTTCTGTAGACTAGTGTAATATGTTGAAAACGATTAATACTTTCAACAAAACGGAGCGCAGCATTCTTACACCGTTCGAGTTTGGTGGCGAGCTCATCGGAGAGGTCGATGAAGAGTGAAGCACAGTAGTCGAAATACGGGAAAATCAAGGACTTTACGAACATTAATTTCGTATTTTGCGGTAGAAAATAACCACCTTTTCTGAGTCTCGAGAGCGCAGTGAAGCATTTATTAGAGGTAGCAACACATTGCTGCTTCTAAGTAAGTGTGCTGTCAAGAATAACCCCTAAGAGCTTCAGGGAATCACACGTAGGTATCACTGAACCATTGATGAAAATATGACGAGGGTTTTGCACGATAATTTTACTGTGGAATCCACGAGACCCAAACCAAATGGTTTTTGTTTTACTGCGATTAATACGGAGGCCATTTAGCGCAACCCAGTTTTCGATGTTATTTAAAATGGTATTCATTCTCAGAACAATACTGTCTGCGTCACGAATTTTGTCACGAATGTAGACAAAGAAGTCATCTTCATATAGATGATACTTACTACCCATACATACATCAGGTAGATCGTCGATAAAAAGCGAGAAAAAGAGCGGACCTGGAAGGGATCCTTGAGGGACTCCTGTCAGTCTGGGAAGCGACGAATAAGTCTCATCTGAATCTGCTTTAACATACTGTGTGCGGTCAGATAAAAAAGAAGAAATCCAATTCAAACTGAGTCCGAAAAACCAAAAGCACAAAGTTTTTCTGCCGGCAAACGAATATTGACAAGGTCAAAAGCACGTGTTTGGTCAATCGAGACCAGCAATGTGACTTCTCCTTCGTCAATCGCATTTCGGATATCGTCAACGATAGATATCAATGCCGTATGAGCACTGTGTGCTTTACGGAATTCGGATTGAAATGGATTGAGAAGGTTTCTACTAGATATGAAGTGCATCATCTGTCTAAAAGCCACCGAGTCAAGTATTTTTGAAATCGCTGAGAGGATACTACGAGGGTAGTTCAATAAGTCTTTAGAATAAAGTATAAAAACAATTTTTTTTGGGTAAATTTTTTTTTATTTTTCAACATAATCTCCTTGGAGCTCTATACACTTGGTCAATCGCTTTTAAGTTTTTTTAATCCTTCAGAAAAGTGCGTTTTCGGAAGTTCCTCAAAATAAGCACTTACAGAGGCAATGACGTCTTCGTTGTCCGTAAATCTCTGTCCACCGAGCCATTTTTTCAAGTTTGGAAATAAGAAAAAGTCACTGGGGGCTAAATCTGGTGAATACGGTGGGTGTTCGACCAATTCGAATTTTAGTTCTTCAACTTTAGCCATTGAAACGAAGCATGTGTGAACTCGGGCGTTGTCGTGATGAAAGAGAATTTTTTTTCTCGCCAAATGTGGTCGTTTTTTTTAAATTTCTTCTTTCAGCTGCTCTAATAATGATGCATAATACTCACCAGTAATTGTTTTACCCTTTTCCAAGTAGTCAATAAGTATAATTCCACGTGCATCCCAAAAAACTGTAGCCATAACCTTACCAGCTGACTTTACGGTCTTTGCCTTCTTTGGAGCTGGTTCGCCTGTGGAAATCCACTGTTTGGATTGTTCCTTTGTCTCAGGAGTGTAGTGGTGTATCCATGTTTCATCCACAGTCACAAATCGACGAAAAAATTCCTCAGGATTCCGACTTATGCGCGCCAAAAGAGCCTCAGAGGCGACCACTCTATTGCGTGTATTCTCAGCTGAGAGCAAACGCGGCACCCATCTTGCCGATAGCTTTTTCATGCCTAATTTTTCAGGTAGAATTGAAACAACTGCACCTATAGATATCCTTGTGGCCTCAGCTAACTCACGCACTTTTAATCTTCTATCCTTCAACACCATATCGTGGATTTTATTGATGATTTCGGGAGTAGTTGCTTCTACGGGCCTTCCTGAACGTGGTTCGTCACTTATTGGTGTACGACCACGCTTAAATTCATTTACCCAGTTATAAACCGTTGCTAAGGCAGGGGCAGATGTGCCATGAACTGAGTCCAATTCATTTTTTATCTCATATGGAGTTAAACCCTTTAAATGAAAATGTTTAATTACCGCTCTGAACTCGTTTTTTTCCATTTTTCTTAACAAGCAATTTTTTTTTTTTCAATTGGTTATAAAAACACGTAAACTCAGAAGATGTGGACTGTGACTGCACCATATATCTAGTCGGGAGTGGTGCTGACTGAAAACAGATGATTTGGAGCGATTCGCGCGCCATCTGTTGGTCATTCTAAAGACTTATTGAACTACCCTCGTAATAGGACGAAAGTCTTCCATGCTACTAGGCTCCTTCTTTTTGGGAATAGGCCTAATGATTGCACGTTTCTAGCTGTTTGGAGAAATATCTGATTGCAGGGATGAATCAAATATATTCATCAAGATGGGCAGAATATAGTAGATACACTCTTTCAAAAAACTTAATTGTCTGCCGTCCGGGTCAACTGCGATAGAGCGAGCTGAACTAATCGCTGAGAGCGTCTCGTCAGCCGTGATGTGACTAAAATAGAAACGATCGTCGGGAGATATACGGACCGTAGATCTGTTATCATGAAGAGGCGCAGGTACGTCGGAGCCAACGAAGTACCTATTAAGATCATCAAGTGATGCGGGAAGCTGTATCTCTTTTTCTGTACTCGAACGGAGTCCAAGATCATTAACTACCTTCAAAGTTTCCCTGCTATTTCTGCAATCTTGTATTTTGCTGCGATAGTAAGAATTAATAGTATTTCTGACTTCTGTCTTAACTCTATTACGCAGCTGTTTATAGTCCGCCTGTTGAATTGGAGTTTTAGTGCGCTTAAAATCACGCCAAGCTTTATTACGATCAGAAATGAGAGATCGGAGAGAAGCCGTCATCCAAGGAGATGGCTTTTTCTTGATAATGAAAGTACGTAAAGGGGCGTACGTATCATACAGATTAAGCAAAGAAGAGGTAAACACTTCCACTTTTTTATCTACATCCGGTATAGGCTCTACGATAGATCAGTCAGTATTTTGAAGGTGGTGATAAAAAGCCTGCGAGTCGAAATTCTTAAAGGATCGACGAGTCACAGTTTTGGGCCTGAATACGGGAGTGTCTAGGGGCATATCTACAAAAATCACGTCAGGAGCGGAGATCAAAGGTTGCCGAAGCTGCCAGCGAGATAATGCAGAGGCTGTGCTTGGAATGCATATGTATTCAATCGTGGATGCCGAGTTCTCAAGATGATGTGTAGTGCCAAAAGGGATCGGTGTTAATTCGATCATCTGCAGGGATTGAGAGAGAATATTGCGGCTAGTAGAATTAGCATGCCGTTCGATATTGAAGTCGTCCATAAGGACAAGGTGGTCGTAGGTAGATTTGCAGTTAAGAATGGCGTCCTCAACATCACCCCAGAATTCCGGTTTTGGTGGATTATATACGAGAACGCAAAGTAATTTTAATCTGCTAATGGAGATTTCAACAAGGATAAATTCGGGTCGTTTTCGGTATATGGGCTTCCGTTCCAACGCTCCCACTTCTTTGCTACGAGCGGATTCACGTACGTAGAGAGCAACCCCTCCTCCGTTCTTATTTAAGCGATAATGCCTGAAAAATGCGTATTCCGGAATTAGTACGTGCTCAGAAGACTTATCAGGTTTTAAGAACGATTCACTAATCCTCAAAACTAAAGGTTTGTGACAAAAAACCAGGGCCTCTACATTATGGAAGTGCCGAATAAGAGATTGCGCATTTATATGCCGTAGGATAGTTTTACGCTGTGAATGAGATACGTCGTTACGCGCCATAGTCAATTCTGGCAGATTTGCGCTCTATTCTCGCTCGCAATATCGGGCATTTTGCTCTATCAAAGGCTGAGTGACTTGAATTAAGTTTACTTTCCTTACAATTAATGCAGCATTTACTTTTAGATTTACAACTCAGTGACGAGTGTCGGCCTGCGCAGTGCCCACAAAATTCGTGTGTTACTTGGCATTCTTCCGCCTTATGACCGAATTTAAGGCACTTAAAACACTGTAGAATTGACACGTGATCAGTGAAACAACAAAGAAGCCAGCCGATACTAACTCTGCCTTTCTGAGCAAGAAGGTTGCGACAATCGGGTTTCATCTGAACGACACAAGACCTATGCTTTTTATAACGAGCTGGGTATAAATACACAACTTGAAAATCGTTAACCGAGAGTTCCGGAAAATTTTGACAAACTAAAAATTTTCAATGTTCTCTTTCGAATACTCAACAGGAACACCATGAATAAGTATACGAGGATCAAGTTTGGCATCGTCCTTGACCTCTAAGCCTGCCTTTTTGAGAGATTCACAAGTAAAAAGGGGATCCAGAGAGTCACCCTCAACTACAACCGAGTTATCACTGGCCAAAATTACACGCTTTACTTTTAATTGCAGTTGAGCAGGGTCTACCGCTTCAAGCAGAGCTTTTTTAGTTTCGGCGCTGGGGGCAACAATAACACGCTGTGCATTTTCAATCGCGATAGGTTTCCCGCGATCTAACATTATTTTACGAGTTGCTTAAACGACTGAGTTAAAATTTATTTATTAAAACCAATGTTATATTATTGTAGTCCATTTAAATAATATTGTGGAATATTTTCATGAAAAAATATTGAAAAATACGGCAATGGCATCAATTATTCGGAAGCGTCTCAGAAAAAAGTTGAATTGCGGTGCCCCTCATAACTCGGTGCTGGATCATCTGAAATCAAAAAATCAAAGTTCGTTCGTCAGATAATTGCTTTTCCCAGGAAACGCTGGGAGGGATTTTCGAAATTTCTATTTTTCACTTTGCGGGAACACTTTACATGAAAAAATTCGATTTTTGCCAAAAAACGGCTAATTTGTTATTGTAAAATAAAAAATATAAACGAATTTGGAAAAAAGCTCCAGCGTTACCTCATAAATTATGTAAAGAAATAGTGTTTAAAATTTCGAAAGGATCGGTGCAATAGTTTTGAAGTTACGATGGGCACCGACTTTGGTATAAGCATGTTTATACCTGTCTTCAAATTTCTATAAAGGAAAGTAGGAGGAACGGTTCGGTATAATATAGGGAGCGTAGCAGCTGCCAGGTAACAATAGCGCGCTCGAACCGAGCAGGTATGACAATCCAACAGGTAGGAAAATATTTATAACACCTGCAATTTTGCTCCGATGGACTTGAAATTTTTACACAATATTTTTGAGATACAACGCATTCAGTTTCAAACATAAAAAAAAATACGAAACAACGAAAATTTAAATACTTTAACCCCCCCTTAAGTACGCACTTATAACGCGCTCACAAACATCAGAAAACCCGTTAATTGCGTTACATATTTCGATTCGCTTAGTCGTATCTCTCTCAATCGCGAACCCAGAAGAAAAGCCGAATTTGGAAAAGATTTCCGGCCTCTCCGATCTTAGCCATTGACTGCCCGACCGTCGTAGCGTTCAGTAGAAACTTAGTGCATATTTTATAGTCAATTTCAAAAGCGAGCATTAGCGGGGAAGATAGGAGTTATTGTTGGTAAAAATAGGAGTTACTGTTGATATATTAAGTAATAGTTAAAGTTAGTGGTTAAAGTTACTGGGGGTGTTGATAGTTGAGTAGATTGAGATTTGCGATCGGGAATACTCCGCATTTTTGGCGACCACGAGGGAGCAGCTCCACGTCTTCGTATGGCGATTATCACCAGGACATTTGTAATTGCGGTGAGTGAACTGAGATTATTGTCGAGCGATCCTCGGCAACACATGAGTCGGTAACCGTTAATTTATTCAATTATATATTTATTAATATATATATATATATATATATATATATATATATATATATATATATATATATATATATACATGTAATGTGTGTTGGTGTTGTGATCAAATCGGAAAAATTCCCGCATCGCCGATAGATAAATCTTGAGTACAGGTTAAATTGACGGGAAAAATATTAGCAATTTAATAGCTCCGGAAAACGTGGCGATTTGACCGTAAAGCGACGCGCGCGGGCTCGCGTAGCCATATTGAATAGCGACAAATTTTGTAACATAGCGACCAGATGATATAATTGGAAAATAAAGCTTAGGTACTTAAATTATTAATCAAGAGTGTCATTTATTGGTAGAATTAATTATCCTGATTTTGCTTCACGGAACCTCCACTGGGATAAGGCTCATGCGAGGCTAGCCGCGCTTTACCTGGCGCCCATTAACAGTAAATTCGGTAAAGTGCAGAGCAACATAATAAAGTAATAAGAGACAGGCGTAACAAAATCCTATGTTACAATTACGACGAAAACATTTGTTACATTTGTAAAAAAGCTGTCTGCTTTGTTATAAAATAATGACACACAATTAGATCCTGTCTGTACTCGCTTCTGCCCATGCTCAACACCGCCACGATTGAGAAAAGCTAACTACGGGTATTGCGCAGTAGCATGAAAGAATATTATTGACAAGAAAAATAGATAAAATAATTTGTTTCAACAATTGTTATAAAAAATTAGTTTTAATAAAAACTAACATTGGCTGCGATTCCTTCAAACAATATCTCCTATTCATAATTCATCAAAGAGATGCTGCGGACTGGATTCTTGAGCTAAGTGTAAGATCGCATCTGTAATCTAATTGTAAACTTTTTATAAACCGCCCATAATTTTGTAATTTTCTATTATTCGTTCACCCGATTATTATAAATCGGTTGCACTTGTTATTACGCATATTAACAAAAATTACTACATATTACCTGTATGTATTACTTACTGTATTTCATATGATACTGAGTGCGTTCAGTACCGTAAATAGTATAAGAAAATATTTACTTTTATTCGTAAAATGTTTATGAAATTTAATTTAGTATTATTTTGTAACTCAATTGAACTGCTTAAGGCCACATAGGGTTGTACCCCAGGGCTAAATAAAAAATCAATCAGTCTCTCTCTCTCTCTCTCTCTCTCTCTCAAACTTTTCAAAAATTTTCCATCATATATTTCCCAGATATCACCGTTTAAACAAAAAGCACGTTTCATTGTATAATAGAAGAAAGGAAACAGTTTATATAATATTTCGGATCTTAATAGACAGGTAATTTTGTGGTCTTTCAAATGCATTTAAACTGCAACGATGATATTGTTTCAAACATACAAAGAGCTCGAAAAACTGAAAGTCAAAGATCGAAAAACCACTAAAAAAGAACAAAACACTTCAAAAAACAGAAAAAAGTATTTTTCATTCCCCTTCCTTAAAAAATGAGCCCTGAAACATTAATTTTGATCACAAAAATTCAGAGTAATACTCACCCACATCCATCCATCCACACACACACACATGCACGCACGCACCCATACAGACATATTATAAAAATAGTGTATTTTGATTCCTAATGTCTCAAAATATGCTTCTATAATGATTTTAGCATAACTTTTTTTTACCACTACAAAGCTTCCTCTATCAGGAATCAAAAATTTTTACACACAAATAGTTTGTAAATAAAGTCCAATAAATTTTCTTTCCTCGCATTGTATACTTTTCTTTTAAGAAATTTCTTAATATGTATTTTTTTTTCGATCGCCTAAACCGAAAGATCCCCTAAGGAGCTCTTCATAACTTAAGATGGGTCTACACTGATTTTTTCAAAATCGTTAAACATCCGGAATTTTATTTCGAAACGCGTAACAACAAAAGTTAGTATTATTTATTATAATTTTCTATCATAAATAGCTTGAAAAAATATATCACCATTTTAAATAAATATATGACAAAAAATACCATGATCTTGTATACATATTTAATCGGTAAAAATTTGTATGTACGCAATTCTTAAATAAAAAATACTAACTTCTTTAAATAGTCCTTATAGGAATATTTGTTGCATGTTACAGCTACATTCATTGACTCTAAATGCGCGAGCAACTTTTTGAAGTTTGAAAAATAAGTTTTGAGAAAAATCGCATTTAAATATTCAGTTATACATAAGAAGCAATGTTAATTATTTTCTTTGAATGGTTATAACTTTGTTGATATTAAATTTTTTTTTAGTCTATCAGGTCCCAAAAAGATTTTTACGAATGTAGAGCTTTAAAAAGTGTCATAATTTTTTTTTTCGATTTTCTGTTCAATAACACAGGCACACAAAGGAAAAAAAGTTCTTGTTCCCGGAACCAAACTAGTATATCTTTATGTTTTTGGGGTCGCTGAATCCGAATCCGGTGACCGTTTGTCTCCATCAGGTCAGGTTCAAGGTCATTTAAAGGTCAAATGATGGAAAAATGGTCAAATCGATTAAAATTATTATTCCTATATATTTTGGGGGTCGCTGAAACCAAATCCGATGTTCATTTGATCCGACAAGGTCAAATTTGTTTGTTCTGCTAAACATGAATTTTTCACGCAGATACCGAAAGAACGGGAAATTTTACATCTAGATATGTATTCAATTTTTTGATAACATAACCCCCAAGGTCATTTCAAGGTCACTTTATGTTGTTGTATGGAGGATTCATATGAAAATTGCAAAAATCAGAAAATGTGTCTATGTACCATGTGCGTCGATAGGTGCGTCACGTAGTGATTTTACGCGCTCATATTTATAATAGGCCAGTTCAGCATTACATAATCTTTGTTTATACAGTTTCTTTTTAAATACACATTATAATTGTATAACTAATATAATATTATATATTATTATGTAATATTAATTATTATTATTTATCAATATTGTCTGTTAATATGGAATCTATTCGTATTTTTTTTAAATATAATTTTTGGTTAAGGGGTACTTGTTTTGTCTGAAAAAGCAATAACTTCCATAAAATATGCTGACATTATGCGGAAAGAAAATTTGCTTGTTAAAAATGGAGATGCAGCACGTAAGACTTCCTGGAGGAATAATTTCAATAATATACGCATTTAATGCTATTTAAAAAACAAACATAGAAAAATAATACTAAAAATAGTAAGGCTGGACCTGCTACGCATCTAAGAGATGGTACTTTTAATTTTGCAACTTCATGTCTTTTCTGTGGTAACGCAGTTCCATAGTTATCAAAACATTCTTCAGAGGACGAAAAGTCCAAAGCATTCAATTTCAAGAAACTATATCTTAAATTTGTAAAAAAATAAACGATGAATGGTCAGCAATAGTCTGAAGAAGAATTAATGTAATTTCAGATCGATGCACTGCTAATGCTATGTATCACAGTACTTGTTCTTCAAATTTTCGCACATTAAAACACATTCCCGTTCGACATTCAGAATCTATACGTAAGGAATCTGATTATGCAGAACCAAAGAAACGTAAAGTAGCTAGACCAGTAGATACTAGTACTATTAGATTAAAATCTTGATCGAAAACAGCAGAATATTTCAAATAACATTATGATGAGATGATTACTTTTAAAATATTTAATAAAAAAATGGTAGAATATATTGAAAACAACTATACTTAAACATTTCGGTGAAAATATTTTAATAAATGAATCTGCCGAGAGGGAAACTTTTATAATATTTCGAAAATCTGTGCATACTATGGAAGACAAGAATAAAGCTATTAAACTAGTAGCTGTAGTAAGCACTCCAAAAGATAATTATACTTTTATGAATGAGTTATCTGTTAAGAATACTCTTAAGTTTTTAAGTCCTTGTTTACGGCAATTACTTTCCGATATTTTTCTAAATGATAATTACAATGTTATAACAGTATCTGTTGGACAATGTATCATGCAAACTGCAAGACCACGAAGACTATTAGCGTTAGCTATTCAATTGCATCACCATTTTTCGACGCGATTTATGATTGATACATTGAATAGACTTGACTTTTGTTCTTCGTATATGGAAGTTTTAAATTTTAGAAAATATGCAACACTTTAACAATCAAATAATACTGCAGCAAGTTATAATTCAACTGTTGAAAGAAAAGATCGAATAATTAATTTTATAACTGATAATATTGATCATGATGTACGTACTATTGATGGTAATGGTACGTTTCATGGAATGGGTATAATTTCTTCACCAGGTCCTAAAAGAAAGATGTTAAATATATCAAGACTGAAAGTTGATGCAAATGCATTAAAATAAGTAGAAGCTGTTTATTTTCATCAGTATTATGGAAAAGGATCCAGTGGTTTTTTATTCTTAGACTTACTATATTCTTTATAAGTGACAAAAATAGTATTGTTGTTTTATAGTATTTAGTAGTTTTTCAGCAATCCTCATGCTGTTTGGTCAGCACGCATGCAAGCGCTACAAAAAGAGAATAATTCTAAATAGGCAGCTTTTTTTTCTATGTCATGATTGGTCATAAGCCAAGCGACATGTTATGTGTGTAAGAACACTTTAATTTGATTGTAAAGAAGCCCAAAAGCAAAACGTGACACCAGTAATTTCATTTGACCAGCCATTATATTGAAAAGCAATTAAAATTATTAATGATGACCAACCGTCCAGTATTTATAAAAATATGGTTGTAATATTAGGAGGTTTTCATACAGGAATGAATTTTGTTGGGTGTATTGGATATGTAATATAAAATACAGAGTGTTATGAGTTAATAATTCTCGTATTTGATAGTAAAAATCTAAAGCTAAACAAGGTAAAGCTATTTCGCGAGCATTTCGAGGACACGGTATCGTTGATTTGGCCCTCTATATTATATTATTAACAAAATTATGTAACGTTTTATCAACAAATGTAATAGATTTTACTAATGAGTTTATTAAGCGAATCTGCAATAATGTACAAAGTAGCAGAACTGTATGCTTGTGGTTTAAATATATGGATATGGTAATTATTTTAAGACGCAATATCGAATCGGAGTGAACGGGTAATTGGGGTTTACACTTACAGACCCTCAATGAATTGTTACCATTTTTTGCAGCAGCAAGTCATAATAACAATACTAAAGCAGTTCGTGTTTATTTGTAAGGAATGCAAGCATTAAATACACAAAACAATTATCTATATCAGAAATTTTATACTGGTTTCTTCGTAATAAATAGAAGTAGTAATTATAGGGCTTCTGTTTCTAGATTCAGTAACTGAGCAAGTAATCGGTGACTGTGTGTGCATTATTATTTTTTTTCTTTTAATTACATATACGGGCATTACTACCCTTAATCAGGTAGCGGGTGCTGGGTCAATCTCTGCCACCGAAAAATCCGGAAAAACATTTTCTTAATAAGTCCCCGAAAAATTCGGACAGACGGGGATTTGAACCGGCGGCGCCCCTTGAGCGGCCGTTGTTTTAAGATGTACGCGTTTACCGCTTGAGCCATCGACCGCCCCTTAATTAATGAATTAATGCAAGAAGTTGCAAATCTAAAATACGTAACAAGCCACTAACACATAGAAGGAACCGACGCGCGTATGAAAAGAGATAAATGCGATACCTTTATGGTATTGAGTTTCTTAAAAACTTTTAAACCCTTTGATAATAGTTTGAACGTTCGAAATATTATTACGGGAGTAACATCCATAAGCGATGTCAATATAGAAATATCAAAAGTAATCGGTACAACAATATTAAATGATAGTTTGATGTCGATTACCTTTTTCGTAAGCAAAACAAAGCAAATAATATGCAGTTGCGCAAGACTGTTAAAGTTAGTAGAGTAGACGTTCAAATGGACCCTGCTCGTAGATTCGCTTGCGCTCTTTTGCGTGTAGGTCGATCGGGATGATTCCCGCAATAACGAGTACTGCGGGCCCCGAGACCGTGCGATAGTCGCTGGTGACTCTGAGAGCTCGTCTACGCTGAACGGAAAGAATTCGATTTCGGTATGACTTCTGCTTCATTGCATCAGCCCATATTTCAGAATCGTACAATAGGATGAAAGTGACAACTGATATGAGGAGCCGTCGCTTTCTCGGTTTCGGTCCACTCCTGTTCGCCACGACACGGCTCAGCTGTGTTGTCTTTTTCGCCGCTTTGACCGCTGCATACGCCAGGTGACGGAAGAAAGTAAGTTTAGCATCTAGTTTGAGTCCCAGATACTTAGCCTCCGTCCTCATCATAACATCTGTCTCCCCCACTTTCATGGTGAAGATGGTCTGTATCTGTTTGCCGGTGAAGGGCACGATCTCTGTCATAGCAGCTGCCAAATCGAGACCGTGTTCGCTCATCCAGTGCAAGATCCTGCGCATCGTCTGGTTAAGCAGATACTGTGCTTTCTCGTAGTCACGTGCGATGATGACTAAAACGACATCATCGGTGTAAGCTATCATGTACACCGGTAGCCCGAATCTCAACAGGTTATCGTAAAAGATGTTCCAAAAATTTGGGTCAAATATCGACCCCTGCGCCACGCTGGCGCTGAGATATTTCTCGCGTTGGTCTTCTACTGTTTCGTAACGTAGGTTACGGTCCTTCTTTTCTGGAAAAATGATTTCCAGATCACGCCTTCTTCCCCTGCTGTACCACCTCTCGTATAGCGTCAACTGTGGATCGCTGGTTTCTGAAGCCGTACTGATTGTCAGCTAAGTCGCCGGCAGCCCGTACAGCTCCCTGTAGCCGTGGCTTGAGTAACCTCTCGTAAAGCATCCCTGCATCATCTAACATGCACAGAGGCTTGTTGCACAACGGAAGCAGGGGATCACCTCCCTTACCTTTGCCGATCAGCACGAGACGCGCAATTTTCCAGGGGGTGCCAAAGACACCCGCCTTGAGCCATGCGTTATACATGTTCAGCAACAAAAAAGGTGCTCTTACCGCGATGAACTTCATTATCTCAGCTGGAATCCCGTCGGGCCCAGGCGCCTTTCCGCTCCACATCATTTTGGCGACGATCTGCTACCAATGCTCACGCATTGAAATCGCTGGCGACAATGATCTCGCCTTTCATCTCGCGGATCGCATCTCCAAACTCGTCCAGACACGTCCTGAATTGCTCAATACGGACCTTCGGTGCTTTTCACCCACACGAAGCCACTTCCCGCCCAGTTTGTCTGGATACCACGTAGGTACATTCCAGTCGAGATTCTGCTCACTGATTAGTATAACATCAGGCTTCTTCTCAATTCTATACTGAGTCAGAAGGCTGTTGGCTAGGTCGCTTCGGTGTAGGTTCGTTTGAAGGACCATTATACGGCGCATCATTAATGCCTCGCTTTGGTCGACCTAAGCGTATCGCGGAACGCTCTACACTGTTCTGATCCTGTGGTGTGGCCCGGATGAGCCTGACCTACTCCAAGTGCCGTGTACAAGACGCACTTTGCTTCGGCAGCTCTGCAGGCTGCTCCTTTGTGGCCTTCCTCGCCAAACTTGTTGCAGGCCTTACTTCTATCTGGGCCTCTGCAGTCGCGTGCGTGATGTCCGTACCTTTTCAGTCGACAGTTCATGTAGCCGACTCTAAAGCGGCTCTTCTCGAGTAGGAACCCAACCTTTTCCTGATCCATCTCTATAATGGTCAGCCGCTGTTCCCTGCTATTGGGTTTGGTCAGCGATACGCTGATCTCACCCACTGAGTTTCCTGCTTCGTCGAAGAGCCTCTTGACCGCCGCTTCCGCTTCTTCTTTGGTGGTGAGACTATCCAGGTCTCTGACTTCGATGCTGGTATTTGGTGATAGGTTCTTCACGACCCCTGTGTCACTTACTAACTTCTTGAGGGAGTCGCCGAAGCTTCCCAACACCCGATCATTGGTTTTCGAACCCAACTCTACCAGGACATCTCCCGCCCTGGTTTTTCTGATACGTACGTCACTCACGTGTTTGGGCACTCTGATGGAATCTTCTCGCAAACATTCGAAAGAACGTCGGCGTAAAAGACTCCATCATTAGGGCGGTTAGGGACAGCTTTGGGTTGCAACCTTGGTGTCCTCCTCCTTCTCTTCTTCTTGGGAAACTTCTCTGAAAACTCTGTCTTTTTGTTCGCCGGTGTCTTGGATGTCGGTGGCTTCTGTTGTTGCGGGTGGTGATGCAGCTATTGTCGCAGTTTCTCCCGGTCTTGCTGCTCCTGTTTGCGCTGTAGCTGTAGCTCCTTCTGCTGTTGCTGCTGATTTCTTAGTAGCAGCTTTCTCGTTTCTGGACTCGACCGGTACAAAATCGTCAGTCTCCGACTGCCCATTGACCCTAGCCTTCTTGTCAGAGACTACAAACTCGGCGTTGTCGGAGTCCGTGTCTAGCGGTCGTCCCCTCGTATTTTGAGGCCGCAGGCTTGAGGTAGGAGGCCGCTGGCTTGAGGTGTTGGGCTGCACTCTTCGATGTTGGGAAGCAGACGGTCCGTCCAAGAGTCGAAAAGTTCAACGAGATCGGGTATGGAGTGCATGATAGTGTTATTAACTCCGGGCTGCTTCTTCCGCTTTTCCCACATTTTTGAGGATTTCATCTATCACCTTTATGAACTCCTCAATGCTATTTACCTCCGGGCGGCTGAGCTGTTGTGTGCGCTCGGTAGAGATTTTGGAGCAAGCTACTCCAATACCACCATCGCTTTTGGCAGGTTTGGGGATGACCTGACTTCTGTCTCATCACTTGGTTTTATAGTGACATTTTCTTTCTTGATTGTTAACCGGCGCATCGTGCGTAGAGAGGCGGGCCGAAATAGCCGGGAACAGGTGCACCCACGGATACTTTGATCCTACCCCAGATCCCTGAAGCCCAGCCTTCGTTTTCCCGGTCCCGGAAAACACGAACGGACTAGGGCTCATCCGGAGCAACAGGAGTTCCGATCCCCCTGCCCAATACGCACTTCTTGATCAGGGTCCGGAACTATTGGCCTCGGCAGAGCTAGGCTCACATCAGCCCTTCGCCCATGCCGATGGGAACAACCGACAGGGGTCCGGACACTCCCAGCGTGTCCCGGCGCGAGAACAATCGAGTCGTGCGATTTTCTGTGCATCTGCCTCACGACTAGCGTACCGTCCGAGAGGATGTGTTTAAGTATTTTGTTGAGTGTAATGCGTATGGAAAATATAGGGTAATGATTGTAAGAGTAAATGTGCGTAAAGTGTGTTCGTTTACCATTTAGTCACCTTCTGACTTACAGACAAACTGACAAGTTATCTGGGTACAAGTCCTACCGGGAGGACCGCTGCGTTTCCTCATGCCAGGAAATCTATTCCTCGGCCACGCGTCAACCCAGATAACCGCGGAGGGAACAATTAAATTAATAAGGTAATTTGATTTACAAGGAACAATGGCTCACGAATTATTGGTATACCCTCATCATTATTTGAAAGCTCACAAAACAAAGCCGAAACGATAGTATCATCCGCAACTGCATTTGTGACACTTAAGAAATTACCTCCTATATCCGTCGCAGCAAAATTTCACTCTTACCGAGTATTTTTTCAGATTAAGAAATGGCAAGGCTTAGATTGTGGAACGAAGGAAGAAAACTAGGGATGAATTTCAACATTACAAAGTACATTCCAAGTATAACTAATATCGATCCTACCTCAAAGTAAATTTTAAAACTTATACAATATAGCTACTAATCCGGTTGCAAGATTGTGCGTTGCACATGTCGTAAACATAGTATTTCTTACAGGATAATGTGTAACGTACGTGTTGACAATAATTGCAGCAATAAAGAAGTATTTTATGAAGTCAACGATGAAAATTTAGAAAACGAATTTTAAAAAATATATAATAATTATTAAAAATATAATAGTAATGAAATGTAAGAAAAAAAGAAAAAACAGATTGGAGAAAAAGGATTGACAATAAGCTCTACGGGAAAGAAGGAAATCGCAAGGGTACGAGCGTGCGACAGCTTCGCGGACTCGCTCTATCTCTCCGTACGTTTCAGCGTTAAAATTCGACAGAAAATCGGTGGTCACGAACCTCGTGTAACATCGAGCGATAAAGAGACCCGCGCCATAATCAATCAGCGGTGGTGAGGCCCGGAGTGCATGATTGCATGCAGGGGCGTAATTCTCCAACGCTTAGGAAGGGAAGTCGGCGACAGATGTCCAAACTATTCAAGTTAGTCCGTCCAGTCTCTCTCTCGCTTTTTTTCTCTCTTTCTCTTACTCTCTCTCTCTCTCTCTGCTCGGTGGCTCCGTAAGTACACCTGCTCCTACTAAGTAGCTCCTGCTATCTAGACCAATCTCTGCCACCCTTGTGCCTGCGGGCCTATTTGTTTCAGTTCCTTGCAAGCGCCTATGTGCAAGTCACCCCTGCAGTTATTGTCTATAGCTGTACTGGTGGACTTGCATAGCATTTTCTCCTTGAAACAGCAACACCATCGCAGCCAGTTTTGAGGTTAGGAGCTGAGAAAGCGGCAGACTGGTAGGAGTTGAGTACGGGCCATCGAGAACATAGAGGACCCACGCAGCTAGAGCAGTGCGCGCAGAGCGCCCTCTTTACCAGCACGCCATTTGCCGACTCGGCGAACAACCAACATGGCATCGAGGTGACATCTGCTGTCTCCAGGTAACAACACCGCCCATTTCACCTGCAAGGCGTCTCTACTCTGTCACCACTACCATCATGGTTGACAAGTGCGCCATCTGCGGTGAGATTCCCCGGAGCAGCAACGCTCGACGTAAGTGTTGCTTGTGTAATATAAGTCGTCATCCAGAATGCAAACTCCTCGTTGCAATCGCCCGCGCACAACGCATCGCGCTTCAGCTACAGCCTAAAGCTCTAGCGTGTCAGAAATGCATAGAGTCGAGGAAGTGTTCGCTCGAGTCGTCAGCCCCAGCCCTAGGCGCGAAGAGCAACACCACGGCGAGTGGGAAAGAGAAACAGCTAGTCTCGTCCATTCCAACCAATAAGAGGCCGACGGCTGCACAGCGGGCCAATCCGATACGTAGGGCCGCGCCCACCAACTCTCCGCTTTCCGCGTTGCCATGGCTACGTCCCGCCGCCGTCAATAGTAAGCTCTGACTGGCGTCGTCGTCTCCTGTGACGTCACACGGCCCACCCATTTCCAGCATGGTAGCCGGGCATCAATACGTACGTGCAAAGACATAATTATTTCAAGTATTTATGATGGTGACGATTCAAATAGGATTGATGTTGCACACACTGTGCTGCGTAGGGTCCTCCACTGTTTCGGAAAGAGGACATTATAAGCATCCGCCTGCTTCGATCGGATGAGCGACAACCCCAGTCACCAATTTCCGCAAAAGATGGGGGGAGACGGTCGCCGTGGGTTGTTACCTTCCCCAATAGTGCATTAGTAGGGGAGATTATGCGTGCGTAGAAGTTCATTACGAGCTTCCATACGAGAGACGTGAACACCTCGACTCTTGCCCAGGAAACTAATAATTTAATAATAAATGCTAAAATCTTCATCACTGAGCTCCTAGATAGAGACTCTTTTTTAAAATTCAGAAGCCTAAAGGCCCTTGCGATGAGGCTTAATTTTCAATATGTATGGCATAGAGGGGGCCGTTTCGTGGTCAAGAGACGTGATGGCGATGTCTCTCATGAATTTTCCTCAGCAGCTGATCTTCAAGCGATATTGTCTTCCTACGGGATAACCTCAAGCGAATCGGCAGTCGAAAAATCGTGTAATACAGCAAATAGGAGTTCAGCAGTTGTCACTGCTGCTTCTAAACAAACTAAGGCTGCAGCTGCTGAATGACTAGCCAAGGGCACTATTGGGGGGGGGGGTGCATGGTAGGGGATTGAGAGCAGGTTTTGTCAATGTGACCTCTCTTCTAGGACACATTGAGATCCTCAGACAACATATTTCCACTGGTCCCGCCTACCATCTCTTTAGAGTTGCTGTGTCGCGCCGCTGCGCTCACGTTGAGAGCGATCGTATTCAGATCAATGGTTATTCGTGTATTAGACTCGATGGTAATAAATTCGGAGGCGGGTTAGTATTATATATTCATAACATATTTAAAGCTAACCTGCTGTGCAGTTCATCGAGTACACAGGGGGAAAGGCGCACATTCCAGAATAAATCATGTGTAGTGTGCAACAAGGTACGCTACCACCTGTCTTTGTTGCACTTATTTATAGACCACCTCACGTCCCGATTCTCCCGAGCTCTGATGTTGTCGATCAACTCTACACGCACTCTCAAGATTATAGCCACAAAATCATCATGGGCGATCTGAATGCGAATTTGCTCAAGACGTCAGACGATGCAAAATTTATAAGGCGACTCGCTGATGATCTTAATTTTCGAATAGTAGACCATGGTGCGACTCATCACCTCAAAGATTCTCACACATGGGTTGACGTATTCAGGCGGCGCCTTTTCCCAGTCATCACAACATCATAGAGGTTCAGATAAAGGTTGAAATTGTTGTATCCCCTGTAGCTAACTCATTTAGCTATCGGGATTTTAAATCCATACAGCAAGACGACCTCCTCGATCACCTTCCTGACTGTGATTGGTCGCCGCTTGATGGCTCAGATACAGATATGCACTATCAACTTGAATGCCTCAGCGTCAAGCTCATGGCTGCGATTGATAAAGTAGCACCTCTAAAGGACTTTTCACTAAAAAAGAAACCAAATCCCCCATGGGTTGACGCTGACCTCGCGTATCTATACAAAAAACAAGACGCAGTACGAAGACATTACGCACGGATCAAAGACAACAAACTATGGCAGGAGTGTCAATCTCTCGCGTCTAATGCTGAACAACGCACAAAAAGCGCGCGGGAGATTTTTATACAAAACCGTATTTTTGAAGCTCTTGATACAAAGAAAGACATATGGAAGGAACTCAAGAGCTTGGGACTCCTGCCAAAGACAAGAAAGGAGCTTTATGGTTTTTCACCGGAAGAGCTTAATGTCCACTTTGCTGGGATGTCGGTCTTTGATAGTGAAAGTGACGAAGATCTTGCCAGCATCCTGGCCACAGCCAGTGATGACAGCTTTGTTTCCAGAGAAATCACTTTCTCTGACGTAGTCCTGGCTGTTGCCCATTTCTCGTCACAAGCTAGAGGTGAGGACGGCATCCCGCAAAGTGTGGTGGCCAAGGCTCTTCCATTAGTGGGTCACCATGTTGTGAAAACCTTTAATTCCTCCCTCTCAAATGGCATTTTTCCGGGGACTTGGTAGTGAGCTCACCTTATGCCTTTGAAGAAGAAACCAGTTCCATCTTCGGTTTCTGATTTTAGACCCATTGCGCTATTAAGCTTCCTTTCCAAGGTCCTAGAAAAAATTGTTCATGACCAAATTTCTGACTTTTTAAGGACAAAAAATATTCTTGACCCGATGCAAACAGGTTTTCGACAATATCATAGCATTCAGACAGCACTACTGTAACTCACCGAAGACATCAGAACAGGAATTAATAATAAAAAGAAATTGTTGACAATGTTACTATTATTCGATTTCAGCAAAGCATTCGACACTATTTCACATTCAAAGCTGCTGCGTAAGCTGTTGCGCATGGGTTTCTCCAGGAGCGTTCTCCTGTGGCTTAAGTCATACATTACAGTTCGTAGGCAAAAAGTCATTACTAATATAAACGGAGAATCAGATTGGCTAACCACTAATCTTGGCGTACCGCAAGGCTCGGTCCTGGGTCCCTTGCTCTTCAGCTTATTCATTGACGACCTAAAAGACGCACTTAACGTACGCAACGTCGAACATATACTATACGCTGACGACCTGCAAACCTACACGCGGATAACCCTGCGAAATCTTCGTGAGGGTATCAAGCGCATGTCGACAGTAGCACGGCCGGTGTCGAAATGGGCCTCGGCCGCTGATCTGCGACTCAATGTCAGCAAGACACAGGCGATCATCTTTGGTTCTGATCACAACATCAAGCAGATCCAGAGCCTTGACTTGCAGGGCATTGAGGTGCAGGACGGCGTATTCGTACCCTTTGTTGACGTCACTAACCTTGGTGTGGTAATGGACGGAAGACTTACGTGAAAGCCGCAAATAGATGCGTTTAGCAAGAAGGTAAGCAGGACTCTTTATAGCCTGAAATTCTTTCGTTCATGCAGTACTGAGGCACTGCGTAAGCAGTTGGCATGTGTATTGGTATTATCTCACCTATATTACTGCTCAGTAGTTTATCTTGATGTGTCAGGCGAGCTTCAGACACGACTGCAATGCTTACAAAATTCATGTGTGAAATATATATGTGGTGTTAGGTGGGAAGAGCATATCACTCCTTATAGGAAGGGCCTGGGCTAGTTAGATATCAAGGCGAGGAGAGAGTATTTTATGGGGTTGCTGCTTTATAAAACGGTTGTTATGCGGCAGCCAACGTATCTTACTGCTCTCTTCGAAAAAAATCAGGCAAGGAGTTCAAATAGGGGGGTATGAAAGAGCTCTCAGTTCCGGGGTCGCGCACGGATAAGGGCCTATATTCTTTTAGGGCCCAAGGTGCACTCCTCTGGAATTTGTTCCCCTGCAATGTAAGGTGTCTGCCATCACTATGTAAGTTTAAAACGGCGTTAGGTAGGCACCTTATAGAATTACACGGCGACAAGACTCCATAAATCCGCAATTAAAATCTCGTCATTGTTTTTCGTTAAATTTTGTGTAGTCTTAATTTATTCTAAGCGTATTATTTATTCTTGTAGTCTTTAATTTATTTAAGTGTTAAGTGTGAAGTGTTAGTGTAATTATTAGCGTGAATGAGTGTATGAACGAAAGAAGAATGTAAGGCGTTTTATTTCCCGACGCGATAGATATATGTGCAATATAAATGTGTATGTGTATATATTACTGTTATCTATTTATTTGTATATTATTAAGTTGACGAAACAGTATGTGATACTACTGACTACATTATGATATGTTAGACAATAATTGACAACCTGTGATAGCGAATCAAACTTTTTTAACTGTAATGACTGATAATGTGATAACAAATTTTAACAAAATGTACATACAGCTGTGAAATTTTTGTCATTAGTGATAAATGAAAAGAATATATATATATATATATATATATATATCTTTTACAGGCCGCATTTACAGGGCCCCTGCCATTGCATTTCTAAAACATTCGGATCTTGTTGACAAGTTGAGAGAATATTGTGACTCTTACAGTCACAAGATTATAATGGGTGATTTGAATGCAGATTTGTTGGCCGATGGTGATGATGCATAGTTTGTTCGCAAACTTGCAGCTGAACTGTCACTTCAAATCGTCTATCACGGAGCGACTTATCACACCGACACGTCGTACACATGGCATTACACCATACTAGTGGACATTAACGACACAGTAGTAAACTACAATAACTTTGCACCAACCTGGCCAAGCAAACACAACATCATTGATTTGGCCATAAACGTTCAAGCTCCTACTCTGTGTAATCATCCCTTTACATATAGGGACTACAAAGGAATGGATCCTTTAGAATTGCAGTCCCTTTTGTCAGGTTATGATTGGTCAGTCTGTAACGAACATCACATTGACTTAAATACAGCGTTGGACTGCCTTAACTCCAACCTATTAGGTGCGATTAACAACTTAGCACCATTAAAGCGAGTTACGCCTCGCATAGGCAGTCCACCCTGGATAAATGATAAAATTGATCAGTTAAGTAAAAAACGAGACGCAACTTATAGACGGTACAAGAGAACTGGTATTGAGCAATTTCATAGTGAATTCATAGAATTGCGCAATAAATCTTTATCAATTACCGAACAGGCCAGGATATCATATTACCAAGGAAAGCTGCTAGGCAAACAGCAGAGTGATATCTGGAAGGAATTGCGCAATCTGGGTCTCCTACCTAAATCCAGGGGAGGTTTGCACGGGTTCACGGCGGAGGAACTTAATACCCACTTTGCGGGAGTTTCAATATCAACTGATGAGGATAGTACCGAAATTGAGAACTTATTGACATCAGCCAGTGATGAGGGTTTTAAATTTGAACCCGGTCGCGCATTTCTCCTCGCAAGCGAGGGGCGAAGATGACATCCCGCAGAGTGTGGTAGCGAAGTCATTGCCAGTCATTGGGCAACGCGTAGTGAACTTCTTCAAATCTTCCCTGGAAACTGGTGTATTCCCGGGTCTATGGAAGAGAGCAAAAGTGCTGCCGTTAGACAAGTGTACTACATCATCGTCGTACTACACCATCGTCGATTGCCGGGTGGGCGGATGGCGCATCACTCAGACTGAATAAGACGAAGACTAAAGCTATTATTTTCGGCTCCTGTAAATATATAAACAGTCTTGAGTCACAAGGTATGCCGAATATCATCTGGGTGATAGCGTCTTTGTCACATTCTCGCCAACCGTTACAAGCCTGGGTGTTATACTTGATTCTGAACTGATGTGGAAAACACACATTGACATAGTTGCTAAAAAGGTTATCAGAGTGTTGTATAACTTGAGATTTTTTAGAAGGTATACCACTCAGGACCTGCGCATGCACTTAGTAATGGCCCTTGTTTTCCCGCATCTCGACTACTGCTCTCTGGTGTATCTGGATGCATCAGTTGAACTTCGTAGCCGGCTGCAAAGACAGCAAAACTCATGTGTGCGATACGTTTTAGGTGCTAGGACGGACGAGCACATCACCCCCTACAGGGAGCAATTAGAATGGACTCGGGTGGACTCTCGAAAAGCCATTTTCATGGCTATAATAATATATAAAATTCTACGGATTAAAGAGCCAGTCTATCTCGAGTCGCTTTTTATGAAGAACAAATCGAAGCGTCCTGTAAGAGGTGATGCAAAAGAACTCTCAGTGACACACATGCGCACTGAAACAGGATGAAGATCTTTCCAAGTACAAGGTGCGCATTTGTGGAATTCACTCCCTCTTGCCATTCGTACGCTACCATCATTAATGGCCTTTAAGGTGGCGGTCAAGAAATACCTCGCATGCTTAGATTAATTGTTTTGTTGATGTTCATTTTTTCCCCTTCTTTTCATTTGTTTAATTCTCTTGTGTTAATTTATTTTGTATCGTTAAAATTCTAATTTATTGATGTATTTGTGTATTTTAATTATGTTTTCTTTTAATTATTAATTTGACTAAACAATTTTAAAAGTATGCATGTATTTATTAGTATGAATGGAAACGATTGTTAATGTATGTATGTAATTTGTTCAAGCGACTGATAGGTATAATAAGTACGATTTAGAAAAGACAAATTGTATAACTGACAACAAAGTGCAATACTTTATGTACCTGACTTTACATACGTGCAATTTATTTTAGTTAAGTGATATGTAATTTTAAGAAACTGATAACGTGTGACATTAAAATGTAAAATTGATTGTAAAAATTTTTGTAAATATTTACAAATAAATATTATATCTATCTATCTCTCTCTCCATTGTGCCATAAAAAAAATGTAGTAGCGAGCCGGCTACTCTATATATATAAACCAGGCACCAATCAACGCTCCCCTCTACCTAGTACCCCGACTGCTGTAGCGAGACGAGATTCTTGAGTGTAGGTGGAAGCAGCGAGGAAGACAAAGAAGAAAAGAAAGATTGATTGATTGATATGCATTTATTTGTTATTTTTAAACAAAATAGTACAGTCAGTTTTACTAAATATCACATAAAATGTCAGAAGGGTTTGTTTTGTAGAGTTTATGCGTGTCAAATGCATTTTATCACAGCTGTAGTACATATCGTGTTAAATACATATTTGATTACTTTTATAAAATGGTCAATAGTAATATTTTCTCAAATCACGCACATACGATCTAACACAACACGCTGATAAATACACACACAGGCTAGTAAAATATCACATAATCGCACATTTTTAAGAAAATATGCTCGTTAGGTACTATATCACAGAAATGTATAGATTGCGTCAATTATTAAGAAACTAAACATCATACATACAGAATAAAGACAAAGACGGACTACACCAGAGTTTATAAAAGTATGCAATTTTGATCATTGCTTTGTGAGCGTATGTACCTGCGCATCGCCGACTTGAATTTACACAGTGATGGCAGGTACTTGATGTTGCGGGGAATGGAATTCCAAAGACGTGAACCGCGAATTTTAAAAGAGTACAAGCATACGGCGGTGCGCGACCCTGGAACTGAGATATCTCTGATTGTCACACCCCTACTGGAGATTCTGGCCTGGTTTTTATCAAAAAGTGCATCAAGATAAAGGGGTTGCCCTATTCTTATAATCTTATAGAGTAAGAGCGCGGCGAAATATGTACGTCGTTGTTTAATATTCAGCCAGTCAAATTCCAATCTGTAGAGGGTGATGTGGTCATCCCTTTTGACACCGCAAATGTATCTCATTCATGAATTCTGCAGTCGTTGTAATTTCGTCTGCAGTTCCATGGATACGTCAAGTTAGACGATCGAACAATAGTCGAGATAAGAGATAATCAATGCACCCGCCAACTATTTACGCAGAGCCTCGGTGGTGCAGGATCGGAAAAATGTCAACCCATAAAGAGCGCGATTAACGCGTTTGGTGACGTATTCAACGTGTTGTCTCCATGTCAACTTCGAATCCATAACAACACCAAGGTTCGTGACCGTGTCGACGAAGGGCACGAATGCGCCGCAATGCCCGGCAACTGTAGATCTTCTACGGAGTTGGTGTTGAACACTGATCGAAAAATAATAGCCTTAGTTTTACTGACATTGAGTACAGACCCGCAGTCACTTCTGTCTGTGTGTTTATTTGTAGGTCCTCTGCGTAAAGTATATGTCTGATGCGTTTAAGATCAAAAATGTCTGCTAAGTTATTTATGTAGATGCTAAAGAGAAGGGGTCTCAGGACCGAGCCCTGTGAAACTCCAAGATTGGTTGCGAGCCAATCCGACTGCCCGTGAGTTCTGGTAACGAGTTTTTGTTCTCTCCCGGATATATAAGGTCTAATCGACAGAATAACGCTCCTGGAAAACCCCATCCTAATTAGTTCATGTAGCAGTCTCGTCGGCGAGATGGTATCGAAGGTCTTAGTAAAATAAAAAATGAGTAGTATAATAAGCAATTTTTTATTTTTATTAACATCATCAATATTAATCTTAATTCCATCGATGCCACCTCGTATATCTTCAGTTAGTTTGAGTAAGGCGACGTGAGTGCTGTGGTATTGTGTAAAGCCGGTCTGAAGAGGATTAAGGATATTTTTTGAAGTTATGTACTCGGTAATCTGAGTGTGTACAATATTCTCAAGGACCTTCGATAGAAAGCTCAAAAGGGCTATCGGACGAAAGTTCGTGACCGAGGATAGTACGGCTGTCTACTTTAGAGGCACCAAGTGAGCCCTTTTCCAAGTCTCCGGGAAAACGCCACGAGAAACTGAGATGTTAAATAGTTTTGCGAAATGTATGCCAATTGCCGGTGGAGTCCCGGCTACTAGCCTTTGTGGGATGCCGTCTTCTCCCACCGATTGATCGAGGCCGAGGCCACGATGTCGCTCACCTTTTCTCACATTTGCTCTGAGAGATCGACACCCCAGCAAAGTGAGCGTTAAGCTCTTCCGGAGTAAAACCGTATAGTTCTTCTTTTGCAGTAGGCTAGAGCCCGAACAAGCGCAGCTCCTTCCAGATATCTTTTTTATCACTAAGTGCTTCGAAGATTCTGTTTTGAAGAAAGCATTAGCGGGCATGTTCTGCTCTTTTCTCAGCTTCTGAAGCCAGTTGTAAATATTTGAGCCAAAGTATATTATCCCTCGTCCTCTTGTACCGTCTTCGTATAGCGTCACGTTTGTTCTAGAGATGCGCGAGATCAATATTCACCCATGGAGGCTTAGTATTATTCTTCGGCATGAAGCTTTTTAGGGGTGCTAGTTTATCTATAGCCTCCATGAGGTTGGAGCTCACACACGTCAGTCCCTCGTTAATGTCGTTGTCTAAGCAATCAAGTGGCGACCAATCGCCGTTTTGAAGTGTGGAAAGTAACTGTATTTGATCTATGGATTTGTAGTCTCTGTATGTGAATGAAGATGGCTTAGGCGCTGTGATGGTGTGTGTTTTTTATTGTAAGATCAATAATATTATGGCGACTAAGGAAGTTCGCCATTCGATTGCCAGCACTCAACACCTCGTCATTATCATCGACGAGTATAACGTCAATCCAAGTGTGAGATTCATCAGTATGATTAGCCGCGCCATGGTAGATGATTTTAAGTGAAAGCTCATTTGATAACGTTCTTACGAAATGCGCATCTGACGATGTTGATAGCAGGTTCGCATTAAGGTCCCCCATTATTATTTCATACTAATATTATCGTTATTAGCATTTTTATCTATTGCATGTGAGTTATTCGCACTATTGGCGTTGCTGGAACGCATATCATTGTAATTACCCTTCAAATTATCGACGAGAACAGAAGTTTTCGTCAACAAGTTTTGTATCTGTTCTTTCAAGGTGCTATTTTCTTGTAACAGCTGCAACCGATCGTTGTGTAAATCCTCCAGCTGGGATGATTGCACAACAATTTTACTCTAGTGAGGAAATTCGAGACAACAGTCCGTCAATCAACCCCTCAGTTGCTGGTACGGAAGTTTACGCATTGCTAATGGCATCCAGTTTCTTCACCATGCAAGTCTGAAAATCGTTTACAGCTGATTCAAGAACTTGAAGCTGCGTGGTAAACAGGTCAAGCATCGATTTCGGCATTGTACAATAATTTAATGTAGTGGAAAAGTTGTCAGCGATTTTCTTTCTATCTGTGATACTATTCACATTTGAAGCAGTAGGCTTTTATTTGCCTGATTTGTCCTTATTACTATTGATACTGTTTACTTCGCTATTATTACTATTATTACTATGACTATTATTACTGTTGTTATTGCTGGTCTTACTTTAGCTATTCTTTATATTTTTGGCTTTGGATTTGTATGCAGATATATTGAATACCCCCCGCCAATGTCCAGTCATGTCACACGTCATGATAAATTTTAATACAGCGTTTACACTTACGCATTTGTGCATTTGAACGATGCACCCTCTTGCATGTAGCACAAGACGCCAGTGCCATGACTAGAAATTACGTAAAAATTGCTCAAATAATCAAAATAATTTAAGTCAATTTAAACTGCTGCTGAGTCAAATAAAAATCTACTAATAGTAGTTAAAACAATTTATAATAAAGAATAATAATTAAAAATAGTATTAGATAAATACAAATAATTTTAAATACTAAAAATAATACGATAATTTTAAATAATTAAAAATAAAAAAATAATTTTAAATTATTAAAAACAATTTAAGACAGTAAAAAATAATTTAAGACAATATAAAATAATTTAAGACAATACAAATAATTAAGACTATAGAAAATAATTTAACACAATATAAAAATAAATAGAGTAGTATAAAGCAGTTTAAATTAATAAATGTACCCCAACTAATCAAAACAATCAGCAATTCAATACTAAAGTAATTAAATAAAATTAAGTAAAAGAAATACACTATCACAGATCGGTATTACAGGTGATTAAAACGCCAGGTATAATTCAATTATTTGAAATTTCCCGCGCATTTGAATTCAATCAGAAGACAGCGTTGCCAATTGCTATAATCCAAATTCCAGAGGTGATTGATCGGCACTCTGGCGGCGAAAGTTGAAAAATCCAACCAGGCGGGGATTCCAGTGTACTGATTTTTCGCGGAAAAAAAGGAAGAGAGAGAGAGAGAGAGAGAGAGATACTCTAACCTCAAAAGAAAGAAATAAACAACTTTCCACCGCTTCCTCCGTTTCTCCTGCTCCTCCGGTAAGATTTTTGAATTAAGGTGATGCTAAACCCACTCGCCACGGACAATTACGAGGAGCTACTGTTTTCATTTACTTTCCAATTTTGTATAAGTATCTCTCTGGAACGTTGTTGTCTTAACCAAAAACTACAATCTTTCATAGAGATATTTTCACAAAATTGAGAATTTAATGAGAAAAGTGGTTCCCTGTATTTGTCGATAACACGTTGGTTTAGCATAACCTTAAATTTAAGCTTCGGGGATCGCTTACTATGCGTGAGAGAGAGAGAGAGAGAGATAGAGAGAGATAGATAGATAGATAGATAGATATACTGTTTATTCATCAAAGACGAAAATTATTACAATTGCATGTACATGTATAGTTATAATAATTAAAATATCAGTCAGTATTATATATTTGTTATCTTACATTTAACATTCACTTATTACATTTCTTATGTATTAAATAACATTATTCGCTGTAACAGTTCGTCAGTTTATAAAATCTAAATATAATGAACTAGTCATAGTCAGATGGCACATCACAGAACACGCTTCGTCAAAATACATAAAATAAAATAAATAAAATAAAGATAACATAATACGATAAACATAAAAAGAATACATACACACACTTTACTAAATTTTTACGTATAACTATCACGTTGAAAAATTAAAAACACACTCATTCATATGATACACTTACAATTCACGCTAATAAATACATTCACACTTAACACTTAACTTATTTAATAAATTAATAAATAACTAAGTCAAATAAATAAATAAGTTAGATAAATAATTAAATGAAATAAATAAATAAATAAATTTAAATAAATAAATAAATTTTTTTCTTTTCGAGAGTGTAGGCAAGCGCTACTCAAATGTAGAGAACGATTCTTTCCATATATGGTTTGTATGCTGCAAACATCGAAAGATTTAATACATCCGTTAGCGGCGATGTCGACGGTTTGCTCTTCACCTCTTGGAAAAAATGTAGATCGATACGAGTGTGATATTTTTTTCGACTTCTTTACTTTCGAGTTTCGTAAATCGAAACGTGTGCGTGTGATACGATCTAAATTTAATAGCTCTGCTACGAAGTATGGCACTTACGTAAAAATGAATTCTTGGAACCAGAGCCCAGACCGAGTTTAAGAGTTATAGTTTCTCTTACACGACTGCCGCCGTAGCCGCCGTCTCCAATGTCGCATCCCCTTTGTGTCTGTGACTAAAACATAAAAATTTTTAGGCTTGACCGTTTCTTCTCGAATGTGCCCCACCATTTTAAGTTTACTCTGCAAAGGCTTATAAAAGAATAACGCCTACCTGACTGCCCTTTCAATGATAATGCGTCGAGTAGCAAGGGCAGATCTAGCAAACACGGAGAATGCTAATAGTGAATTATGCGATGTAATTTTTAAAATTGAATCGTCATTAGGATTCGAGCATTATCCGGTCTAGCGTAGGTGTAATCGTAGGTGACGCAGGCGTGTGCATACGATGACGCATGTAGCACTAGAGCGCAAGTTAAATTTTTTATTAACCCAGTGTGGATTTTGCAGACTGACACGATTTTTTGCACAAGGGTTTTTTAAGCGCACACCGACGACTATATAATTTTAGTCAGTCAGTTTGTGAAGACTATGATTAAGCAAAATATGAGTATCTTAAAAAATTGAATGGATCCACACGAGGAGCAGCATGGTTAGTAAAATATAAAATAAAACAATATTTGATTAATAAAAATATTTAATAAAATTTAATTTTTTAGCTTTTAATGGATTACTTGCTAATATTAGTGATGCCAGCGATGCGACTTTCTACGAAGATACAGCACACGACGAATGGAGTGATAATGCGGTAATAGGTACGAGCAGTAGCCCTTCTGGTGCATCGGATGAAGAAGATGAACAGGGGGAGCTCGAGCAACAGCAGCACACCGCGCGTAGCGTTTGCGCATGTCCCGAGTCAAGTGTCCAATTGGTAGTGGGGGAAGGTGTACTTGTAGAGAAAGGGTATCAGGGAGAGCGGCTGCAACATCAGCTGCCTTCTCAGCAACATCATATAATTCCTGACTCTGATAATGAAGGCGAAAATGGAGAAAATATAGTATCTGCAGAAAATTTAAATGCTGCACAGAATGAAAATGTCAACACCAGTAGTAGCAATGCTGTGATTTACGAAACATCATTAAATGATGGCAATGATGAGATAGCGCGTCAAAGATTGCAATTTGTTCAAATAATTTCACAAAATCATCGAGAGCCTAGAAGTGCTGTTCTGCGGCTTTGAATATTTTTGTATATTTTATGTGTCATCGAGCAGCAAACGAGTGAGCGAGAGAGCGAGCGAGAGAGCGATCCGATACAAGTAGGCGCCGGAGCTACTGCGGCGGAGGTGGCTGCAGGGGCCCCAGATCAAGATGCGTACGATATACGTCCTCCTGGTAATAGGTTCGCCACAGCTGAGGAGAGCGAGAAATATGTACGAAAGTTTAACGTGACAGGTAGACGATTTTTACTTCGTGTAAACGATCCACCATCAGAACGTACAAATCCTGTTATTTGGTTAGAGGCGGTTATGCGCGACATTAATGCTTATTTATGCTCACTTCTTCGTCCGAAAATGACTTGATAGGGGTAAGTGTGAGAAGTGAATATTTTGCACACGGTTCCGCTGGTTTTTAGCTCAGACCTATCGAGAATTTTATTTACGAAGACTTCTGGGAATTGATCAGTAATTTGACACAAAGTAACGAAGATTTTCAAATTGATAATACTTTTGTTTTACAAGCGGTTCTTATAGATATGCCGGTAGGATCCGGTGCACGTAGAAAAAGAAATTTAAATATCGATAGCGTTTAGATGTCATCGATTGTAGCCATTCAAAATGACGATATTTTGTGTTTACCGCGTGTACTCGTAGTAGGTGAAGCCCACATCACGTTAAAGACTCACGATACGGAGGAAATAAAAAATGCTTGGAGCGTCATTCCTGATGGGCGCCGAAAAATGCAAAAGGAGAGGGCGGAGTAACTCATGCGAGATGCTAGTGTTATAAATACCCAACAGAGGATGCGGAATGCGCGAGATAAAAAAATTACAACATTATTTTTTACTGAACGGTATAGCAAATGTCGTTTACGAAAAAAAATATTTGGAAGCGGTGAGCCGGCTTTTTTTTGACAGGCGCGACGATTGGATGACGACAGATATCGAATTGCATGGAAATATTAAGCTTCTTTATGATCCGGATGGGCACCACTTTGACACAATATTAAATTTAACCGGGATAAGAAAAACGATAATTTGTTGCTCCTTTTGCAACAAATACTACTATTACGTAGATCAATACGTGTGTAAACAAATTTGTCCCCATTGTTTATTTTCACAGGCACGTAAAGCAGAAAGTGTAAATACAATAAAATGCGATGAATGCAATCGAGGTTTCATTGATAAGGCTTGTTATAAAAACAACAAAAGAGTCGGTTCTTAGAAAAAAAAAAATAATAAAAAATTATGTGATGTTTTGAGATTGTGTAAAAAATGTTGCAAGTTGACGCATTGTAATCGCGGAGAACACGAGTGCGGTGTTATTTGGTGTAGATTTTGTAGAAAGCGTCAGAGTTAACGATATCTGTCATGTGCGTCCTATAAATGACGATGCCGAGAAAAAAAACTGCACAGAATCAGCCACCAACTTTTAAAAAATATCTGTTTATATTTTACAATTTCGAGACCCGTGAGGATACTGCTTATCGAAATCACAGAACGACAAAAGTGCATACACCTAATCTCTGCGTAGCGCAGCAAGTGTGTACCGATTGTCTACATTTGGACGATATGATACAATGATGCAATACTTGCGGGATTCGTGAATATATTTTTCGTAAGGAACCTGTAAAAGAATTAATCGAAATTTGCACTCGCGAAAAGTCGATATTTGAACAAATAATATGTATAGCGCACAACGCACGCGGGTTTGACGTGCAATTTATTTGATAAGAGTTTACAGAGCAATCGAGTCAAGTGTTACCGAGTGTTATTCTTAACGGTCGAAATATCATTACGTTGCAACTCGGGCGAACAAATTTTATGATAGTTTAAACTATTTTCACACGAAGTTGAGCTCACTACCGAACACTTTTGATTTACCTGTTAGCATAAAAAAAGATTAATTTCCGCATCTATTTAATAAGCTCGAAAATCAACATTAAGTAGGCTCACTACCCGCGGCAAAATTTTACGCACCAGATTCAATGTCAGCTCGTGATAGAGATACTTTTTACGCTTGGTATAATGAGAACACGCCTCATTATATTTTCGACTCTTAATGAGAAATTCTTATGTATTGCCGCTCTGACGTCGATATCTTGAGACGTGCATGTTTGGCTTTCAGAAAAATATTTCTCTCTGTCGGGGATACAGATCCCTTTGTACATGGAACCATGATTGCATCAGCTTGTTCACACGTATTTAGAAAAAATTTTTATTACCTAATAGCATAGGTATAATTCCACCAAACGGCTATAGACACGCCGACAGGTACTCACAGAAATCCATCGAATAGTTATATATTATAGTGCGAGCGTGAAATAAGTCGAGAAATAATACACGCTGGAAGAGCTTGAGAGTTTAGGTTAAGCGAGGGATTTTTAGTAGATGGGTATTTATACCCGGAAGCTGCAGCTCACGACAAGGGTACAGTTTTCGAGTTCTAAGGCTGCTACAGCCGTGCTACACGCACGGATGTCCAAATTGTTTTAAAAATAATCGCGATAAAATTTCAATGTATGGTCGTTCTTTTAATGAATTTTACGAGAATATACGTGCAAAAATCGTTCGAATAAAGTCTCTTGGTTACGAAACGCGCGAAATTTGGGGGTGCAAAGTCGAACGCATAAAAATTGAAAATCCAGAAACTTTTCGTTACTTATCAAATCATCCGCTTATCAGTAAAATAACTTTAAATCCGCGCGATGTAATTTACGATGGTAGGACAAAAAATATCGTCACGTACTACGAAGCTAAAGAATGCAAAAAATTAAGTATACAGACATTTGTTCAGTATATCCTTACGTGTGTAAGAGCGGACAGTTTCTGTTCGGACATCCGCGCATTCTCGTTGGCACGGAGTCTGAAGAACTGACAGGTGGTAAAAACTACTATTTATAGCGTGTAGAGGGCCTCGTAAAATGTAAATTTTTGCCTCCGCGTAATGTATTTCTACGTTTATTACGTATAAAAATGAAACCACGAAGAAATTCACGAGCTCCAGTTCACCGGCATGTGGGTAGTCGACGAGTTGAAGAAAGCCGTTGAACTTGGATACGCAATCACGGAAACATACATAATTTGACAGTATCGAATGATGCCCTTCAATCCGCGCATGGATGAAGGAGGCTTGTTTTCCGGTTATGTAAACTTATTTTTGAAAATAAAGCAGCAAGCGAGCTGTCGGCCATCTATGTGCGAGAATGAGACTAGTAAAATGCAATATTTGCAAGAGTACGAGCGAGCCGAGGGAATCAAGTTAGAGTGCGAAAAGATAGAAAAAAACGCAAGCTTGCGTGCCGTTGCAAAACTCTGCTTAAACTCTTTTTGGGGTAAATTTGGCCAGCGTAGTGATTTGAAAGAACCTGAAATAATAAAGACGCGAAAAGATATTCTTAAACTCCAAGAAGACCCCGGAAAGGAAGTATTCGATGTATTGCCCGTAAGTGATGAAGCATTGTATATTAATTGACAGTTTGCAGAGGAGGCTGTAGCACCCACCCCACACAAACAAGTCGTTATTGCCGCACATACTACCGCACAGACTCGTCTCAAATTGTATAGTTTTTTGGAACCCCTAGCAGATAGAATTCTTTATTATGACACAGATTCGTGTGTGTTCTCGTGTAACGAGGGTGATGCAAATGAAGACAGCCCCCCCCCCCCCATCCTACAATCATACGTTTCTATCCGGCAGCCCAAAATTTTACGCATTGGGGTTCTCATTCCCTCTACGGATGATACTGTAGAGTGCTGCAAAATAAAGAGAATGTGTTTAAATTTTATGAATTCTACAAAAATTACTTTTGAAAGTATTAAAGTTCTCGATCGTACATCTTACGATGAAAAAAATGATAAAGTATACATACCGAGCAATGCTGAGGTAGAAGAAGAAGAAAAAGAAGAGAGTGCGAACAATATTAAAATAAAATTTAAAGCTATAAGACGTATGCCTATTCATAACATTGTAATGCGCTATGAAACAAAATTGTGTTGCATTGTTTTGAAAAAGATACGATACATTTCGCAAAGTTTGTCTTTACCTTTTAGCTAAAAACGCTAAATAATTAAGTTGCTATTATGTAAAATGTGTAATAAAATTATGTAAATAAATTTATTCTAACCAAATATTTATTTTTTCTTGATATATATATATATATATATATATATATATATATATATATATATATATATCAAGCGCAACGGCGTTTGAGTTGCCGACATTTTTGTATAATATATATATATATATATATATATATATATATATATATATATATATATATATATATATATATATATTGTAACGAAATGAGTGTCATGTACCGGCGTTCGCACTATAGGCGACGCGCGCGGCAACGCCGTTTGAGTTGCCGACATTTTTGCCGCGTAGATGCTAGCGCACGCGGAGCGACCTGTTGCCGCGACGCCGCAACCGGAGTGAAGTGGTTACGGAGATATCTTCCCACTGTGCTACGAGTGTGGAGGCGCGTCCCACGAGTAGCCAGAAGAGAGTGGAGGAGAGAGAAGCGAAGCGGAGAAGGAGATAGATAGAGAGAGAGAGAGAGAGAGAGAGAGACAGAGATAGAGCGATCGTCCTCGAGGAACGTATAATTAAGGTAAAGGCTACACCAAGGTGCCGTGACACCAGGCGCGCGTACAGCCCATCGTGAGGGCAACGCGTTCAGCAGCGAACGAGCTGGACGCGCACCGTTGCTTGGTCTGCGCGGTTATTAAATTCATTGTTATTATTGTTAATCAATTATTGTTAAACTCGTTATTAATATTTATTAATCTATTATTGTTAATTTATTTATTGTTGAATATAGTCTATTTTGTTGTTAAAAGTTAAACTCGCGTGAGTCAATTTTCCCCACGACCCGCCTGCTCCACGACCGAGTTAGGCAAACGCGAAAAGCCGTTACATTGGCGCGTTGCGACAATTAGCTTTCCGCGCTTTCGCGCTCCTTGCAGATCGCGAAAACCCGTGCGTCGAGGTGACTCCGCACGGAGCTGAATCCACCGGGGTTCAGCGAACTTTGCAGCAGGACGGCCAGAGCAGCGGCAGCAAGGCAGAAGCTCAGTGGCGTTGCGCCGCTGGCTTACTCCAAGTAGGAGCAATAGTGTCCGCCAGTACGCGTTGCGTGCTGTGCTAGCTAATGCACGATAGCAGCTCGGCCGACGGCGTATTAGCCACGGACAATTGTTATTAACACCTGTTACACCTGTTACAATATATATATATATATATATATATATATATATATATATATATATATATATATATATATATATATATATATATATATATATATATATATATATATATATATATATATATATATATATATATATATATATATATATATATATATATATATATATATATATATATATATTTATATATATATATATATATATATATATATATATATATATATATATATATATATATATATATATATATATATATATATATATATATATATATATATATATATATATATATATATATATATATATATATATAATATATTATATATATATATATATATATATATATATATATATATATATATATATATATATATATATATATATATATTATATATATATATATATATATATATATATATATATATATATATAAATATATATATATATATATATATATATATATATATATATATATATATATATATGTATCATATACGTATCTGTATAATATAACATATGTACGTGCTCGTATAAGCTTAAACCCGCGCATATAAGCTTCTCAGTGCGTGCGTGCGCGCGTTGTAAGCTTCTCAGTGCGCGCGCATGCAGTATTATCTTATACACTGCGGCGATGAGCTTATCCACGCGGAATGTGCGCGCGCGCAAGAAGCTAATATACGCGTGCTCGTGTCACGCCGTGATGATCACCTATACCCATCTCTCATTCTCGTTTTTTAAACCTCTTTTTTTCATCCTTCACTCTCAATCGTTATAAAAATTCGTCAACATTGCTCTTTTTATTTGTTACGAGGATGGATACGCGGTGGAAACGTCCGTTTACTTGTTGCGTGTGCGGACCTATGGGTTGCGGTAAAACATTATTCGTATAAAGATTTCTTGCTCACTTGAAAGCGGGGGCGACAGCAAGCGGGATTTGTGATGCACGCTTTGATCGTATACTGTTTTACTACGCAAAGTGGCAAGAGGCGTACCGAACGGTGCTCAGACCTGGCGGCGGTACCGCTGCCACCGCCGCAGCAGTACCCATACCAGAGCTCGAATTTCAGAGGAGCTCTCGCAGCTGGTTGAATACTCGAACGATAATGAGAAAAAAATCTGCCTATTCTCGACGGTCTGATGCGCGTGTCATCGAGCGACATAATTCTCGATATATTTATGGAAGGTAGTCATCACAAAAGTATTAGCGTTATTTTTATTACGCAAAATATTTTTCATAAGGGAAAATTGCAACGCGAGATAAGTTTAAACACAAAATATATGCTGATTTGTAAAAATCCGCGCGACCGCGCACAAATCTAACACCTTGCACGTCAAGTAGATCTCGAGTATCCTAAATTTTTGCAAGAAGTTTATCTCGATGCGACGAGAAATCCTTACTCTTAATTGTTTCTTAATCTTTGGCATGCTGCTCTCGATGAGTTTCGCGTGCGTACTTGCATATTACTGGACGGTTATCTGTACAACGTATACGTGCCAAAATAATTGAAATTTCGATGAGAGAGGCGGAGCAATTATAAAAAACGAACGAAATTTCGATGCATCAGTCTATCAGTGACAATGGCTGAGAGAACATCGAAGTTTCGCTCGAGTAAACGTGCAGACTCGCTACCCTGTAATCATTTTACGAAAAAAATCGCGCTATTTTCGTTTGTTCTGAGGCTCTGTGCTGACGGTGAACTACGAAAAGTCCTGCTTCGACAGGCCGATAAAGCTACGATAAATTATATACGTTAGTAAGTGTTGAACGTTTTGCACAGCGTTGTTGATCTTAAAGAGCCACAAAAAATCGTTTCAGCAGACACAGACATGTTCTGCGTAAATTGGTACACAATAAAAAAAGCACGAAATCCCGCAGTGGTGCAGTAGGTTGGAAAAAAAGAAAACTAATTTTATTTCAAATCGGTGGTGGATTTTTACCTCTGTTACTAGCACCTATAGCTGGTACACTTATTTCAAAACTATTCGGTGGTAATTCACAGTGATTAGTGGTTGTAGAGGAGGGAGAATGGATTGAGCGCGTAAAATGATTCTAGTGCCTGAAAAGTCGCTCAAATGTATGAGGTGCGGAGCGGGGGCTACGAGGCCGTCAGTGCATGAGCCGCCGCAGCTGCCGTCGTCGCCTTAGTCGACCTCTACTTGCACAAACGAAAATTCCATGCAGACCTGTGGTGATAATTTATCTACGCTGGAGTCTAAATTGCACGATGTCTTACATTCGAAAAAAAAGTTTTACGGCGATGTTTATTTTTTAAAGAGAACAAACGTATCAGCAATTGTGATTCAGAGTGCGATATAGATGAGATCGACGCCACGCTTATCCCGCTCACCGATGATGATATACTAGAAAGCGTGCCTAAAACTTACGAGCGAAAATTTAATGCCGAACTGGTTACGATAGACGGAAGAAAGATCGAACAATCGAATATCATTGAGATGCTCAATGATGCTGTTAACAAGAAGCAAAAAAATAAGAAAACGGAAAAGAAGGCACGGCAGGGCGAAGATGACGCACCCATCGGGTGTGCTGAGTTCGCGAAATTCATCAAAACATCGAATACTCCGAGTAATTTAATAGGAAATATGGAAGATTTCAAAATCGTGCAGAGATTAAGAGCACCTTTACATACTACTGAACATCGCTTAATTAAAGCAGATTTATACAGAGAGACGATCATATCACTCGTGTTGACGAGGACCACTGCAAAAGAAAGTGGCTTAGATTGGACATAAAAAATGAATTATGAAAAGCAATTCATTATATTTGAATTTAATCAGAATAATTAAAAAATCAATGGAAAGTACAGAGCGCACGACACCGTAATAAAATATACACAAAAGATTCAACATAATAATATATTCAAATAGCATATTTAGATTTTAAAGTTAATATCATTGGGAATATAAAGAAAAGCATAAATTATAGTGCAAATTAAAGAGTTTATAATATTGTGATTTATTTTTAAGAAGCTGAGAAAACGAATTTCAGAAAACTTGTATACAATATAAAAAGAAAATTATAAAGACTATGAAATTCTAAACAGTTATACAAACGCATGAGATTCAAATGAAATAACATTTTTTTCGTTAATAACTTAAAAAGATTTTAACAGTGAAAGCACAATGATTGGTTTATATATGGTATGATCCTTTATAATTAAATGAAGAGAAACAAATAACACAAGACCACAAAATGAATTCGGAAAAGTCCTTCGACCAAACTAAGTGATTTATATGTTTTTGAGTGCTCTGATCACGAATCCGTGATCCTTATGACATATACACCTCAAGATCAAGGTCATTTCAAGGTCAACTTCATCAATTAGAGAGATATTATCTTTTTGACCTCGGATTCTCAAAGAGCGGGGAATTTTACGTTCGGATATAATTTGACCCACGGTTTCCAGTGACCTCTAGAGGTCATATAAAGGTCGAAAATATTCTTAAGAACTACTGAATTTAGTAGCTTGTCATGGTTTGCGAATGTCGAGGTAATGACTCTTACAAAATACGTTTTCGGGTGCGCTGATCACGAATCCGTGGTCCTTATGACATATACACGTCAGGATCAAAGTCATTTGAAGGTCAACTTCGTTAATTCGAGAGATATCATCTTTTTGACCTCGGATTCTGAAAGCACGCGACATTTTACGTTCGGATATAGTTTGACCCCCGGTTCCCAGTGACCTTTAGAGGTCATATAAAGGTCGAGAACATTTGTTTAAAACTACTGAACCTAATATCTTGTCACGGTTTGCGAATATCCAGGTAATGACCTATACAAAAATTAGTGGGCACGTATGAAGGGTTTCAAAATATACACACAACAAAGCAGGCAAAAACTGTAAATACCTCATATAACGTTGTGTCTAAGGATTTAAGTTCTGGGGTACTTAGATTTTTTTCCTGCCTTCGTATACAAGTTCCAGGTTATAAGGTATTTAAATTGAACTCTTTTGTCTTTGAAACGATTTTAAGGTTATTTTTTGTTGTTTATTTATATACGAGGTCTGTCCCAAAAGTATCCGACCTACCTCGATTTCTCGGCGCTTGATTTATTCTTCGTCATCCGGGGGGTGGCATCCTTCAAAGTAGTCCCCATTTGATTAAACAAGACGCTCATATCGATGTTTCCACTTATTAAAGCACTCTTGAAAGTCAGACTTCGGAATCGCCTTTAGTGCATTCGTCGCATTAGTTTCAACAGTCTGTTTATTGTCGAATCGATGTCCTTTAAGCGGCATTTTCAATCGAGGAAACAGCCAAAAGTCGCTTGGAGCTATATCAGGACTGTATGGAGGCTGGCGGAGCTGCGCAACACTGTGTTTCAATAAATACTGCTGCACAAGGTTTGATGCGTGCGCTGGAGCATTGTCGTGATGAAGAAGCCAGTCACCGGTTTCCCAAAGTTGCGGTCGTTTTCTCCTGATTGCATTACGTAATCTTCTCAAAACTTCAACGTAGTACTCTTTATTGATTGTCTGGCCTGTAGGGGTATATTCGTGGTGCACAACGCCCTCATAATCGAAAAAAACAATCAACATTGACTTGATGAACGAGGATCACTGTCAACAGATGTGCGGCCACTTTTGAACCGCCTATACCACTCTTTTATTTGTGTTTTGCCCATACACTCATCTTTAAAGACCTTTTGCAACATTTCAATAGTTTCCGCACAACTTTTACCGAGATTAAAGCAAAATTTTATGCAAATTCGCTGTTCGGTTCGTTCTGCCATTTTTAGCAATAAGCAAATTGCAACGAACTCAAAAAAGTCGTAAACAAATACACGCTGCACGAAAACTAATGCGTTTCATCGGTATCTCAGGCTACTGATGAGAAGGTTAGGAGTTGCTGGTGACGTTCGTACCCTCCAGAGGTCGCCTGAGTCTCTCCGCACGAAGATATGAACGTAGGTCGGATACTTTTGGGACAGACCTCGTATATAAGGGTTTTGTTGTTATGTGAATATGAATGATTTTTTCGCTATATATTCTCTAATGTATTCACGGCGCGTTCCGATCAAGTTTAAATAAAAAGATCTTGCACCTCGCGAGTTTTTTTATAAATCATTCCTGGGATATCTTCCGATGATTTTAAGCCTAAAATGAAAATAATCCCTAGAGGGATTTTCAAATAAACTCGATATTTGATCATTTTCGTAGGTTATCGTGACTATTTTCTATATTGCATCTTGTATTTAGATTTCTTAGGCTTTAAAAATATATTTCAATATTAGAAATAAGTTTATAAATTCTTAATACTCATTAAACTTTTAAAATTCATATAAATTTTTTTAAATACTGCTCAAAAATTAAATTTTTTAACTTCTTTTTTCAAATATTTTTCTGTGCGCTCGAAGTTTCTTTTTTTTTTTCTTTCATCGAGGATAAATTTGGTATTCCGTTGCCATGGCTGCGATAAATAAAATTATGCTGATTTTACGGTTAGTAAAAATGCCGAAGGCAAGAACATACGATGAAAATCGTCATCAAATTTGTTTACTTTGCTTTGGAAAAACTAAAGTAATGATTCCTGTAAAAGGAGAATTAAAAGTGCTTGTTGAAAAACAGTTTGAGTACGATACTAGTGATGACCGATTACCTCTCGTTCTTTGCAGTAGTTGCAAAAGAGATTTATACAGAATTAGAAACGATGAAGATATAAGTGTGAATCTACCAAAATTTTCTGATCTTCAACCTTTGAAGAAATCTACTAGATCAAGCGACGATGTTTTATGTGCTTGACATATTTGTGAGCTTGCGAGAAAACCCCCTCCTGGAAAATATTCAAATTTTGAAAAGAATAACGTTATGCCTCAGCGACATGGAATACTTGTTGATGTGACAAATATAAAAGTTCCAAGTAAGCTATTAAAACATATCTTTTTCTAGTTATAATAACTACAATATAATAATACAATTTTAATCTAGATGAAAGAAAATCACCTTCCGTTGAATGCCGGTGTAGTTACTGCTTTTCTTTGTTGGGAAAAGGAAAATCTCATAAATGTAACTTTACCGTACGCTTAGAGAATTTGACTGAAAACATTATGCAAACAAGCCCAAGAGCTACAGATCAAGTAATTTCGTCTTTGCTTAAACGCAAAATGATTACAGAAAATACACAAAATACTACAACTCTATCACTTTCTCAAACACGCGGTAAGCCTCTTAAAGTTGCTATTGGTTCACAAAATAACAAAGCTTTAAGCAAACCTGAGCTTTTTTCTGCAGACGATTTTTTAAAAATCCAGACGAGTTTACATTTGAGCCAAACGAAGACACTTGCGATTGCTACAGCTTTACGAGTAGCTACGAAAAATGCTAAGGTCGTGGAACCGCATTTGAAAAAAAAACTATCAATTAAAAGTCACTGTGTTGATGATTATTTTGGTACTAAAAACTTTCACTTTGTTCACGTCAAGGCTGATAAAGTTTCATCTGCAGCCGAAACAGTCGCTTACTGCACAAATCTTGATGGTTTAATAGAACACATTAAAGAAAAACGCTCATTGTCTGAATTTCACTTGAAGTTTGGTATTGACGGGGGAGGGGGTTTTCTGAAGATATGTTTATTCATTCAATCTACTTCAGAAAATGAAAAGCTAAATAGACACCGGCAAAAGTTCGAAGATGGTATTTCTGCTAAACGGTTTAAAGATTCAGGTGTTAACAAATTATTGATACTAGCATTAGCAAACAGTTCTCAAGAAAATTATGAAAATGTATCGCAGCTGTGGTCTGCAATAAAAATAAACAACTTTCAGGGAACTATTGTGACAGATTTAAAACTTGCTAATATTATGGTTGGCATCATGTCGCATAGCAGCTTTTACCCCTGCACTTGGTGTTTCGCATCGAAAAATGATTTAAGTAGCTGCGGAATGCCGAGGACAATAAATAATACGTTTCAAAATTATATAAACTGGCATCAAGCCGGATCTGTCAAAAAAGATGCGAAGAATCATAAAAATTGTATTCATCCGCCTCTTTTATCAACTGATGTAGACAAAACATTTCTTCAGATAATACCTCCACCTGCACTTCATTTGATGCTAGGTGTAGTAAATACATTGTATAGACACTTATTGGCTGAATTCGAGAAAGACGCTCTTCTATGGGCACAATCTGTGACGTGTATTTCACGTCCCAATAATATTAAATACGGGCAGTCAATCGCGACTCAGTCACCCGACACCAGAGCCGAGCATTCTCACATTTAATTAGTATTATTATTAATGGGGGGATTGTTATTTATTTGTTGAGGGAATGAGGATAAGGAGTCGCGACCGAGGATGGCCGTAGACCGGCACACACACGCACACACCCATACCAGCGGCACCAGCTGATCACCGCAGCGACGACTGCTCGGAGCGAGCAACGGCGACGAGTCTACACACATGCACAGCACCAACATCACGGCACACTGTACGCGCGACCCTCTCTCTCTCTCGCTTGCTCTTTCTTCCTCGCCTCTCGAGGGTGATGAGCCGCTGCCCGCGCACACACATACACACACGCGCGCGCGGCCGCCCTCTCTCCCGATGCACGCAGACGCGGGAGGAGAGAGGATTCACAGCGGCAGCGGCGGCTTCCTCGAGGCACACTATCTCGGCTGTAGCCACGAGAGCGAGAGAGAGAGAGAGAGAGAGAGAGAGATATATACCGACACCGCTGTCGGTAGAGGGGAGAGCTAGCAGCCGCCGCGCCGCGAGCCGCATGAAGCTGCCGGCCTCTCCTAGCGTAGGCCGGCGCGCGCACGTCGCCGCTGCCAACTGTGTTGGTCCGGCAGCGACAAAACCGAAAGCGCCCGATATAGATATACACGCCGGGTTGCCCGCGCGTGTATATCTAGCAATTCATAATTGCCCGCGCTGCGTGGACAGGGCGGCATTCGCGGAGCGAGCCAATGAGAAGTAGCGACTCAAATCACCGCTGACTTGGCCTTGATTTGTGCATCTAGGGAAAATCAAGGCCAATCACCGTAAAGAAAAGGGCGGAAGCAACAAGTGTTTGAGCTGAAGTTGTGCGAGAAGAAAAGCCAAAATTTTGGAAGAGATTTCCGCCCTCTCCGATTTTGAGCATTGACTGCCCGACCTTCAGCGACGATAGACGTATCGAAAGTTTTGCCTGCCGTTCGAGCGTATTAGACCGCGTGGAGAGACATCGACCGTCCGCCCGTGGGCGACGTAGGCGTACTCACTGAGAGCTAGATATTGGGCGAACATTAACCGGCGACATTGTGACCTACGAGGAAGGACATCGCGAGACGCGCCCGACTAGCGACGGTGAGTGGACTGTAATTGTCGAGCTTCCCTCGGCACTTGCAAGTAAATTATATTAACAATTGTCGTACATTGCCGCCATGTGTTCGGGGTTCTTAGGAGAATAAATCCGTGGTGGTGTGACACCGGTATGTAAGATCAGTGCGCGTCGGACCGGTATTAAATTCAAGTATTAGTGTGGGGAAATTCACGCGACTCGGAAACTCGGGAGACGTGGTGAGTTGGTCGTCGCGAGGGACGCGTGAGAAGGCTAGCGTAGCCACGTTGTATAGCAACAAATTCGTTGTGTGAAATTGTAAATTGGCGACCGATAGTATTGTCCGACGATTAGAAATAAAGCTTGAGTATATTTAAAGTGAAAATTGTGAGTGCTTATTATAAATTTATTAATTCCTGATTTTTCCTCTTCACGGAACTTCCTCTGGGAAAGGGCTCGTGCCGAGTTAGCCGCGCTTTACCTGGCGCCCATTAATTTAGAAAATTTGGTAAAGTGTCGAGATAATAATAAGCCATAGTAACCACCACGTTACAAATCATGCCATGTCACTCGTGATATACGTCAGGGTAATACAAGTTTTAATGGCAATTCGTGCAAGATATTATTAGACAAACTTGATTTCCTGCGTTTACGAAATCACAATTTGGGATGTTTGAAATATGTAAATGCTTTTGAGCACTTCAAAATTGTTGTACATGCCTGCTTTGGAAAAAATCTTGACCCATCTTTCAAAGATAAGATTAATGCCTTTAAGCAAAGTTATTTACATTTAAATGTACCAATAACGCCCAAAATTCATGCAGTATTTTTTCATGAGCCTGACTTTTGCAAAGAAGTTCAGACGGGACTTGGATTTTATAGTGAACAGGCTATGGAATCTGTCCATGCTGATTTCAAATCTGTGTGGGAGAAATATAAAGTTTTTAAGAACCATCCAGAATATGCAGAGAGGTTGCAACGTGCTTTATGTGAATATAATAGTTTACATTTACTTTAATTATTGTACATAATAAAGATATTTTTTTAATGTAATAAAATGATCGCAAAGTTTGAAAATTCGAATACGGTTTTGAAAATTTTTATGAATTTAAAATTTGTAATACCTATTGAGCATTTATAAACTTATTTCTGATGTTGAAATATATTTTTAAAACCTAAGAGATTTGCTTTTATGTGGATTAGTAGTATCTCTCTTGAGAGACCAGCAATAGTCCGACATCATATTTATGTCCCAATAACCTTCGTACCTTTTTTCGACATCCTAGAAGTCTTGGTCAAATCTCTCACCCTATTCCTCACTTAAGTCCCCCAAATTTGCAGGGAATTACTCAATATGAGAGTGAAGAAAACGTATTTTTATATTCATTAGACGACCATTTCTCTAAAATTTCTTAACATTCTATTCAGAATATTTTTGTATATGTGGGCCATCGAAGACTCCTTCATTGATTTTAACTTCAGAAAGTTTTGGAAACTTCTCGAAAATGTACATAAAGGCACAACTTCCTTCTGGAAAGTTCTTCATTGCTTTGATCAAGTGTTTAACGAAACCTAGCTTAATATGTAGAGGTAGAAGGATGGCTTTCTGTACAGTGATAAGACTTTCGTGTATAATATTCTTAGTACCTGAAGTTAAATTTGGTCTGAGTGGCCAATCTTTTTTCACATAATGTTGGTTTCGGTCTCGTCTATACTATTCACAAATAAAGTATGGATGTATTTTGAATCCACTTTATGGCCTAATAAAATTGTCGTTATTTCTAAATCTCCGATCAACTGCCAGCCGTGAGTATCATAATTCAATTTCTCGAGCAGAAAATAAGATTATGATATTCTTCTTTTAACACAATGGAATGACCGACTGGTATAGAGGCATATATGTTGCCATTACGGGGCAAAGCAAATTTTAAACTTCTTGTCGAAGAATCTATAAATAGACACCAGTCACTAGCTTCATACTTAACGCACTTGTATTCATCTATTCGTCCTTCAACATCGTTACAAAATACTAAATTTAATTTTTTGGAAAAAAATTTCCTAAATGAGCGATCTCGATTTCGGTAGAAGGATATACGAGTTTCAGGAGCTAGAATCCCGTTCTCTTTTAACCTAGATGCTACTAGCTCGGAAATTTCTTTCGATAGTCCTGCGTCTCGAACCAAGTCACTCAGTCCATCTAGAGTAAACACATTAGAATTTGTATGTTAATCATCATCATCAATTTCTTCCGATTCATCTATTAAACGGTCATCATGTTCGTCTCTTGATTCTTCAACTTGCATTTCAATAGTTCCAGCATGTGTATTAGAAGAATCTTCATTAGTCGACATCTCATTTTCTGTCATATTATGATCAACGGTGATGCGCACAGGAAGAGTCACAGACTGAACAGATGCATAGGATATAAGAGATATGTTTTTACGGTTGTACCCAGACATAATACATATTAGTTAAGCAAAAATAGCAATCCGTGTTATGATCTGTCGGATTTCGCCAGATCATTGGCGAAGAAAATGTTAGTTTTTCACAATGGTGAAGTTGCAATCTACATTTAATGCATATAGATTTCAGAGTCCAAAAATTGTCTATTCCACTAGTATCTAATCTGAAGACATTTCTGTAATTTTCTTTTAATTTATCTGACACATAAAAGAAAATCTCTTCGTAGATCTTTCGCCAGTAAACGAAAATGTAGTTCATGAATTTTTGTTATTGAGAGCATAGATTCCTTTCCAGGGGGCTGCGAACTGAAGTTCTGCCGTGCATAAAACACGGAGAACAAACGAGGACTAAGAAAGGACAAACAGAGGACTGTACCATAGAACAAAATTTTGTAGTTTCAGAGGACATGAGAGTACGTTAGAGAATATATAGCGAAAAAATCAAATTATTTACATAACATCAAAACCTTTATATATATATATATATATATATATATATATATATATATATATATATATATATATATATATATATATATATATATATATATATATATATATATATATATATATATATATATATATAAACAAAAAAAAATATATATATATATATATACATAAACAACAAAAAATAACCTTAAAATCGTTACAAAGACAAAGATTTCAATTTAAATACCTTTTAACCTGGAACTTTTATACACAGGCAGACAAAAAAATGTAAGCACCCCATAACTTAAATCCTTATACACAACGGTATATGAGGTATTTACATTTTTTGCCTGCTTTGCTGTATATATATATATATATATATATATATATATATATATATATATATATATATTTTTTGAAACCCTCCATACATGCCCAATAATTTTTGTATAGGTCATTATCTCGATATTCGCAAACAAGACAAGATACTAGGTTCAGTAGTTCTAAACAAATGTTCTCGACCTGTATATGACATCTAAAGGTCACTGGGAACCGTGGGTTTTGACCAAACTATATCCGAACGTAAAATGTCGCGTGCTTTCAGAATCCGAGGTCAAAAAGATGATATTTCTCGAATTAACGATAGTTGACCTTCAAATGACCTTGATCCTGAGGTGTATATGTCATAAGGACCACGGATTCGTGATCAGAGCACCCAAAAACATATAGATCACTTAATGTGGTCGAAGGACTTTTCCGATTTCATTTTGTGGTCTTGTGTAATTGATATATGAGTTTCAAAGATTATACAGTTTCAGAAATTTTGTAAGACCATTTTTCTAAATTGAGTATTTTCATCAATACGTAAAAGTGAATGCAAGCGTTGTAAACTGAAAAACGCACAAGTAAAATCTGGCGTCCCATAGAAAAGTTAAGACTGAGATTTAGAGATAGCGCATTCAACAAATTAATAAATAATTAATTCAAATATAATTGTAAAATGAGTTGAAATTCTTGAAAAAGTTAAAGTGCACAACATATAGTTTGCTTTATAAAATATAAATTTAAGACGCTCTATAGTAATAAAATTAGTAAGAAATGGTGATTTGCCGAACAAAATACAATAGAACAGAAATACGTTTATTAACTTAACAAGATAGATAGAATAGATATAACTGCAAATGGCATATTTAAATAAGATAAAATTGAAAATAGAAGGTTCACATTTAAATTAAAATATAAAATAAAAATTTCTGTTTACATTATATAGTAAAAGCAAATAAAATAGTACAAATGAATTTTTTAAAATAACAAATAGCCTCACTTACTTCAAAAGTGAATACGAAACTGTAAATAATTACATACAAATGTAAAAAATAAAAATTAATAGATCACGATAACCGAAATAAGAAAAATCACTAATGAGTATAGTTAAATAAAATTAAAATCAGAGTTTTATTAGACTAATCATGAATGCTAAAGCAGATTTTTCTGAAATATAACAAAACAAATAAACATATAAGGACTAAATCACAAGGTGAAATATCATGAATAGATTCAAATTTAATCATAAATGGTAAAGAACTAAAAGCAGGAGAAAAGCAAGGCGCACAAATAAAAGCAAAAATTCATTAATAAAACTTGAAATCAAAATATAGTCAAAACGAAAATAATTTAGTTTCTCGCGCGTTGCAATATAAATAAAAGAAGAATAATAATTACGTCTTAAAATAAAATAAAACAACATCGATCTAAAAATGAAAATAAATGAAAAGTGCGTACAACGTTAAATAAAAAAAAAGTATTTATTAGAAATGTTCAAAATAAATAACGAGAAAATTTTGCATAATAAATAAAAGAAGGAAGTAAAGATGGGCTTGAAAATAATAAAATACCCTGGTATGACACAATCTCAAAGGACTTTCAATAACATCAAAGACTAAAATTTTCAATTAAATTACTCAAATAGCACAGCATTAAAACACGAAATGTCGTCAAAAAGGTGAATTCAACACGATTAACGAGACATACAGCGACGTTCAATAGATAAATAACAGTTCGCAAAAAGAGATGTTCAGCTGATGAGTTGAGCAAATCTAAGATCTAGAGTCGCGTCCAACTCCGCTTAATCAAGAACTAGTACAGAACACGGTGATAGATTTTTATAATAATTTACTCTAAAGCCTAGCGACCGTCGGAGAAGTTGAGTACATCGCGCTAGTACATTATCCGAACATATTTTTTCTCTTTCACGAGAAAAACAGCCGCGCCGTAAAACATGTGCATGTTGCGATCAGTGACGGGAAACAGATCAAGGTCGCATTATTAGCTGAAAATTCGCGAAATTTAAAAAAGAGAAATTAAAATATTAAAGTTATAAAACGCGCGAAGCAAAAATAAAGCCGATGAAATGCGTATACAAAGGCAAGAGGCGCGAATAAAAAGGAATTGCAAAATTTAATCGACCCAGTGCACCTAGATGCAGTTGATTAAAATTCTATGAAATTGAAGTCAAATTATAAGAGCATAGCTCATAAATTTTGTTAACTGTCTGAAATTTTTTTATTAATATACAAAATTAAACTAATTTTATATTTTGAAATAGAGATCGAGAAAATTAATAAAACAGTTGATTAATAAAATAGAACAAATTCTAAATGTGATATTCATACATTAATTATTAAAAAAAGCGCATAAGCTTAAGAGCATAGCATAGGATAGCATTCTTAAAACGATCAGAGGCTTTATTAAGCTAAACTGAACACTGAGAACAATTTTGCTAGTGGCGTTTGATTATTCGAACGTTTAGTATTTAGTAGAGTACACACGTAACGGCTTATCAAAGAGAAAAGAATTACTTTGCGCGAAAGAAAATTTCTACAATTGGCAGAGTAGATTCAAATAGTTAAATATACTTGGAAAATTTCTTTTGTTAAAATAATAAAATAATTATATATCTGAAAAGATTTATAAATAAATTCAACACAAATGAAAAATCAACAAACTATGTAGAGCATATATGCAACAGTCTAAGACTTTAGCCTAAAGCCTCAGGGACCTATTTTCCTTCGAAATACACGCGTCGAAATATCGGTAGATGTATTTTTCTATTCAGACGGTAGCCTAAAAAGAACAAAGACATTAAAATAACTTAAGTAGCATTCCTAGAAAAAGTATCAGTAGAAATTTTTTTATATAAGTCTAGCTAGCTTACTGATATAAAATATATAGAAAGGGGAAGTATATTGCAGACAGTTCAGTACTGATAGACATAAGCGGCATCAGATTAAGCTGCACGAATTGCAAAAGTTAAATTGTAAACGGTACGGTACTAATACACAAAAGCGGTATTAAATAATTTACGATGTACAATATTATATAAAAGAATATAAATGTGTCAAATAACATCAAAAGCGCCAAAGTAACCCCGAGAATAATTAAAAATAAAAACCATGGTTTAAAAGAGAAAAAGATAAAATAATCGGCCGTAAATTAATAAAAATATACCTAAATATAAAAAGATAAAAGAAAGAATAAAGCCCAGATTAAAATAAAGAAGAATAAGCTTAAATAAACAAAAACAGAAATCGACATTTAGAATAAACAAAAATAAGAAATAAACGCGTGCATAAAGATTTAAATAAGCTAAATAAGAAAGAAAGTACATAATTATATAATATATAAAACACGAAGCATCGTACTTGAAGCGAGAAAAATCTTAAAAGTATTTTTTTATCGAAACAGAAACAAACTCATCGAAATAACATGCGTAGCCAAAAAAAGACAAACATAAAACTAAAGGTAGAAAATGAAAAATGTTGAATACCCAAAGACTAAAATATATTACCAATTCAAAGAAATCGGTCAGAAGTAGAAATGAAATTGAAAATGTTCAAAAATAAGAAAATATGGAACTTGCAAAAGGTCAAAAGTAAGAAAGTGAAGAAAAAGAATCAAAGTCAGAAAATTTGAAAAAGATTCAAAATACTAAATTCAAACATAACGAAAAGAAGGTTAAAAATACAAAAATCACAAAGTAAGCCTTTAGAAGATGAAATGTAAGAAGAGTAAAAATGAATCAAAGATAGAAAATAGAAAAAAATAATAATAATAAGAAAATTTAGAAAATCAGGAAACAAAAGATAAGAAAAATAAGAAATTTGAAAGATGACCGAAATTGGAAAATGTAAATTAGATGAAAAATGTTAATTAGAAAAATGCGTAACAACTTAGGTCACTGGTAGAAAAAAAAAGAAGACGAAGGTTATAACAAGAAGAACGAAGTAGACGATTTAAGTGAAAATTGAATAAAAATCTAAGAAAACAAGAAAATGCCATAACATTCAAACAAAACCGCAAAATTGTACAGAAATGCAAAAATAATTTAATCGTATGGAACAATAAATCGGATTGATTGATTAACCTAAAATATACAAAATTTTAAAGTTCGTTAAAAGACAAAAAAATCCTTTATTTTCAAAATGGTTAAGAGGAGGGACTCTGTAGAATTTTTTGAAAATAGCCGATTTTTGGCCTCCTTAGAAAATTTAATAAATTATAACAGTAGCCACGAGGCACCTAAGGGGGTGATCGAGATTAGAAACATCTTTTTTTAACATGTACTTTCATATAAAAAATTTGCAACCATTTTCGTGAACCCCCCTACGCAGTGTTTTTTAAAAGTTGTCTAGAATTACCCATATACATGTAAGCCGAAACATCCAGTGGGCCGACAGGAGTCGGGACGCGACGAAAACGCACGAGAGAAATAGAGCGAAGGGAGGAAACAAAGAGAAAGAGAGAGAGAGAAAATAACGACGGCGCACAGAGCAAACGAGGAGAGACGAAGAAAGCACATGTGTAGGTGCGAGAAAGAAGGAGAGGACGACGCAGAAACTCCGCGGGAAAGAAGGAAATCACAGGGGGTACAAGCGCGCGACAGCTCAAGATGCACTCGCATCTTCCATTTTGTGATATGGAGTTTTGCCGAAGGGTTTGCTCGGGTATTAAACGATTAGATGGCTTTTAACCGACATTAATAATAATTGCGATTCGAATTAAGGAATATTTGAATAAATAATCCCAAATGTCAAAACACCACGTCACAGATTGTCATATTTGAAATAAGCGACTTCAAAAACCTTTGTATAGAATTATTTCGACAAATTTAATCAGATATTCTAGTTTACATCCACTATTTTGAATTTGCCATTTTGAATCAGGTAATTTTTTTACATTTTTAAAATCTGAATTTGAGAAATTTGAATTTGTTTATAATTTCTAACCTATTTACTATAATAAATAATGACTTCATGACTGAATTTTACTGGATTTTGGGAATATTATTCAGATGATTTTTTACGATTCAAAGAAAAATTGGCTTTATTTCAATTTGTAGTGGGTTAAGCCATTATTTCCGTATTTTTACTATACTAAAAGTGATTCCTTTTAGTTTGTCGATACTGAATAAGCACGTATGCCAATAGAGACATATTTCAATTACCTACCAATATCAGTTATTAAATCTCTATTTTGTTATTAAAAAAATAAATTTTCTATACTTTAATACATTTCGAATAATTGTTTTAATACATATTGTTTGCACATATTATTGTATTCTTCAGAATTTAAGGATGCATGGTTGTCTACTAATACGTTTATTAATAATTAGAGAATTCTAGTTTATGTGATTGTTATTTAATATATTACAAAATGCTACCAATGAATTATAAAAAAGTCCATTATACCATCTTAAAAAAATTTCAAGCATTGTGACCATTTTAACTTTAACAGGAATTATTTGTTTGCAGGTACATGAGATACTGCGAAATTCATTGGAAAATTACCTTAAGACTGTAGAACGTGTATCCGCAGATATGATTCAAGTCAAAGAAAAGAATACTTAGATTATCGTTACCATGAAATGATGTGCTTCATATATGAGGCTTGAAAATACGATGTCCATGAAATGATGTGTTTCATATATGAGGCTTGAAAATAAAATATTGAAAAAACATTTCACAAATTATGCATAAGTTTCGACATAATATTTAATTAATTGATTATTTAATCGTATCTGTCTGTGAATACGAACGTTTTACTATAATTTCAAGTTTGATGAAGAGTAGCTAGTGATACAAAATACCGTCTTTTTTTGTTTAGGTTTTGTCAATAATCAAACTTTTTCAGAATAATCTTCTCCATCTGTATAGATGTAAAATAACCGTCATTTGTATGTGGCCGAATGACAGTCTCACAGTACCACAGTATTTCAAACTTTTAAATTGACAATTGATACTTGATTAAGTCCTTATTTACGTATACTTATCCTATAAATAAAATATAAATGATAATATAAATAAATTAATCCTAATATATAGAAAAATACGGTTTTATTTATAAAATACAATTATATAACATTATATAATACTCTTTTTATAAAATATTTCTTAGGCATTAGTTAGAATCTTGGTGTTGCAACTTAACTATTTTTGCTAGTATTAAAAATACTGATTTGTTTTATTTTATATATCAAACAGTCATTTTTATACAAGGAGAGCTACCACCCTAAGAATTAACTATTTCCAACTCAGACATGAAATGGTCCCTATTTCATGCTTTTAGACCGGTTGGTGAAATACGCATTTCAAGCGTGTTTAATCAAAGTATTGAGAAATATTCATTTCTCCCCTGAAAAGAGGGGAGAAATGAAAAACAGGTAAGTAATATCCACTTCTGACCTATTTCAGGAAATAAATGGATATTGTTAAAAATCCTGTAAAAAGGCCAAATCATGCTTTTTTTTGTTAAAAGAATACGATGTGTAACACGTGAAGGAAAGCCACTTCAGACTCGGGTGAGGTGTTTGCAGTTCTCGTCTTTGTTTCGGGTGCTACACACGTCACCCTCGCTAGAAATAGCTCATTTTCTCCCCTTGATGCACAATGTACTATTACCACTCGCAGTTTGATCTTATACGCCCCTCTTTCCAAGATATGACCTATTTTACTTCGAATTTCTGTTATTTTAGAGAAAATTGGAACCTCTTTTTCTGATTATAAGTCTACATGTAAATACTTAAAAAATTATCCAAAACTATATGAATGTAGGCTAAATTAGCTGTAATGTTAAACAAAATTAATTTATTTCACAGTTATTGATGATCGAAGATAGTGAGAAAAAATACGTGAAAATTCACAGAATCCAAAAGATTAACAAGCTCGCCAAGCGGTCTGCGGCCCGCCGCTCCGGCGCTTCTGAGCAAGCAAACTCGTTCTGAAACGTCTCCGCGCCTTGCATCACGAGCGATGTAAGGCATACAAACAGCTATGTATATAGCTTGCCTTTCATATTTATTATTCCCTGTTAGTTTAACATATTAAAAAATTAAGAAAAAAAATTATTTATGGTATAAGATTGTTAAGAATGAGTTAAAAAGAGAAATTTACTCAAGATACAGCTGAAAATCAATTTTTTTTTTGTCTTTTTAGCACTTTATTTTTCGTTTCTTTCTAGTAATCTCGGTTTTAGTAACATTTCTGTAAAAACTGTTACATACGAAAAACTTGTGTTTTTTCGTGTTCTACAACTTTACCGTAAAAAATTTTTGTAATAGAATGAAATTTACTCAAGGTATAGTTAAAATTCGATTTTATTACTATTCAAATAATATCAATAAAAGTAGTCCTATTTGGAATATATCCATCGGATTTGGTTGAAAATAGGACCGTCAGCGTCCAACGATAAGACAAGTATCTCCCATCAATTTCAGCTGGTATTGTTAAGACCTCGCTGATCTCATTGATAAACTTGATTACATACATACGCACATTTATACATACATTTTAGTGTATGCTCCAAATGTGTTCCATTTATCCTAAAACACGTTTTTATGTAACAATTTGTTAATTTACAAATAATTACACTTCTTGCGATTACGAAAATATAAGGCTCTCTACTGGAGCGGTTGTGCCTAAAAATGCCTTGAATTTGCATGTATTTTTTGTCACTATCTTTGAACATTGAACTCTTTTTGCCTACTTTCATATATATTTAGGTCATTTCTCAAGTTTAAATACATGCAGAGTTATAATCAGAAGAAGAAATAATCATTTTTTACAAAAATAACATAAATTTGAGATCAAACTGCAAGTGGTAAAATTCATTCTTAGGTACCAGAAACCATTTCGTAAACGCTCATCGAAATTCGTTTCCCAGAAGTTGGTAGCCAGTTGTGGGTTGTGGTCTTAACCCACAAGGGAATCAGCGAAATCACAAAAATTATTCTAATTTCATTTATGAATTAATAACATGTTATGAATATGAAATTATAATTAGCCAAAATAACTAACTAAATTTTATTGGTATGTCATACTTACTTCATTTAACCTTTATGGAAGTAAATCATCGCATTGTATTAATTATTTTAATATTTAATATAATTGAATTCGTAAAATATTTCAGTTATCCTTAAGGCTCATAATCGGATACTTCGCCATGCGAATATCACCCTTAAGGTAAATCAGTTTGTATTATTTTGGAAATAAGCACCTTATTTAACAATCTAATATTAAATAAAAATATTTATTTGATAAATAATATCCTGTAGAAAATTTCCAGTATGTAAAACAGGGCTAAAAGTCATTATTTTAATTATTGTGTAAAGAAAATCTGTGTTTTCCCTGTAAAAGCGTTTGATTGTTTCGCCACTGAGGTACAGCCAGTTTATTACGTCATAAGTGACGTATCATAATGGCGTATAAAATAGAATCAAAAACGACATATTATACTTTCATTAATTACGTGTCATACATTCATAAATGACACGGCGTAAAATACGTACCCACCACTGGTGGTAGCTTTCCTAATTAGAAAATCACAGACATACTATAAAGTGTATTTAAGGTATGATTGGTGTTTTAAAAAAATCTACTATTGTTGACCTACCAACTTGACATTTTTTTCGTATGAATGTTATTACAAAAAAGTAGTATATACTAATTTTTAAGCCATTTAACCACACTCTCTTCATTTTATAGCACAATTTGTATTAATTGTTACCAATATTAGTGTTTATATCGAAAAGTTGTAAGTAATAAACCAACGTTATCACTACATTAAATTTATTGATTTTTAATTATCCTAAAAAAATCTAGCTTGATACGCATTAAAAAACAATTAAAAAAGCCATTTATTTATAATAACTTGTACACATACGATAAACCATAAGTAAATTAATTTCGAGAGAGCACGTTTGAAGATTCAATTTTGTATGTTATATAATATAAATCGTTTCTCTTAAACGCATATAACTTTGTTAAAATATCAAGTACATATTGTTGCTTCTTACGAAGAGTTGCACATTTCATATTACTGACAAAGAGTGCTTAATTCAGTAATATAATGCACTTTGCAATATAAAGGTAATACCAGTGTGAATGTCCATTTATTCAATCACACGCAATATTACAGTCGGCCACGCAGAACGTGTAGATACTTTCATTAATTAGTTCATGCTTAACGATATAGTCGATATAGTCTATTAGAAATTTTTTTTGCTTCAGTTTTCTTCAAACATTTTTATAATTTTTTTTATTAAATATAATGTGTAAAAATATTGCTAAAAACATTCTTTGAGTACCCTCGAGGGGTTATACAGTTCTTGAAACAATACCATAACTAATCAAAAACAGTTCTTTACAATCCTTGTTTGGCGATGAAACTTAAAATATTTAACATCTAACCAAATTTTTACTGAAAGATATACATCTAATCAACAAATTTCTTATACGGTTTTTTATTATGTAAAGAATTATCAAATTAAAAAATTTATCATTCTTTTGTTAAAAAAAATCTAATTTTTAATGTTTTTTTTTTTATTATTTTTTGGAAAAAAAAACATTCATTGAAATTACTCACCCGATAAAGAATCATGTGACAGTTTTCTCTATAATATAATTTAAATTTCTATATAAATAATTTAAAAACTATATTTTGTGAAAAATTACATTTTATAAACTATACAAATTAATTAAGTATTTTATCTATGATTCTTACCTAATGGGCTCCATAACCATAACAGTCACCTTCCTTTTTTCTTTTCTTTGATTCTTGAGCTGTATTAGTTGCCTTCTTTTTTCTTAATGCTCGTTTCATCGTAGATTGTGACGTATTTATACTAAGCATTAACCTTTGTTGATTGTTTCTTCTTGCACCTTTCGATTTAGCAGTCTAGCAGCTTCACAGCCCATATTGAATTCGTTGACTGTGATTAAAACAGCCATCTCAAGTTTTTGGTTTGATTGAAAACGTTCTTTTGGACATTGATTACAAATAAGATGGTGTAAACTTTTATTCGAGGTTTCTGTACCACGTATACACTTTTCTAATAATTCATTATTAGATAGTCTTTCGTGTACTGGTCTCACTTTTTCTATAACTAGACTGTTAATTTTTGGAGGATGAGTTGCATGGTTGAGTCTTTCAATTCCACAAGCATATCCTCGGTTGAATCAACACCAAAAGTCTTTGCCGGTAGGACATAAATGATGCTTCGGAGATTTGTCACTAGAATCATAGTGTTCAAGTAAGCAAGAATTGGAGATTTCATCAGGTGTACATGTGGAACATTCTCAACATTATCTTTACGATAATAGCTACCTAAGTTCACAATCACCTTATCAGTCAGGGCGCCTGCTTTTTTGCCTTCAAGAGTAACATCTTTTATTGACCACTCTTTTCTTACATTTTTTAGAGAAGTGATCAGTCTTTTGCATACATTGTTTACGCATTCCTCCTTTTTCAAAATAACATTAGGGTCATAATCTTGTAAGTCACTTAAATGCTGGAATGTTTTTGTATCACCATCGGAAATCATTGTCGTGTAACGCGACTTGCGTACCTCCACTGATTGTTTCCACATTATTTTTGCTGCATTTGCTTCCATAGCTATAGAGGATCCATCAAAATTCTTTTGACATTCACCTGTATTAACATGATCTTGATACCATTTTTCAAATGTAACCAAATCAGTACCTGATGTATTACTTTGTACAAGTGAAAGATTATGCATTATTGTAGCAAATGTTTGCTTACCTCCTCGCTACTCATTATTTCCATATCCATTGTCAGACAACTTTTCTGTAATCCTGCAAATCCAAGTCCCATGTAAAGCATCGCTTCAACTATCTTCTTATTTACATGAAATAGTTCGCGTACAGATTCATTTATTCTCCTACTGGGAAAAATTTCATTGGCAGTTGATTCACATGATTCACAAATGACAGTCATTTTTTTAGCTAAATCATTTGCACTACTTGTTTACAAATATTGCACCGTTGATATTTAAACAATGCGGACTGTTATTTCTGGGATAAAGTAGGATGGGTTTTTATAATAAATAAATTAACACAAACAATTAGAGTATAAATAAAATATATTAAGGCAAGAAAAACTTATAAAACTAAAACAAACGTCTTACAATGTAAACTAATATTTCCGAAATAATTATAGTATGAATATGAGAATATGCTAACAAAGAATATAATAATAACTAGTTAAACTATCGCGTAATAATGAAAAGAAAGCTACTATATAGCGAAGGGCTAGAGTGAAGTGAAGTGTCACTCTTCTAGTCGGTCTCTCGCAGTGGCCTTTTCCTATCGGTCCGCCGCTGCAATCGGCGCTGCACCGCACATGGCCCTGCCGATAACTGTCGAAGAAATACGAAGCAGCCCGAAGCGCGCGCCTACACTAACCCAAATAACACAGGCACATACACGTAAACATAAGCATGCGGCACGATACCTCCCACGGCTTCTATCTCTATAATAGCCTGATAGTCACAGGTCAGCCTTTTGGCTTTCCCATTCTGAGCGACCTTCACTGTGGAGACAAGCTCCCTACGAGGTCTATGATAGTCTAAGGGCGACTGCAAAGTCGCCCCTAACTAGGGCCTGAAGCCAACGAACCGCTCATGCAGATTCGCGCGAGTCGAGAAACAAGCCGCGAAGGAACCACCGCCATGCTCTCAGTACAATAAGATACACTATTAATTATATTCTATACGCACGCTTCGTACATACTTCATGCTTCTTTAACATATAATATTCTATCCGTAACAATTCTCCCCCTCATACAAAATCTGTTTTAATTTTGTACTTCATTCAAATTAAAAAACCTACTTAAGTATGTGCTGTCTGTGTTCATGAGCTCTTGCACGGACTCAAAAAACACATAATCCCTGGCATTTGCCCTATGTCTCCAAGAAAACCGTGTAAACTTGGAGAAGGGAAACGACATTGGACACTTTTGCGATTAATTATCAATACACCTAACAAATAAATCATTTAGTTTCGTACCTCCTTCTCATTTAACAATCTTATGAATTTATGTACAGGCTTCGTATACTCGCCATTTGCAGTCTTAACCTTAACTATTCTAACTACATTATCGGCGACCCTAAAAACTTGTTCTACAACACCCTTTTTCCACGCATTTCGAGGTAATTGCAAATCAATTATTATTACGATATCGCCAACATTAAGAGGCGCTTCTTGCTCAATCCACTTTTTTCGGGGTAAAAGAGTTGGCAAGTATTCGCGCAGCCAACGTCTCCAAAAAGCGTCTGCAAACGCTTGTGCAATCCGGCACTGCTTTCGTAAACAAACAGCTTCCGCTTCATACTTCCCTAATTTAATCTCGCCAGACGAACAACCGATTAAAAAATGATTAGGCGTTAAGGCTTCATTATCACGCGGGTCTACTGAAACATGTGTCAAAGGTCTTGAATTTACTGAGTGTTCAATCTCTGTTAATAACGTATATAAAACTTCTTCGCTTACCGCCTGATCATTTAATATCGCTTTTAATGCTGTTTTTACAGATCTAATAAGTCGCTCCCACACCCCTCCCATATGGGGAGTGTCTGGCGGGTTAAACAACCATTTCATACCATTCTTTAACGCATAACCTCTCTGTTCGCTTATATTTATATTCTTAATCTCATCTTTTAATTCTCTACGCGCACCGCGAAAACTAGTTCTATTATCACTATACATAATCAAAAGGAAACCTCGACGAGCAGATAATCTCTGCATAGACATAATAGCAGAACTCGCCGTCAATGAGTGCGCCAGCTCTAAATGAATCGCTCGGGTTGTTAAACAAGTGAAAAGTACACCCCATCGCTTTTCTCTTCTGCGGCCGATTTTTACAAACATTTGTCCGAAATAATCTACGCCATAATGACTAAATGGTCTTATCTTATAAGCTAAACGTCCTGCTGGTAACGACGCCATCATCGGGCTCTGCGGCTTGCACCTACGCCTTTTGCAAATAATGCACTTAGTTATAATGGATCGCAATGCTTTTCGTAAACCTACAATATGAAACTTCTGCTTTATTTCATTAACTACTGTTTCGCCGCTCGCATGATAATACCGACAATGGTATTCTTTAATTAATAATCTCGTCGCTGGATGCTCGCCTGCCAAAATAATCGGCTGATTATTAAAACATTCCGCGGCTTACCTCGTTACGCGACCTTCCGCCCTTAAAAGTTGATGTTCATCCAAAAACGGCTTTAAATTTCTAATTTTACTGCTTTTCTTTAGTTCGTTATTATTTTGAATAGCATATATTTCTTTTGAAAAAACGTCAGATTGAATATCGCGAAACCAAAAGTTTTCTAAATATTCCCGTGCGTAATCACTTTCGTCACTCAACTGTTTGCGCGATCGATCAGCACAGCTCCGCACTCGTCGCGCAACAGCTAAAATACCTTGCGTCCCAAAAATTTTGGCAGTAATTGGAACATCCAAAGTCGAAGAAGCAATATAAACGGTAGCTTTTCGCATCTCAAGCTCGTCTACACTTTTCTTTTGCGCATCATTTAAGACCTTCTGTACAGGCCACTTCTCTTCTAGCCCTCGCAAAAAATCAGGTCCAGCAAACCAAGGGTCGTTTTCATGAATTGCATCATGTTTCCAGCGCGTCGCGATATCCGCGGGATTTAACTTGGTCGGCACCCACCGCCACTCCGAGCAGGTGGTAAGCTCGCTTATATCTCCCAATCGACGTGCCACATACATTTCGCGTTTTTGCGTTTCTGACTTAATCCAGTGCAAAACCGTAAGCGAATCAGGCCATAAAAAACGACGACGATTTATTTGAATCGGTAAATTCTTTTGCAACTGCTGAAATTAATCTCGCAGCTAAAAGTGCGGCTTGCGATTCAAGTCGAGGTATCGTTAGCGGTTTTAATGGCGCCACGCGCGATTTTGCAATAATCAAAACTACATGTGCCGGCGCATTGCTTATAGTAAAACGCGCATATATAGCGGCTGAATACGCTACCATAGTCGCATCGCAAAACGCGTGTAATTGCACGCAAGAATAAGACAAATGCTTTAGGTGTTATGCATCGCGGCACTCGACATGTCTTTATTTCGCGGAGAGCTTTTAACCACGACAACCAACCTCCATATTCCTCGTCTCTAATCTGTTCGTCCCAAGTTACGCCACTACGCCAAATTTCTTGCATCAGAATTTTAGATTTTAATGTAAAAGGCGAAAGCAATCCGAGAGGATCATATACTGACATAATGACTCTTAAAAAATCACGCTTCGTGGGCTTTCTTTTTCCGTCAATCAAGTTTTTCGGCACGCGGTCAATTCCTACATTAAACTCTAGAGTATCTGCCTGCGAATCCCAAAACATACCTAGAACACGTTCTCCCCCTCGGTCACCGAGGCGCATCTTAGCCGCCTTTGTTTTGTCGCGGCTTCAGGCACTGTAGAAAGGGCTCTCGCCTCGTTGCTGGCCTACCCGTGCATCGTAAAGTTTGCCTTTGAATTTATGGCAAAAACATCTCCGACCAGTTGAGCTTCGTCGAGTGTTTTTCGACTAGACAAAAAATCATCGACATAGCTATCGCACTTTATGCTCTTAACAGCGTCCGGTTTGGCGTGAACGAACGATTCCGCATTCTTATCCTTTACGTAAACCGCACTGCACTGCGACGGCTTTGCCCCAAAAAGTAAACACGTCATTTCGTATACTTCGGGTTCGCGCTTTCGATCTTTACCGCGCCACAGAAACCGTTGTGCTCCGCGATCGCGCTGGATCACATTCACTCGCATGCACATATCAGAGATATCTGCTATCACCGCAATTGCTTCTAATCTATAACGTAATAATACGCCTGGTAAAGACTGTAAAAGATCCGGCCCCGAATCCAATTGATCATTTAAACTTAACCCTTGCGTTTTCGCGGCCGCGTCAAATACTATCCTTATCTTTCCCGGCTTATTTATATTTGTCACACCGAAATGCGGCAAATACCAACTACGAGATTGTGCTGTATCAGTATCGTCGACTTTTCTCTCGTAACCATTATCAAGAAGACGTTGCATTTCTTTATAATACATTTCCGCGTATTCACTTAATTTTCTCCGCGTAATTTTCTCTCTAGTTATAAAAGTCTCGTCATAGCGAATTTCTTGCTGTCAATCCGCGGATTGACATTATTCCATAATAATCCGGTTTCCCATACGTCACCTATGCGCCTTGTCGTTCTATTCAAAATCTCGAGTGCGCGCGCGTGCTTCATACTCGGCCGGTTTACTTCTCTCATGCCGAAATTACCGAGAGAAAGGTAATCCTTTATTAGCCTTTCGAGTCGCTCGTTTATACTTGCTGCCCCATCGTCGGACCCCCCGTCATAAAGGACCCTTTGTTCACGCGCGCAGGTCACTAGCTCCGAGTTTCCCGAGCGGAGTTCTAGTTACGCCGTGTACTACCCACCCTAGCGGCGTAAGCGTCAGCGCCAGCAGGCTTTCTCGGACCCCGCGCGTTTCTCGAGTGGCAATTAAAGGCCAGTTGTCTTGGCCGATTAGGATTTCGGGCTTGACTTTTTCATATGGCTGTACAAACACGCTCTCTGTTCTCGCGACGTAGCGCACGATGTCTTTGCTTAACATTTGTGTAGGAAGACATAAATCCGTCATGGCGACAGCGTTCGACATCTGGTGTTTTTCGAACTCGCCAGTTATTTGAAACGATACTTTTTCACAACGCGCGTATACTGCTTCTCTATCGTTAATCCCCTTCAACGCTAAATGCACACGTGTTCCTCTTACACCTATTTCACAAGCTATACGTTTATTTATGAGCGTTATTGTCGAACCGTCGTCCAACAGCGCGAACGTTTTTAATGTTTTCGTGGGACCCGATACTTCTACAGCTATAATTTTTAACAACGCGCCCGACGAATCTGGTCATGCATTTTTCTTTGTTGCCTATGACGTACCGTTGATTTGCTGAGGCCTTTTGTACGACTTATAATTCGTATATTTATTCACATTATATTTCGCATTCGCGCCTATTAACTCATGTAATAATACATGATGCTCTCCTTTACATTGCGTACAATTTTCGCCTTTACATGCCGATTGCTTATGTCCCGCATGCAAACACTTAATACACAGTCGATTCTTCCACGCAAGGAAGATTCGTCTATGTGCAGGCTCTCGCGCAAATGTATAGCACTTTGCTGTCTCATGGTTACTTCTATTACAAACTACGCAAGAATTATATTGCACGCTCGCTGTATTTACGCGCATCGATTCAGCATCATCCTCGAATTCATTAATGGCGGCAAAAGCATTAATCGGCTGTTTACGCGTTGCCATTTTTTTTATTACATCTGCGGACTTGTCGATAAACTCAATATCCGCCTCAAAAATCCCGCCTGCTATAGCCAATTCAGCTTGGCGTAACAAAAACTTAGCAAGTTTTTCTAACTCGGCCTCGTCCTTGTCAGCTTCCGAGGCGTGTTTATTGTTTGCGTATTTTAATGCCGACGGCATTTTCCTCGCGACACTTTGCACTAATTCCGGGCTATATAAGTGACCCATTAATTTAAGCGATTTAAAGGCTAAAACGGAATCGTGTAGTTTGGTTGCAAACTGCGTCAACTTAATTTTTCCAGACTCTAATGCTGACAAATCTTTTAGTTCCTTCGCGATTTTACTAGCTATTACTTTTTTGTTCCCGAAATGCATTTCTAGCGTTTTCATTACGGCAGACGCGTCACGGTTAGTTGCGAATAGAGTGCTCACGGCTTCTCGAGCCTCATTTTTGAGAGCTGTGAATAATCGCGCGATGTTTTCTCTTTCGCTATAATTTCCGAGTTCCGTGGTCATTTCGAAAGTTTCCTTAAAATGGTACCACTCGAGCGGGTTACCTGAAAACGCGGGCAGCGTTTTAGCCGATGTCAATCTATTAACTAGTCGCGAGTTGCCCTCGCTCATTGATGATTCGCGGATGATGCTGAGGGTCGATTCTATCGCCCCCGCTAGGCTCGCTATCGGATCGTTTGCGGGTGTTCCATAATCGGTTACATTTAAAATACGTGGAAACCTAGTACTATTTACCCACGCGTCTCTTCTTGCAGGCGCCGGCGGTGGTGATGTCCTCGACGTCCGCGAGTTTCGCCGATCGTGTCCTCCTCCCCCGGATAGCCTCTCGTCGATGTGCTGATTTGCTCATTTTCATTTTGAACGATGATTTCGGGTGACAGCGACGGCAGCGGCGGTAGGGATGTCGGTGGTACCGGCGGCAGTACTTCCTCTATTTCGTTGTTCTTCGTATTTCTTTTCTTATCGACGCCGCTTACGTTCTTGGACGTGATATTTTTATTTTTCACGTAGTCTTTACGCGCCTTCTTTATTGGCGGCTAATAATTGATCTCCGCGTCCACTTGGTTTGCCTTCTTGGACGCTCTTGTGATTCTTTTCGGCGGCATTATGATTATTCACAACACTTCACAAACAATAATCACAAACACTTTTTACTATACGCGCTACTTTATCCCTTAACCCGTTATTATGTCCCGGGTTTCGGCACCAAATTGTTATTTCTGGGATAAAGTAGGATGGGTTTTTATAATAAATAAATTAACACAAACAATTAAAGTATAAATAAAATATATTAAGGGGAGGGTATGGTTTTCATGCTAAAAAAACACTTTTTTTGCGAATTTTTTTTAGAGAACTGGGTTGACAAAATTTATTCAAACCTTTTGTATACTTTTAAGCATCATTTCAACAACATTCTCAAATTTTTTCATGCAATTATGTCGGCAAATAAACCGGTGACGGAGCATTTCCCAAAACGCCTTTTGAAAAAGATGATTTGCGGTGATCACTGTATCTCGGTCAAAATTACCTGTAACCAAAATTTTGGTAAAATTTAATTAAAACATCACTAAATCCTCCCCCCAACGGTTTCCAAATGTATTTTTTTTTCATTTTTATACGTTTTATAGCAGTTTGAATCAAAAGTTGCGATTTTTAACTAAAATTTTCGTCATTTTGGGGGTGAAATACACCCTTAATGTACAAAAAAAATTTCATACGAACCGTTCGCGTTGGGGGGAGGTTTATTATACCTAGAAACTGTATACCAAATTTGGTGTAAATCGGTTAAACGGTTCTGAAATGACAATGATCACGGACTTTGGAAAAGTGGTTTCGAGAAAAACGCGTTTAAAGTTTTTAAGTATGAAAAAGTTAAGAAAAAATCTTTTTTTTTTTAACTTACACCGAGTCATCGATTCCAGCTCCATAAAGGACATTTACTGCTGCAACATTGTTATCCTCAGCTTCTTTTTTTTGCAATCTACGCAAAATCCTGGCCTCTTTAGTCTGCTGTTCAGCTTGAAACTCTGCCTTACTTATGCGACAGTTATCTTCCAATCTTGCATAATCGTGCGCGCTTGGTCCAACGCTGATACCCATATCGGACAAAAAGGTAAGTAAAGCACCTGCGCCTTCATTGAACGTACTTGCAGCTATATACGATGCCAGTTCTACGAGATGTTTGCTACCAGGTAACTTTTTCGGTGCAACTTTCCAAATCAACTGGTTAAGACTCTCATTGGCGTTTTGGGTAAAACCTCCGACACATCTTTCTAAGAGTTCGTCCTTGCTCAACTCTTCGTAGATTGGTTTTAGAGCTTCAATAACGTCTTGTGGAAGTGGAGAGTATGCATGCTTAAAGTTTTCTACCCCCGTTGTGGTCAAAGCTTTTTTATAAGGACACCACGAAGTCTCGCCGTTCGGACACTTTTCATGATGAGGATTTTCGTCTGTCGACTGCTGATGGTAGTAGGTAGCCCAGATAGCATCTTTCATTTTTTGCACCGAATCGCAATTGTGTCTTATATCTGCTCCATAGTATCTACTTAAATTGTCGATCATTTTTCCGGTGAGTTTTCCCTTACCGCCAAGGACTTTACTCCTACGTTTTTTACCAGCGTTTTTTCCTGTTTTTACGACTGTTTCTTCAACAGTATTTTTAACAAGGTCACGCAAACGTTTCTCCATTCTTTTTTGCACGTGTCCGATGCACTCCTTTTTACTAATAACAAAATCTTTACTATATGAATAATTACAAAATAATTACTAAAACTTACAAAGAATTACAAATATTTATAAAGCGTTACAAAATGTTACAGTGAGTTTTAAAAATAAATATACAATCCTGGTTTGTTGCCATTTGCCATTAATGAGGAAATGAGTTTACACTGTGAGAGTGATTATAATAATAAAACTTAAATATACAACAATATACAGTAATTACTGCACACAACAAATATTGTGATTCAAAAGTGTGGCTTGGCATTCACCGTTATTTACATGCTCTTCCTGCCATTCTTCAAACTCAGCCGTATTTAACTTAATTTTCCATAAATTGCACTGTTGACAATATAAACTGCTAGTTTGAATATCAATTAACTTGCCAGTCCAGTAGCCTATCAACGAAGTTACACCATATAAAGAGCTGAAACCTTGCTTCTGCCAGGTCCCATCTCCCGAAACGGTCAAAACATCGGATTCTGAATTTTCCTTCGTTATTTTTATTTCTTCTTGTGCAGCGGAAAGGAGAAACTTTTCAGCAGTAGTTTGTACAGAAGTTGCCATCATGGATATACGAGGTCTGTCCCAAAAGTATCCGACCTACCTCGATTTCTCGGCGCTTGATTTATTCTTCGTCATCCGGGGGGTGGCATCCTTGAAAGTAGTCCCCATTTGATGGGACAAGACGCTCATATCGATGTTTCCACTTATTAAAGCACTCTTGAAAGTCAGACTTCGGAATCGCCTTTAGTGCATTCGTCGCATTAGTTTCAACAGTCTGTTTATTGTCGAATCGATGTCCTTTAAGCGGCATTTTCAATCGAGGAAACAGCCAAAAGTGCAGGGAGCTATATCAGGACTGTATGGAGGCTGGCGGAGCTGTGCAACACTGTGTTTCAATAAATACTGCTGCACAAGGTTTGATGCGTGCGCTGGAGCATTGTCGTGATGAAGAAGCCAGTCACCGGTTTCCCAAAGTTGCGGTCGTTTTCTCCTGATTACATTACGTAATCTTTTCAAAACTTCAACGTAGTACTCTTTACTGATTGTCTGGCCTGTAGGGGCATATTCGTGGTGCGCAACGCCCTCATAATCGAAAAAAACAATCAACATTGACTTGATGAACGAGGATCACTGTCAACAGATGTGCGGCCACTTTTGAACCGCCTATACCACTCTTTTATTTGTATTTTGCCCATACATTCATCTTTAAAGGCCTTTTGTAACATTTCAATAGTTTCCGCACAACTTTTACCGAGATTTAAGTAAAATTTTATGCAAATTCGCTGTTCGGTTCGTTCTGCCATTTTTAGCAATAAGCAAATTGCGACGAACGCAAAAATGTCGTTGTAAACAAATACACGCTGCGCGGGAACTAAGGCGTTTCATCAGCATCTCAGGCTACCGACGAGAAGGTTAGGAGTTGTTGGTGACAAGAAAAAGCAAAAAAATAGAAATCGATTTTTCGAAAGTGCAAAACCCTACCCTGGCTTTAAGGCAAGAAAAACTTATAAAACTAAAATAAACGTCTTACAATGTAAACTAATATTTCCGAAATAATTATAGTATGAATATGAGAATATGCTAACAAAGAATATAATAATAACTAGTTAAACTATCGCGTAATAATGATAAGAAAGCTACTATAGCGAAGGGCTAGAGTGAAGTGAAGTGTCACTCTTCTAGTCGGTCTCTCGCAGCGGCCTTTTCCTATCGGTCCGCCGCTGCAATCGGCGCTGCACCGCACATGGCCCTGCCGATAACTGTCGAAGAAATACGAAGCAGCCCGAAGCGCGCGCCTACACTAACCCAAATAACACAGGCACATACACGTAAACATAAGCATGCGGCGCGATACCTCCCATGGCTTCTATCTCTATAATAACCTGACAGCCACAGGTCAGCCTTTTGGCTTTCCCATGCTGAGCGACCTTCACTGCGGAGACAAGCTACGAGGTCTATGATAGTCTAAGGGCGACTGCAAAGTCGCCCCTAACTAGGGCCTGAAGCCAACGAACCGCTCATGCAGATTCGCGCGAGTGGAGGAACAAGCCGCGAAGGAACCACTGCCATGCTCTCAGTACAATAAGATACACTATTAATTATACACTATACGCACGCTTCGTACATACTTCATGCTTCTTTAACATATGATATTCTATCCGTAACACGGATAATTGATTTTTATGAATGATCACATAAGTAGCACTAACCTCTGAAACATTTTCATAAAGACTGTTTGCTACATTCTTGAAAGCAGTAATTTTCTTATCAGATCTTGAATGAGTTCTTGGAGGACTTTTTACTTTTCTTTACTATTACGTAAACTTACGTTTAGGAATAGTACATAAACTGTAATGATTTTTTATTTTTAAGTACCCTAAAAAAGTTACTAAATATTTGTGAAAAATGCTAAAAAACGCCATTTTAAACATTTTTCTTTATTAGTAATCATGCATTTAAAACACAAAAAAAATAATTTAGCAAATGTGCATATTTTTGTACATTAAAACATAGTTAAGGAACATACAACCACCATAAAAAAATTTCGATTTTTTCATCTATTTGCATATAATCTGGGGTAGACTATATCCTTAAGGTGGTTCGCACACGACTCCGAAATCAACTGAGTATGTATAAAAAGAACTTATGATAATCTTATTCAATGTATTTAAATAATATTTATTAAATTGATTTATGAACTTGAAGATATTTTAAGATTGTTCTAATGCAAAAAATTATGTTCTTTTCGACACGTAAATGATATATTTATGCACATTTGACTTTACTTTTTCAGTAAATATCTTTTTAATAAGTCGGCCCCCCATATTTTCCATTGAATCATTATAACGTACGGATTTCACACTTGTATACCTTAGTTTTTGAGTTTGCTCTGAAATTTTTGCGAAGAAATATCTTAATATTATTGCTCAGAGCCACGTCGACTTCCATAAGACGTATGTAAAATAGCAAATTTTTAAGTAATTTTTTCTCTAAAATTTTTCGAGGGGATACATTTAATGTTCATAGATTCTCAAATACTTTTATTCACGTTCGAACCACCTTAAATAGCTATCGAATGATGAACCGTGGGAATTAAAAATCATGTAATTATTTATTGTTAATAACAAATTAATGAATATAGTATAATTATCTTGTTTTGGAATCTAATTTGATTTGCGTAGTATGCTTACCCACGCTATGGAAGAGAAAAACATTTTTACGCTAATTTGGCACGGAATATATTTATTTCTATGGAAATTAATTAATGCATGTTTAATAATGTTGGAAGAGGGTTTTATTTAATATTTATAACCGAACATCGTGGGTATTTCACAATAATAATGTGAATAAATCCAAGGTTTGAGTCATATTTACATAGAGATTTTGGCTAATATAAAATAAAAGGTGCGACTCGACACCAGCGTCGCGCAACAGCAGCGAGATGGCAGGGTGGCATTCTTATCACACAACATTTTTCAGAATCCAGCCCGAGTGACAGACGTCGTAGAGTACGAGCCCCGTGATTGTCATAGCATGATGCAAATTTTTGTCATTGTGTAAACATGGTTATGGGAGTAAATTGCGATATTAACAAACATATTTTACTTGCAAGCGGGTCGTGGAAATACGTCGTTAAACAAAACCACGAGTCGGCATAAGCTGACTTTGCCCAACTAATTTACTAGCATACACAATCGTACGGCAATACAAGTAATTGAATAAATTCACTCCATATCTACTATGCCCAAGGCTAATTGGTATGGTTGGTCAGGTTGTTAAAACAAGTGTGCGCTCGGTTTGTATAAATTAATACGTGACTTAATTTTATCGCGAGAAATATTTTGATAACGCAAATAAAATAGAATAAAAAGTACTAACTACCAACTAGCTCTCTGCTAACGTATATGTTTACACAAAACGCGTTATGAATGCTATCTTGTTTAATGATCAATGTACGGACACATATTTTTATTCATTCAATACATATTACGAAAATAAAGATAAATGCTCGGTAATATTTGTTAGTAACATATTGCAAACTAAGATTAATAATTTTTTCTCGTCTGTCTTACGAATTCGTAAATTCGCGCGGGATACCCGACATTCGCGGCACACTCGGGACGGAATTAAGTACACATGGTACTCCGTGAACTGAGGTGTGTGAACTCCGGTCCATCGCGTAGCGATAAGCGTCGCGCAAGTATTTGGGTATTTCGTGCGAGAGCTTTGCATCTTGCTATGCCTAGAGTAAGTGTGTGTGTGTGTGATTGTAGGGGTGAGATCAGGCGAGTGACCGAGAAGTGGGGCATCGTCAAAGGTGAAGGAGGGATCTATGTCCACCTGTACGGTATAGCGGCCCTCAAACTCGGCCGCGCTGCATTCCTATGGCCGGCGCCAGCACGTCACGCCGCAGCCGGCATCCTCCGACGGAGCTTACGTCGAGAGCGAACGAGAGAGAGATTGAGAGATAGAGGCCCGCGTCACTGCGAGCGAGCGACGGTGGCCACCGGAAGGTTGCTTCCAAAATACTACGATGTAAGTTCGATAAAGATTTTGCACAGCGGTGCAATATTTGTATCTCCGTGGGCGAGTGCAAGCGACGATTGACACGGTCTTCTGCACGCACGGATCAGGAGTGGTTTTCCACGTGAACCGATCTCTCGCAATACAGGACTGCGTGTCCTGCTTTTGTACCTTTGTTGTATTAACATTCTTTATATAATATACGTTTAGTTAATACGATACGCTCATACGCATTATTTCTGCATGCTGCTCATCCTCGCGATTCCTATCTTCTCCCTCTTACCCCCAACTTGCATGGGAATACTCCACCGCTGGTTAGCCAACCTCCGGTTATTCTCGCGTATGTGGGTAGTAGAACGACTTGTGGAAGCGGAGGCCCCACCGCCACCACCACTGCTAAAGAAGGAGAAACCGTCACGCGAGAGGAAGAACTCAGCAGCGAAAGCGAGAGAGGCAGCTACAGCTCAGCACGAGAAAGAAAGAGAGAGATAGATAGATAGATAGATATACTTTTTATTCGTCAGAAGACAAAATCTTACAATTTCATGTACATGTAGTTGTATTTATAATTAAAAAAAATATCAGTCGGTTTAATATAATTGTTATCTTACTTTCACTTATTGCATATTTCTTATTAAAATAATAATTCACTTTATCAGTTCGTCAGTTTATAAAATCTAAATGCAATGAACTAGTCACAGTCAAATATCACATAAAACGCTTCGTCAAAAAAATAATAATACATAGAATAAAAAATAAATACAATAAAGATAACATATAAATAAGAATACATACACATACTTTGCTAAATCTTTGCGTACACTATCACGTCCAAACTTAAAACACACTCATTCATAACACTTTAACAATCACGCTAATAAATACATTCACACTTAATTAACACTAAAAATATTTAATAAATAAATAAATAAATTAATAAATAAATACGTCGAATACATAAATAAACAAGATAAATAATTAAATTAAATAAATAAATAAATAAATTTAAATAAATAAATAAGTTAAATAAATAAATAAATAAGTTTTAATAAATAAATAAATTAAATAAATAAGTTTTAATAAATAAATAAATTAAATAAATAAATAATTTAAATAAATAAAAAGCCTAAATAAATACTCGACTCATTTTTTATCTCTGAACATACTCCTCACCATGTAATTGCTTAAGGTGCCTGCTAAACGCCGTTTTAAATTTATAAAAAGATGGCAGGCACCTCACACTGCTCGGGAGCGAATTCCAGAGGTGCGCACCTTGAACTCTGAATGAAAAAAGGCCCTTATCGGTGCGCGACCCCGGAACCGAGAGCTCTTTCATACCACCCCTACTTGAAGTCCTGGCCTGGTTTTTTTCAAAGAGGGCAGTAAGATACGGTGGCTGCCGCATGACAACCGCTTTGTAAAGCAGCAGCCCCATAAAATACTCCCTCCTCACCTTCAAATCTAACCAGTCCAGTTTTTTCCTGTAGGCGGTGATATGCTCATCCCGCCTAACACCACATATGTATCTCACACATGCATTCTGTAGACGTTGTAGTCGTGTCTGGAGCTCCCCTGACACATCAAGAAGAACCACTGAGCAATAATCTAAGTGAGATAGTACCAGTGCACATGCCAGCTGCTTCCTCAGTATCTCTGTGGTGCTTGAACGGAAAAGTTTTAAGCTATACAGAGCCCTATTTACCTTTCTACTGACCGCATTCAGTTGCGGCTTCCATGTCAACCCTCCGTCCATCACCACGCCGAGGTTGGTGACTGTATCGACAAAGGGAACGTGTACGCCGGTCTGTATCTCAATGCCTTGCAAGTCGAGGCTCTGAACCTGTTTGATGTTGTGATCAGATCCAAAAATGATCGCCTTTGTCTTGCCGACATTGAGGCGCAGGCCAGCTGACGTTGCCCAGTTCGACACTGCTTGTGCTACAGCCGACATGCGACCGATACCATCACGAAGACCTTTCAGGGTCACTTGTGTGTAGGTTTGCAAGTCGTCAGCGTAAAGTATGTGTTCGACACCATCTAAGTCGAGTGCGTCTTGTAAGTCGTTTATGTACAGGCTGAAAAGCAGGGGTCCCAGGACTGAGCCCTGTGGAACGCCAAGATTGGTGGTTAGCCAACCTGAATCCCCGTTTGTGATTGTGACGACTTTCTGTCGTCTCCCCATGATATATGACTTAAGCCACAGGAGAACACTCCTGGAGAATCCCATGCGCATCAGCTTACGCAGCAGTTTAGTGTGTGAGATGGTGTCGAATGCTTTGCTAAAATCAAACATTAACAAAATAGTCAATAGTTTTTTGTTGTTGTCAATGCCTGATCTTATGTCCTCCGTCAGTTTCAGTAGTGCTGTCTGTGTACTGTGATTCTGTCGAAAACCAGTCTGCATCGGGTCCAAAGTATTATTTTCTCGTAAGAAGTTGGTTATTTGGTCGTGTACGATTTTTTCAAGGACCTTAGAAAGGAAACTCAGCAGGGCAATTGGTCGGAAATCTGACACCGTAGATGGGACAGGTTTCTTCTTCAAAGGCACCAACCGAGCTCCCCTCCAAGCTCCCGGAAAAATGCCACTGGACAGAGAGGAGTTAAAGATCTTAACAATATGATCTCCCACAAACGGAAGAGCCTTAGCCACTATACTTTGGGGAATGTCGTCTTCCCCTCTGGCTTGTGATGAGAAGTGGGCAACAGCCAGAACCACGTCCGAGAAGCTGACTTCTCGGAAAACAAAACCGTCATCACTGGCAGTGGTCAGGACGCTGTCAAGTTCTTCATCACCCTCATTTTGGGAGATCGACACCCCTGCAAAGTGGGCATTGAGCTCTTCCGGTGAGAAACCATGAAGCTCCTCTCTTGTCTTTGGCAGAAGGCCCAGAGCCTTGAGCTCTTTCCAGATATCTTTCTTATTATTAATCGCTTCAGAAATTTTATTTTGTAAAAATCTTTCCCTTGTTTCCTTCGTTCGTAATTCAGCTTCAGCTGCAAGGCCCTGATACTCCCGCCACAGTCTGTCGTCATTGGTCCTCGAATAGCGTCTTCGTACGGAGTCACGTTTTTTGTAAAGATGTATTAGTTCAGCATCAACCCATGGTGGATTTGTTTTCTTTTTCGGTATGAATTCTTTTAACGGTGAAATTTTATCTATCACAGCCATGAGGTTGACACTGAGGCACTCTAATTGACTGTCAACACTCGCCGCGGGACCATCGATCCGCGACCAATCACAGTCAGCTAGGCGAGACAGGAGGTCGTCTTGCTGGATCGACTTAAAATCCCTGTAGCTGAATGATTCAACCACAGGGGATGCAGCAGTTTCGACCCCAATCTCGACCTCTATGATGTTATGATGACTGGGAAAAGGCGCCGGCCGATTGTCCCTGCTCAGTACAACGTCATTATTATCTGTCAAGATCACATCAATCCACGTGTGAGAATCCGTGAGATGATGAGTCGCACCATGATCAATTATTTGAAGGTTAAGATCATCAGCCAACCGTCTAACAAATTTCGCATCGGCTGACGTTCCGAGTAGGTTCGCATTCAGATCTCCCATAATAATTTTGTGACTAAAGTCTTGAGTATGTATCGTCAGTTTGTCTATTAAGTCCGAGCCCTGTAAAAACGGTACGTGTAGTGGTCTGTATATTAAAGCAACAAAGACGGGGGGAAGGCTGCCCTGCTGAACACTGCACATTAAATATTCAGGTATAAATGGTCTGCCCTCCTGTGTTGTTGGAGAACTGCTTAGTAAATTTGCCTTGAAAGTGTTATGAATGTACAGGACTAGCCCGCCTCCTAGTTTGTTGCGATCAAGTCTAAGTAGTGAGTAGTCATCGATCTGAATGAGATCACTCCCAACATCAGGGTCAAGGTGCGACTCAGCAACCCCAAAGAGATGGTAGGTAGGACGAGCTGAAAGGTGTTGTTTAATCATGCCAATGTGCCCCTTCAGTGAGGTAACATTGACAAAACCTGCCCTCAGTCCCTTACAGTGAACCCCCCCAGCAGTGTCTGCGGATAGTCAATTTTTTGCAGCAGTTGACGGAATTACATTATTATCAATTTCGATTTCATTATCAACAGTTTTTTTTTCAGTATTTACAGTTTGAGATGGTTGATTAATGGCATATGATGCCACAATTGTCTGTAAATCAGCCGCAGATGAAAATTCATGAGAGACATCGCCATCGCGCCTCTTCACCAGGAAACGGCCCCCTCTATGCCAAACATATTTAAAATTAAGTCTCATCGCAAGGGCCTTGAGACTTCTATATTTAATAAAACATTCTTTTGTTAACAATTCATTTATAAAAATTTTCCCATTTATAATCCCATCCCTTGTGTCCTGGTCAAGAGCTGCAATGTCGACATCTCTAGCATGAAAGCCAGTGATAAGCTTTTTGGCTCGCATTATTCTCTCGCCTAACGCACTGCTGGAAAGGGTAACAACCCATGGTGACCTTCTACGTTCGCTGTTTGTATCTGCTAATGCCGCAGCTGTTGATTCTTCTGACCGAAGCAGGCGTGTGCCTATTATATCAATTTTTTGTGTTGATGGAAGGACACGGCACAGTATCGCGTGTGCGACGTCAACACGCTTAGAGACATCACCGTCGAAAATGTTTGAAATAATGAGCTCCGTATTACCGCTTTTAATGTTTTTACTGTGCATTGTCCCCCCATCAATCGTTTGCACCCGCGTGCTTCGTGCAGGTGATGCCGCAGCGTCAGCATTGTCGTTATTATACTTGTTCAAACGCCTAGACATTTTATTTCTACTATTTACAATCTGGATAAACCCGTCATTATTGCTTTCACAATTGTCAATTGTTTCGCTTATATCACTATAATTGTCAAGTAAGGTACTATTCGTAGCAGACGCATTATTATTAGCAGTATTACATTTTTTTGTACTTATAAGAGAAACGGTATTATTTTGTGTACTGGGTAGTACTGCGATTTTTTGGAATTCTATTTTATTTAGTATGAGTTGGTTATCTTTTTGGATGTTCTCAACATTTCTTTCAATTTTCTCAATAGTAGTAGTATATACAGAGGTAAAATCTTCTTTTGTTATTATTTTTTCTATTTTTGTTATTATTTCCTTGTTGTCAAGTTCAACTCTATTGATTTTATTTGTTAAATTTAGGAAATCGTTTTCAAAAGTGTTTAATACAAGATTATCAATTTTAGTCTGTGACTCGAGATTTGTCTGCTCTAGATTATCGATTTTATCAATTAACATATTATAATTTACCTCTGTATTGGTCAATAAAGTGTTCGTTTCTACGTTATTATCATGTAATTTTTTATTTTTAATTTTTAGGTTATCTATTTCTTGATAAAGCACTTGCTTCTCCTTTTTCATCTCCTCCAGCTGGGAGTGTTGTTTCGACAGTTTTTCCTCAATTTTTTGCAGCTTAGAGTCAATTGAAAGTGCCAAAGTATGTACTGCTGGTAACGTATTTAGCCTATTTACAATTGCCTCCAATCTGCCTTCAATAGAGGTGCAATGTCTAGCAAGTGCATTATCAATGTTTCTTGAAGTAGAATTCGCGTACTCGACTAGGCAGGAGACCGTTGTTCCCTTTTTTAACGCGGTACTATCTAGCATACGGATGACTGACGCATTTATATCATTAATACTGCTGTTATTTTTGGAGAAGGAGGACTGTGAAGTATTATTAGCTCGGTCCGCATTCTTGGCCGTGACGTCACTCGGGGATTCCCCACTGTGCTCTGCTCCTATACTGGAAATGGGCGGGCCTAGTGACGTCACAGGAGACTGTGAGGCCAACCGGAGTAGGCTGCTGGTGGGGGCGGGGCTTAGCCCCTGCAACGGAGAGAGTGAGGAGTTGGTGGGCGCGGCCTTGCTCGCCTGATTGGTGCGAGCAGCTGTTGCAGGCCTTTTATTGGCCGGAGTGGACGCGGCTAGCTCGTTCTCTTTCCCACTCATATTTTTGCTGGCGTTCGTCGCGCGCGCGACTGCCGACTCGAACATCGACCTCTTCGAGTCGATACATGCCTGGCACGCTACCGCTTTAGTATGTAGCTGCAATGCATTCCTTTGTACGCGGGTAAGCACTGCAAGAGGCTTGCACGCCGGATGGTAAGTAATATCGCATATGCAGCACTTACGTAGCGAGTTGCTGCTCCTAGGAACCTCCCCGCAGATGGCGCAGTTGTCGACCATGGTGTTAGTGGCGACAAAGATGAGTCGTGGAAGGTACTGATGGTGTGTCTAGGATGCAGCAGGTGTCGCCTCGGTGGTCACGTAGTTGTAGTTCGAGTCGGCAGATGGCGCCTTGATAGTATGGCGCTGCGTGCTGTGTGTCCAGAATGAAGTGGTACCTCTGGATTATGCTTCGTGCTTGGCTCCCGCCACTCTGCCGTGTTCACCTCTCTTAACCTCAAAAAACACCTGGCCGGGTGTTGTTGCTTGGATGTTGAAAGCTGTGCCGATGGACCAGTGGAAGCTGTGATTTATTATCACAGCTATGGTTAGAATGTTCCACTGTGCAGGCACCACAACAGACCGGCTCACAGGCGCAGGAGGCAGCAGAGTGCGGTGTAAATGCAGGAGCCAAAACACGAGCAGGTGCACCTAGCAGACGCGCGACGGACGAGAAAGAGAGAGAGAGAGAGAGAACGTGACGTTTCGAAATATATGAGAATAACATAAATTAATATTAATAAATATAAAAAAAAAGTTTATAATAAATAAATAAATTATTTAAATAAATAAATGAATTTATTAAATAAATAAATACATTTATTAAATAAATAAATACATTTATTAAATAAATAAATACATTTATTAAATAAATAAATTATTTATTTTGTAATTGCACAATAGTACAACTTGCAACAATTCCTGACAAAAAGTAACACATTCAAACAATAAATAAATAAATAAACTATTTAAATAAATAAATAAATTATTTAAATAAATAAATAAATTATTTAAATGAATAAATAAATAATTTAAATAAATAAATAAATTATTGAAAAAAATAAATACATTTATTAAATAAATAAATAAATACATTTATTAAATAAATAAATAAATACATTTATTATATAAATAAATAAATACATTTATTAAATAAATAAATAAATGCATTTATTAAATAAATAAATAAATACATTTATTATATAAATAAATAAATACATTTATTAAATAAATAAATAAATGCATTTATTAAATAAATAAATAAATACATATATTAAATAAATAAATAAATTATTTATCTTGTAATTGCATAAAAGTGTAACTTGCAAGAGTTGACAAGTAGTACATTTCAACAATCCCTAACAAACAGTAACACATTCAAACAATTCCCGATGAAAAAAAGTACATTTCGGTAATTTTGTATGTAGAATATCACATTTCTCGTATACTTCCGGAGGGATAATAGCCGATTTCAATGTTTCACAATAGCTTAGATTGAAAGAAACGACCAAATTGTCATCTCCGCTTACCAAGTTACCAACTCAATTACAAAATTTGTATATACGGGTTCTTGGGTCGCTGACTACAACTTAAAAGCCAGAATTTCGTATATACATATACATGTATATGCATAAAACAGAATAGAGGATTTAACAACATAACATGTTTACCAAGTTTTAGTCCTATTTCAATGAAAATACGTAAAAATTGGTATACAGGGGTTTTTGGGTTCTGCTCACACTAGCCAGCCACAACAAGAATTTAAAAGTGTAGATTCAAATTTGTAATAATAATAGGCTTGGCTGTAGCATCGTGCGAACGTGCAGCACTTATTCAATAGCCCAGAGCACGTGTGGAGGGTGAAAGGATGCGGAGTCTGAGAGGAAAGTAAAATGTAGTTTAACACTGATTTCATATTTAAATTACTTAGTAGAATTGAGCGTTTATTGCTCTTAAAATATAACTACTACTTACATGACTGAATGTGTAAAGAGAAAATATGTCTAGTGTAAGAAAAGGAGTTTAACATGCGGTCGTGAATACAGGCGTCGCAAGATACGCGCTAATATTGCCATAGTGTCGGCTAAGCCGGAAGAGTGCGAGCTCAGGGAGAACAATCAGCAGTATCAGGCTCGATATCATTCCTGATAAGATGTTTGAATAATAGCAACTTGATGGTTTGGAGGGAAATAGTATTGAGTGATAGTGAGGTGATGCATCTGATAGTCTGTTCCAAAAGCTGCGAAGCTGAGCTGATCTGTAAACATCACTATCAGCTGTGAATATAAAGTTGGCTTTTAGATATTCAGGAAAGCCGATTTTGAGTATCGTGAATGTCTCTGTGCCCATGAAATACTCTCTTCGAGCTTTCACCGTGAAACCCCCCAAGTTGTTTACGGTAGAGGGGTAACATGGGCCATCCAGGGAATAGTACCAAAAACCATGTGGGTGCATGCGTTCTGTGCCCGCTGAAGTTTCAGATTCTGTTCACTAGTTAGGTCATGATGGACAAGGCAGGCATAGTCGAAGTGTGGAAGAATGAGTGAATGGATGAGCGATTTACGGATACTAAATTAAAGGGCACGTTTATCAGGACAAAGTTGTTTAAGGGTACGAAACACTTGCTGATAGATGTGAGGTCCCAGTTAAGGTCAGGAGTCTATCAGACACCAAGACTTTACACTTCATTGACAAAAAGAATTGGAATGCTGTTAACTGAAACCTGAGATAAGAGTTCAATGTCAATGAATGAGAAATTTAATGTGCTACCAATTAGTATTGCTTTGGTTTTGATAAATTTAAACTAAGGCCATTTCTAACCGCCCACTCAGCAATGACGGAGCAATCTTCAGATACTTTATTAATGGCATCAATAAGTTCATGGCGCTTGCGAGAGAGACAGAGAGACAGAGAGAGAGAGAGAGAGAGAGAGAGACAGAGAGAGGGACCAAAAGGAGAGAGAGAGAGAGAGAGAGAGATAGGTAGATAGATAGATATAATATTTGTTTCGATTTTCCTAAAAAAATTACAGCATTATGTAGATATATTTTCCTACAGCAGTTTCTATTCGTTGTACTAGTACTTTAATTTTAACTTAAATTGTATCACAGTTCGTCAAATTGCATAGAAGTCTATGTTTAACACATATCGTCAAATATATTAAAAAATAAAAAAGTCAATACGATTTAAAATTAGCTCATATACGATCATTTTCATCACTCTAGCAATATATCTATTGCGTCAAAAAAATATAAAATCACTCATGCATACATCTAACACGTACAGGCCACCATTCATGCTTATAAATACACTCATACTTATACAGATTAAAATGACGCCATCAGCAATAAAATTATATAAATTAAATAAATTAGGACAGGTACGATACATAGGACATAATAAATTAGGACAGATACATAACAAAAACGCATGTGTCCCAATACTTAAATTAGTTGATCACCGTTCTCCTGTCTGAGATATCTATTCAGAGCTGTTTTGAATTTACATAATGAGGGCAGATATCTCACACCGCAGGGGAGAGAGTTCCACACACGCGCACCTTGCACTCTAAATGAATAGAGGCCTGTGTCACACCATTCCTACTGGAAGACCTCGATTTGTTTTTCTTGAAAAGAGCCGCGAGATACGGGGATGGCTCCATATTTATTGCTCCATACAATTACAACCCCACAAAATACGCTCTTCTCTCCTTAACATCTAAGCAATCGAGGTACTTCCTGTTCTGAGTGATGTGCTCATCCCTCCTAATACCATATATATATTGTTGTGACCGAGCTCGAACGTTGCGTGATTCGAACACCGAGAATCGCGCATAGCAACCCCTAGCAAGGAGATCAACGACGTAGCGGATGTTATTGTTTATGTTTAGTCTGATTTTAATAGCTTTTGAGAACAGTTGTGTTTACGTTCGAATAAAGAGTCCGAATTTAAGTGTGCTTTTCTATAAATACGTGTTGCCATTCTCATTACCTGAACTCGATCATAAAATTTCGGGGACTCGTCCGGGATGGTGTTTTCGAAAAAATGATTTAGTGGAAAGTTTATGTTTTTACGTTCCGGCAAGATGTCAGTGGTATCAAGAACAACAGTTCCATCCCCGAGAACTTTTTCAACTGAGCAGCCTCAACCGTCTCTCACTGCAGCGAATTTGGAGATAACAAACTTGAAGAGACGTGTAGAGGAAATCACTCAAGAACTCCATCAATGCAACGAGGAAGCATTGAATTTACAAAGGGAACTCCATATTCGAGATTCGGAATTGTTGGATGCTCGTCATCACAATGAGGAACTTGAAGCACAGATTAGGCTGCTGAGGGATCAACAAGTTCGAAGAGAACTATTCGGTGACCGAAAGCAGAGGGAGAGGACTGACTTGAACGAAGAGATATCGAGACTTCGGACCCTGAATAACACACTGCTGGCAGAACAGCGAGAACAGCAAAGCCAAATTAATCAGCTAAGACGCTTACAGAATAGAGATATACATTCACATACAACAGAAACAGAGAACGCTAGAATCAATGACACTGGGTTATCTTTAAATCAGAATAGACTTGGGTTAGGAACTTCTGTTATTGATCCTTTGTTATTGATACTCGTGGTTTAGGTTCAAATGTAGATAATTCTGTTTTACCGAACACTAAACCTATCCACTCAGGAACGGATTTGGTTTTTAAATTGAAAGCTGATGATTATGATGGATCATCACCTCTTCGTGAATTTTTGGTTCAATTTCAAGTCATCGCTAAAGCAAACAATTGGACACCTGCAAATAAATCAGCAGCTCTTATTTCTCGTTTGAAAGGAAGAGCAAAATCAATTCTCGTTGAATCTGATTCGACTGCGTCAAATTTTGATGATTTAGTTTCCCGTCTTGAACTTCGTTTTGGTGATAAACACTTAGCACCCACTTATTATGCACAATTTCAGAACAGACGTCAACGTTTTGGTAAAGATATCCCAACATTGGCTGCCGATCTTGAGAGACTTTCTGCTTTGGTTTATCCGGAATGTCCATTTGCAGTCCAAGATAAAATCGCTTGTGCCCAATTTATAGTTGCTATTTTTGATTCATCGATCAGGGAGATCCTTCGTTTAGAAAGGATAACTTCTCTGAAAGTTGCTCTTGCTCGCGCTATGGAAATGAAGGTTATTCGTGATTTATATAAGAGATCTCAGACTTCAAAGAGAACGAATGACACATATAAGACTGGAATCAACTCTTCGAATTCACAGTCTAAAGGTCCTCAATCTTCGGACAAACAGAGATCTCAAGATTTCTTTAAGGATATTGAATGTTGGACGTGTGGTAAAAAGGGACATTTTAGATCAAATTGTCCAAATCAGATGAGCGACCAGGGAAACTAGGTTATGTTGAACTTTCTGGAGCGAGTTCAACAGAACTTGACAAGACTCCAACAAACACACACTCTTGTCTGATTGATTATAATGTTGGAAGAATTAATAGGAACTCAAATAAATTTTATTTTGATGGTTTAATTAATGACAAAACTTGTATTTTTAAAGTAGATTCTGGTTCTGATGTGACTATTATAAATCCGAAATTTGTAGAGTCAAAAGATAAAAGAATTCCTATTAATTTTAGAACTTTTAAGTATCCGACTGGAGAAAAGGTACCAGTTGAATTTTTCATTTCAACTTCGATAAAATTGGGTGACCATTCAGCTAATTTAGATGTTTTTGTTGGAAATATTATTGATGATTGTATACTTGGTAGTGATTTCCTTGATACAACTGGTATTACAGATTCGATAACCAAATTTATTTTAAATACTACAAGTTCAATCATCAATAAACAGATTTCGAGAATAGTTGATTCTAGTGAGGATGTACTAGAGACATTACAAGAAATTTTTGACAAGAACTCAGAGAACTTGGATCAAGATCAACGACGGAAGTTTGCGAATCTTCTTCATGAATTTGAAGAGATTTTTCAAGATGATGACGTTAGTGGAAAATGTAATTTGGTTGAACATAGAATTCAATTACTCCATAATCAACCAATTAAACAACCTATTCGAAGACCTCCTATTCATCAAGTTAAGGAATTGGATGAATGTATTGCTGAGATGCATTATCCAGGAGTTATTGAAGAATCAGATAGCTCGTATTGTTCACCTGTAGTTCCCAAGAAGAAGAAGGATGGAAAAATTCGTTTTTGTATTAATTTTCAAAAAATTAATGCAATTACAATTAAGGATTCGTACCCTTTACCAAAAGTTGACGATACTCTTGATAAACTTGCAGGATATTCGTGGTTTTCTACTTTGGACTTGAAGAGTGGATACTGGAAAATCAAGATTCGAGAAGAGGATAGGAAAATCACGGATTTTTCAATCGGAAAAGGACTTTGGCAATTTACAGTTATGCCATTTGGTTTATGCAACGCACCTGCGACTTTTCAACGTTTAATGGAAAAATTACTCAGAGACTATCTTTCAAAATTCTGTTTAGTCTATTTGGATGACGTTATGGTATTGGAAAAGTCATTTGATGAGATAATAATTAACCTGAAGAAAGTGTTTGTTCGTTTTCAAGAAGCAGGATTACGCCTTAATAAGAAGAAATGTGTTTTCTTCAGCAGGCAAGTTAAATATTTAGGATACATCGTTTCAGAAAAAGGAAAAACAGCTGATCCAAAGAAGATTGAATCTGTTGTAAACTGGCCAATTCCTCATAACAAAAAGGCTGTGTTGAGTTTCGTTAATTTCTGTGGTTATTATAGGCGACTTATTAAAGGTTTTGTTGACATAGCTAAACCTTTATATAGGTTAACTGAAAAATCGGCTAAGTTCATATGGTCAGAGGAATGTCAAAAAGCTTTTTCAAGATTGAAAGAGGTTCTTACAACACCTCCAATTTTGGCATTTCCTTCTCTTTCTTCTGAATTTATTTTAGATTCTGACGCTTCTGACCATGGAATTGGGTCGGTTCTTTCTCAGAAACAAGATGGAATCGAACATGTCATAGGTTATTATAGTAGAGTCCTTTCAAAATCAGAGAGAAATTATTGTGTCACTCGACGTAAACTCCTTGCTATTATAGAATCGTTAAAAAAATTTCATCATTACCTTATCGGTAAACCTTTCATTATTAGGACTGATCGTTCTTCTTTAACTTGGTTATTGTCGTTTAAGGAATTTAATGGACAATTGGCTCGCTGGTTAAGGAAATTGGATCAGTACAACTACAAAATTATTCACAGGAAAGGCAATTTACATGGAAATGCTGATGGACTTTGAAGACGGCCTTGTGAAGATTTCTCCTGCAAATATTGTTCCAGAGTAGAAGAAAAATACAATAATTTAGAAACAAGTTGCCGTATCATTTTTGAAGAAAACACATCAGAAGAATGGAAGAATAGTCAGGCAGAAGATGAAGCTATTTCTTTCATTTGTCAAACGAAAGAATTACAGAAGAAACCAGAATGGCAAGAGATTTCATCGATGGACGAATTCATCAAAATCTATTGTTCTCAATGGGATTCGTTGTTACTAATTGATGGGATTTTGTATAGAGAATGGGTTTCAACGAATTTAAATTACAAAATCCGTCAATTAGTTGTTCCTCAACATAAAATTAAAGATATTTTGGAAGAAGCACATGATGCACCATGTGGAGGACATTTCAGAGTAAACAAGACTTTAAATAAAATTAGAAAAAGATTTTATTGGGCTATTTGTAAAAGAGATGTAGAAAATTGGTGTAAATCTTGTGAAGTCTATGTTTCAATGAAAGGTGCTTTGGTTTACAAACACACCGCAGACCCCCGTCGTCCATTAGTATCACATGTGAGCACAAACATGGCGACGTTAATTAAAAAAAAAGAAGGTCCTCCAGATAAAGGTCATGGTGAGATGAAAATTTATAATTCGGGAGTTCCATTTGAAAGACTTCAAATGGATATCTTAGGCCCATTTCCACTTTCTTCTTTGGGCAATAAATACCTCTTAGTTGTGACAGACTGTTTTTCAAAATGGGTTGAAGCTTTTCCTCTCTCAAATATGAGAACAAAAACCAATGCTGAGATTTTTGTTGATCAGATTGTTTGTAGGTATAGGGTACCTTTAGAGGTAAATACTGAGCAAGGAACGAATTTTGATTCGAAATTGATTAAAAATTTATCTGAGTTGTTAGGAATCAAGAAGACAAGAACGACACCATTACACCCACAATCAAATGGACAAGTAGAAAGACAACACCAAACACTTCTACACTATCTCACAAAATACATACATGAAAATCAAAAAGACTGGGATTACTGGGTTTCACTATTTTTGTTAGCTTACAGATCCTTCAAACATGCGACGACTGAACTACTCCGGCTGAGATGTACACCGGTTTCGATCTGAGGCTTCCTTTGGACTTGATTCGAGGATGTCTACCAGAGGAGGTCGAGATTGAAGGAGATGGGGATTACGTACACAAGCTTCGGAGGAAACTCAGCGAGATCCACAAAATGGCACAAGACCGGATTAACTTATAATCGGAAAAAACGAAGTCTTGGTACGACAAACGAGCTCTCAACATTGAATATTCCCAAGACCAAAAAGTTTGGTTCTTCAACCCTCAAAGAACCAAAGGAAAAGCACCAAAACTCCAGTCAAATTGGGTAGGACCTTAAGAAGTTGTGAGGAAAATCAATGACGTCGTTTATTGTATTCGTCGTTCACCAAGACATAAATCCAAGATAGTCAACGTCAATCGTCTTGGGACTTACACTGAGAGAGACACCCGGTAATGAAGACTGCTCTGCTCACGGTTTTTTTGAGCTGTGGCTTTTCCCGTGGGCGTGAAGGTAAATACCGAAGCAGGGATTTGAGGTGAGGTTCCACGGCATGTCAACTTTCTCCCTCTTGTCTGAAGACCGATTTCGACCAAATAAGAAGGATGATTGAAGTAGATCGTTCAAGAGACAGATCCGTCTTTGTCCTGTTAAGTGATGATTGGTATCGCATCTGTAAGCATTGCTCGGTAACTTGATGCCAAGGATGGGTCAAGGTAGAGGATCTTGGTGTCGGTTCCTGCAAGTCATCATTGGATTGTAAGAGGATCAACCCGCTTGAAGGATGGATGGTTATGATTGTCGGGACGACAATCTGAAAAGGAGAGGGCAATGTTGTGACCGAGCTCGAACGTTGCGTGATTCGAACACCGAGAATCGCGCATAGCAACCTCTAGCAAGGAGATCAACGACGTCGCGGATGTTATTGTTTATGTTTAGTCTGATTCTAAAAGCTGTTGAGAACAGTTTTGTTTACGTTCGAATAAAGAGTCCGAATTTAAGTGTGCTTTTCTATAAATAAATAAAAACTTTGAAATCTGTAATTTAGTTTCAAGCTCTTCCGGTACGTCAAGGTAGACCACGGAACAGTAATCTAAATGAGGCACTAGCAGTGCATATGCAAGCTACTTACGCAGCGCCTCGGTGGTGTATGAACGAAAACATCCTAAACTGTCGAGAGCTCTATTCGCCTTTCATCTCACGGAGGCGGACCTGCGACTCAATGTCGATAAAACCAAAGCCATTATCTTTGGTTCTGACCATAATATAAAACGGTTGCAGGAACTTAGTTTATCGGGCATTGACTTTCAGGACGGCATATGTGTGCCATTTGCTATCAGCAATGGGGGACGGCGATTGAAAAACTTTTAAAAAGGTATCGTAGACTCGCAGCCTTATGAAAATTTGTCAGTAACGAAGAAAGAGTGCATCGACTACGTGCGGATACGGATGAGTACTGGCCTTCGAAATTTAAAAAAGAAAATTAAAGGTCTCGGAGGAAAGGGCAAGCTCACTGGTAAATTAATCGACGAATTGTCAATTTATTATGGTCTAGCAATACGTAGAAATTATGATTCTATAAAAAATATGCGCAATGAAATCTACGCAAAGCTAGACCATAAATTATCCACGGACGACAAATCGAAGCACGATAGATGCCCGCGCGGAGAAGATTCATGGTGCTCGTGGCAGAGGGCCTAGGTCACTGGAGATTTGAATTATAAACACAAGCTAGCAATGTCGCAAGAGGTATTTGAAGCAATTTCTCCTATTTATGCTGAATTGAGCAGCGATGATGTGCTTACTCGTTGCATCGGCGGATATACGCAAAACAGCAACGAGAATTTCAACTCAATCGTGTGGTGTATGGCTCCGAAATCAGTCTCCGGTGTCAAGCACGTTCTTGACACTGCAGTATATATTGCCGCAGGCATTTACAACGATGGCCTGTCAAGCATCATGAAGCTTATGCAGAAATTAGGCCCTAAAATTGGACCAAATTGTTTCTGCAATTTCTGCATTGACACTTATGAGCGGCGGATCAAGTTTTCCGAGCGTTCGCTCACAGATGCAGCCAAGAAGGCCCGATTAGATTCAAAATCGATGAGAAAAGAAGAGGAGGAGGCAAATATTAATTTGGATGGCCAAATGTATGATGCAGGCATCGCAGAATAGAGGTAAACAACAAATATGGATGATTTAAGTGCATGTAAACACGTTTTTCTTGACACCGGTTTTTTCAAACTGGGAGAACAGATTACTCGTAAACTATTTCATGGATTGAATTGAAATTTTTACTGTAGCTTCACAAATAGATTCTCTACAGAAGTACGTAGCCGTTTTTTAATGGAATGTAATTTTTTTTTATAAACAATTTACATCGTTTTTTTCGAGAAAAATCGACTTTTTTCAGACGTACGCCATTTCTACAAAAATTGAAATAAAAAAACACCCTACGTACTTCCAAAGTTAACGTTATATAGATTAAGAATTTCTTTGGTTTTTTGTTCCAGGTCTCATACTTTCCGAGAAAAGTGTTCTCCCGTTTGGAGGTTTGAGAAAAAGGCTGCTCACGAGATTCGCTGTATAGCTGCCATTTTGTATTTAAATGTAAAAAAAATATATTTTTGTACTTAAATATATGTATAGTAAAAGCTCAAAAAAGAAATTTGATCCCTTCTTTCCTACTCTTGTAAAAAATCATACAAATTAGGCATTTTTTGGGGATGCTAGAGTAGTGTTACCCCTTAAGTTGATGGCCCTGCGTTTGCACGCTTACAGTATAAGGCTCACTTTGTACTACAGGATCTAGAGTAGTCGATCCAAGTGAGCCATGCACATTCTTTAAATTTATTTTATTGTGTAATTTATTTTGTACTACCAGCAATTTCTCAGTCAGTACCGCGTTTTCTTTTTATCATGAGGTTTGGTTGATCCGAAACTCCTGCAAGGATTTTTGAAACTTAGAAGTTATGGTTTTTACCTCAGACATTACAGTTCCTACTCTAGTAGCGATAACTGAGATATTACTGGTACATTCATGAATTTTGTTAAACTTATCTCTATTCTCTTCCTTGGTGAGATCGCCGTTATTAGCTGTTCTGTTGTTGGTTCCGCCGATGGTTGAGTTCTTCATAGCAATACACGAGCTACCAGAAAGTCGGTGCTCCTGCTCGGCTGGAACCCGTCGTGTGCCTGTGCTGGACGGAGTAGAAGCTTGCGGTTTCTTGGTACACTAAGAAGCGCTGAGCCTCTCCTCCGTGCTGGTGTTTATGCTGGAGAGAGACTGAGGTAGAGGAGCGTGGAGCGGTAGCTGAGGCGAAGAATTATTCGGAATAATCGGCTGTTGCTGCGGTTTTGCCGGTGCACGTGTGTGTATAGGCTCGGCAGACTTGTAGACGGGCTTGTTGTTGTCGCACATTTTGCTTGAATTCTTCTCTCTCTCGTCCGCGTTGGTGTAGATCTTGGTCGGCTACTTGATGCTGGTATTGGCTTCGTTGCTGATGTTAATACAATAGACACATTTAAGAGCTGTGCTGCTACGTGTTTTCTGCACTGGCTTCATGCATGCAGAGTTGCATTTGCGTGTGCACGTAGAGCACTTAATAAGCACGTTAGTATTGCGCACAGCCTTGTGACAGCTGACGCAGCTCGGTGTGTCCATTGCAAGGCAGACCTAGCGGCCAAAAGTGATAGTAGCGATCATACACGTACCTTTTGCTCGTGGCTATATCCAGTATTATTAAAGGCTGGTTTTCAAGTGCCCAATAGTGATAGCGCCCGTCGATTAGCCACAAAGCAGGAGCCGTGGAGAACGCGTCACGCGTCACGAGGGAGAGATAGAGAGAAACAAAGTACGCCCTAAAATATGAATTATATTGGCCTCTGTAAGTGCAAACGACTCGAACATACCGCCCGCCTCGTTGTGATGTAGAACAACGACTGATCGATAGTTTGATAGAAAAAAGAAGAAAAGTGAAAAAGAAACAAAGGAAGATATCGTGTAGTTTGAAGACGGTGTATTATCTTCAGCCTCTGAAGTCATCGCTGTGGCCAATGCAGGACTGTCTGCCATAAAGCCCGGTCTACTGCTAGCTTGAGCAGCTTGAAGATTAAGGTGGCAGGACTACTTGTTTGTTGCTATGGGCCCTTCCTTGTAAGGCACTGCAGCTGAAAGATCAGAACTACTGTGAAGGGGCAGATGCGGTAGCTAAAGTGTGTAGAAGGGAGAAAAAGTAAAGAAGAACAGATTAATTTTACGTTTAGGAAAGATTGCACATAGCAGAAAGAATATAGGAAGCAGAATAGAGTGTAAAAGTGACTCTGTGTGTATGTATGTGTACTTGAATGTATAATCTCCGTGAGTTCTTCATGTCATCTTCGTATGTATTGAATCCTTGGTGAAAACGGAGCGTGCACGGTTCACCTATAGACGTGCAGATTGATCAGCTTGGATGGTGATGAGCTGATGATCCGCCCGCCGTGGACGGACGCGAGAATTGCTTGGCAGCAGCAGCTAGGTGGATGGTGGCCGCCTAGCCTAGGCGAGTTGTACGTCTCCGGTCGTGTACACGCAGACGTGCAAAAAATTCCAAAATCGATGCCCTCGTTGATAGAGAACGATGACATCTCAGCTCGAGTCCTGTGAAGCACGCTGGAGGAAAAATTTTTCGACTCGAAGCGAGATTCAAACTGCCGAAGTCTTCTGTGCAGTTTATCAGTGACATCCAGGACTATGAGCTGCTCTGATAAGCTTCTCCGGATCTCGACTAGTAAGTCTGGTCCTCAGCGATATCGGCTTAAGAGTGCAGGATTTTTGAGGTTAGACTCGAAGCCTGAATCATACATATTGGCAGGTATTGGAGGAAAGTAAGCTCCAGTACCTACTCCGCAACCAGGTGATGAAGCCCTGCAGCTAACGTAGAAAGCCGCAGAAGTTCTTAGAGGCTCGATGACAGGTGTTGGCTGTAGCGAGACAGGACTTGTAGAGCCAAAGCTAGTCTACCTCAAAGAACCTGCGATAACAGCCTCTCCTATGAAATGTGATTCGCAGAAACGCCGCCGTCGGTCTAGAGTTCGACTGGCAGTAATGGTCGATATAGATGCTCCGAGAACCCTCTGCGGTCGAAAGTGTATGAGAACCAGGAGCCACTCGCACTAGCTAGTTTGAGGCTCGACTGGTTCATGTGGTCGAAGCAGGCTCTCTTGAATGCCTGCTGAATGACTAAGTAGTGCAGATTGCTCGTACGCTGCAGTGGCAGTATCTCAGCACAGCGAGCTCCGGCAAGTATCCATGAAGTGCAAATGAGCAAGGGCTTCGGGCTGTCCTCAAGATGTCAGAGTGCAGTAATAAATTACGTTGATGGTTCTTAGATGAGAATAGCAAGCCATTTGCAGCGATGGTTCTGTGATGCTTATGCTACATAATCTTGTAGAGCAGCAAAATCACTGACTAAGAGGCGTGGAGCAAGTGATGTCTCTGCCAGAAGCAGTGATAGTATACTCTATCACCTTAATATATGTAGATAGATAAAAAGATGAGTTGCTAGTCAATCCCTGTAAGCAGATTCTATTTTTTTAAATGTTCATAAAAAAATGTATACCAATCCATCGTAACCGCTTGCGCACAGTGATAATCAAACATATGTCTGTTTATACAGGTTTTTTCAAAATGGCTACTTCAAATGGTGGTGAATTTGCACAAAACCAGTCTAAAATGTCATTTCTTTCTATATTATAACATGTTTTGTAGAAAAAATATTTTTTTTCTTTAATTAGTATTTGCTGTATCTTCTTTCCTTAAAAGAAGTAAGAGGTCACGCGAAACTCCGTTCCGCTGTACTCACCGCACACCGACACGAGCATATCTGGCTAGAAGGATTAACTGATCGCGCGATAACCGGCCGATAAATTATTGAAGATTTTCTTGTAATCAAGTGCACTGTAAACTTCGAACGGTTGCAGTGAGACACCAGTTTGCTGCAGGTAAATTTACACACGTGAGGATATGGAGAATGTTAGGAGAGTGAATATTAAAGTGCAAATAAATTAAGAACAATAACAAAAAGTTATCATTTATTGCTTGTTGTAAAATTTTCATAAATAAAATAATTAACATTTAGGACCTTTTTTCAAGGCTGCAAAAATACAATTAAAAACAAACATTTATAATAAATACATAATATAATAAATAAAATATCAGCAGCTTAAGGGGACATTCCACTGTGACGGGTTGGAAAAATCGATTTTTTTTGCATTTTTCAATAGTTTTTACCCATAAAATTGATATCCTACAGTCGGTTTGGGTGATTCCTATCTTGTTGACCAGTTATAAAGCTTCAAAAGAGAGGCTCTAACTGCGCGCGCTCAGGTTTCGGAGCAGGTATACAAATTAAGCATTCGAGCAGCTTTTACGTGTTTATACCTGCGTCTATACATACAGCTATACAATAAAGGCGTCTGTTTTCACGATCATAAGTAACGGTTTCTTGAAACGACCAGTATTATTTGAGATTTCGTCGAGGAAAGAGCCTTGTTTCCAGAACTCTAATAAATGAAAATGGATAGAAAGCAAAGCAAATCTTGTTCAAGACGGCCAAGTTATTCTGGTAAGAAGAGGAAATACCATGAGAATCAACATTCTGATGAAGTTGGTACTAATTTTGCTAGTACATCAGCAAATAAATTAAGAGGGCGTCAGGATGACAGTTTCTCTGTGAGTGAAAGTGATTCTGCAAACTACTGTTTTATCCAGTTCGCTCTTGTATTTTCATCACTGCAAACCATCGTGAAATGTCAGAAATGTAATTCAGATATTACTTTTTCGAAATATGGTCAACAAGGATTTGGTTTCAAAATTAAATTAGTCTGTCAGTGTGGAGATAGATTCATAGACTCGTGCCATATGATAAATAATGCCTACGAAGTTAATCGCCGTTTCGTGTATGTTATGCGATTCATTGGCGTTGGTTTGCAAAGCATAAACTATTTTCGTGGATATATGCATATTGACAAGAGTTTCAACATCAATTTATATTATAATATCATAAAATCTATCTCTAAAAGCGTAAACGCTGTGTACGACATTGTACTTTGTAAAGCTGTTCGAGAAGAAAAAGAGTTGAATGTATAAGCTGGCTTTTCAGAAAACGAGCTCTCAGTTTCTGGCGATGGTTCGTGGTCCAAGAGAGGATTTTCTTCTCTTCTAGGCATTATATCACTGATTGGAAAATATTCAGATAAAATTTTAGATACCATCGTAAAATCGAGTTTCTGTAAAGCATGCAATGCGTGGAATGGCAAAGAAGATACAGATGAATATGATGCTTGGTACGAAACTCACGAGCCAGAATGTCAAGCAAATCACCATGGTAGTTCTGGTAAGATGGAAGTAGATGGTATTATTGAAATGTATCAGCGATCGGTAAATAATAAATCGACGATGAAGATATGAAAACTTTCAACATATACTCGAAACTGCTCCTTACGGTGATGACTTTGTCGTGAAGAAAAAAGAATGCGTGTTGCACGTAAAAAAAGGATGTATAGAAGAGCAAAAGAAGCTAAAAAACAGCTCACACAACTCAAAAAAGCATGTAAAGAGGTTGAGAGTCAAGGCCAAAAAGTAGCTCCGAAAACTAGGGAAAATCCAAAACCGAACCAAAAACTGCTACTCTAACCAACAAAGTTATGCGAGATCTATCCTTGTACTATGGTCTAGCAATTCAACGACAGCCTGATTCAGTGGAGGATATGCAGAGAAAAATATGAGCCACTTATTATCACAAAATTTCCACGGATGGAAAGTCTCAACACCATTTCTGTCCCGAAGGTGAAAGCTCCTGGTGTAAGTGGCAACAGCATAAACCCGCGGGAAATCCATTTTCCCACCCACCTATTTATCAAGAACTTAGCCAAAAGGAACTTCTAGAGAGATGTTTAGGTTCCAATACACAAAATAACAACGAAAGCTTCAACGCTTGCGTTTGGCGTTTGGCACCTAAACATGTTTTTTGCTGCAAAAAAAATTTAGAAATTGCCATCTACACTGCAGCTTGTTTGTTTAATGAAGGCCAGAAACCGATAGTAAAGATCCTGGAAACCATGGGATGTTCATCTGGCCGTGGAAGCTTGAGCTTCGCCGAGGACTGCGACAACGCGCGCGTACGGCATGCAGACCAACGCAGCTCGTTTACCTCAAAATCCGCTCGTATCGCCAGGAGAGAGGCTAGAGCTACTGAAGATGAGCTCTACGACCAAGAGGAAGGTACCATGTATGGTCCGAGTATTGCTGATTAGCCAAAAAGGTATGTTTTCTATGACTTTTCATCTTGAAAAACTTTAAACGCGTTTATCTCAAAACGAGATTTTTGCACCTGGCGCAGGTGATTTCTCAAAAATGAGCGGGCGGATCAATTTCAAATTTTAACACACTATTCAGCACTATCATGGCTATCGTCCGAACCTCCAAGTTGTTGATATTTTGATTCTAACTTAGAATTTCACCTGATTTATGGTGCAAGAAAAAGTGTTTTTTTTTCTCTCTTTCATAAGAAACGCCGCCATTTTGTTGGTACAGATCCCTGAAAACCATGATCGTGTCCTACATATCGGAAAATCATAAAACTTGAATTTTCCAGAGTTAGCATTCACGATGAACACCGACAAACACAGCTCCACTGGTTTCAGCCCAGCAATTCTGAACTACGGAAGGCAACCGACGCCACCCGGCACCGTGAGACGGGAGCAAGAAAACTCCACGTCAGAAGCCATACAGCAAGAATTGCTGCAGGCCTGGAACGCGCGCTTGTCAAGACTGCACGCTGCGCAGGAACAATCCGCGCTACGCTCCAAGGCCGAACGGGTCAGGCAGGCTGGGTATTACAACGCCGGTCGCCGAGAAGAAGCATTTCCGCTAGGAGACATCGTCTGGTGGAAAAATAGGGTACTGTCCTCGGCGGCTCAGGGCATAACGGCAAAACTGGCACCTAAGTACGCGGGACCGTTCATAGCAATGGCGATCCACGGGCCAAACTCATACAAGCTCTTCGGTCCAATGGGCCAGGTAGAGGAAGTGGTCCTGGCCGAAAACCTGATGACCCATGTTCGCCCCAGACACCGAATCATCTCGAACTCCGAGGGAAGACTCTCAGGAGACGAGCGACCCTCCAACGTCAGGCGAAAGCACGTAAGCCACGGTCTCAGCGAGGGACGTGGCTTCCGAAAACGTCGTGCGGGACGCAGCGAAGCCCAAGCGCGGGCGGCCGCGAAAGGCGGTATACGTTTTGAGGACCGCGGGACTCGAACCTCATGCGAAGAAAATATCGGTAGAGATGACCGCACCCTCCAAGAGGCCACGTGGGCGGCCAAAGGGACCGAGCAAACTCAACAAGCTGAGTCTACCAACCCCATTATCCCCACGACGGACCCAAGGAAACCGACTCCCATAGAACGATTCCCCCATACCCCAATTTTTTGATTTTAGATGGAAATACAGGACGATATCGTAGATAGAGTGGTCCACGCGCTCTTTCAGCTGCATCTGGGTATTAACGTGGACGGTGTAGTGGCGACTGCCCTACACGTCCTCAGCGAGCGGTGTCGGAAGGAAGAAGAAGAGAGGCGAAGGATAGCTGGGGTCAGAGATGCAGTGGACATGGAGAAGTGGGAGGAGGACGGGGATGATAATACATGCGCCTCACCCGGGGGTCCGAGGACCGGCGGCTCTCACGAGGCGCCGGCGGACCCTCCAAAGAGAGAGGCCATCCCCCAAAAACCCCCCACTCGCGAGATGGCCACTCAAACAGAGCTAAACGAGGAGCAACCACGAACCGAGCGATCACCATTATGAGGTGAGGAGCGGATGTCACATTGCCGACCATTCAGAGAGAATGGGCCAACACCAAACGGAAAATGGAAATAAATAATATTCATATTCACATCTCGATTATCATGATCATGAATACAATGACGAGTTATTATAAGTTTTAAACAATATGTTGGTGGTATACTGAGTACGACGTTCGAGGCATAAATTATTTGTAGATTTTGATTTTTTGTAGAATAGAAAAAGTGCAATATTTGAATGTATTAGAATGATTACCCACATTGACCAATATCATAATATATCTGAATTAGTCGTAAAATATTGTAACATATTGATCAAAAGTTCAGTTGACGGATCATCATTTAAATTTTTATTAAACATATTCTTATCTTAAATACAATCAAAATCTGTACAAATTTATTTCAATCTGAATTATAAAAAGTAAATCTAATCAAAATTTGTATATCTTACTACTTGGTAATATTTTGATATTATTATAAACTTCATACAGAACTTGCACAATCCATTCTTGTCATTTATGTATTTTATTATGAAAAAAAAACTAAAATTAGATATTTAAATTGTTATGCTAAGACAGTTTAGTATATGAAATATTGTATGATATTTATTACACTATTGTTTAATAACTACTACAATTTAAAAAAACTTTTTTTATTTATTATTAAATAATAATAATGATAAATAAATGTTTTCATCAATGGTGAATAATTTACAAAAAAAATTTTCTCAACACTTTTGTTTACAATATATATATACTATATTGTTTACTATATTGCTTACAATAACTTATTTACACTTTTGAATCACAATATTTATTGTGTGCAGTAATTACTGTATATTGTTGTATATTTAAGTTTTATTATTATAATCACTCTCACAGTGTAAACTCATTTCCTCATTAATGGCAAGTGGCAACAAACCAGGATTGTATATTTATTTTTAAAACTCACTGTAACATTTTGTAACGCTTTATAAATATTTGTAATTCTTTGTAAGTTTTAGTAATTATTTTGTAATTATTCATATGGTAAAGATTATGTTATTAGTAAAAAGGAGTGCATCGGACACGTGCAAAAAAGAATGGGGAAACTTTTGCGTGACCTCGTTAAAAAGACTGTTGAAGAAACAGTCGTAAAAACAGGAAAAAACGCTGGTTAAAAACGTAGGAGTAAAGTCCTTGGCGGTAAGGGAAAACTCACCGGAAAAATGATCGACAATTTAAGTAGATACTATGAAGCAGCTATAAGACACAATTGCGATTCGGTGCAAAAAATGAAAGGTGCCATCTGGGCTACCTACTATCATCAGCAGTCGACAGACGAAAATCCTCATCATGAAAAGTGTCCGAGCGGCGAGACTTCGTGGTGTCCTTATAAAAAAGCTTTGGCCACAACGGGGGTAGAAAACTTTAAGCATGCATACTCTCCACTTCCACAAGACGTTATTGAAGCTCTAAAACCAATCTACGAAGAGTTGAGCAAGGACGAACTCTTAGAAAGATGTGTCGGAGGTTTTACCCAAAACGCCAATGAGAGTCTTAACCAGTTAATTTGGAAAGTTGCACCGAAAACGTTACCTGGTAGCAAACAACTCGTAGAACTAGCATCGTATATAGCTGCAAGTACGTTCAATGAAGGCGCAGGTGCTTTACTTACCTTTTTGTCCGATATGGGTATCAGCGTTGGACCAAGCGCGCACGATTATGCAAGATTGGAAGATAACTGTCGGATAAGTAAGGCAGAGTTTCAAGCTGAACAGCAGACTAAAGAAGCCAGGATTTTGCGTAGATTGCAAGAAAAAGAAGCTGAGGATAACAATGTTGCAGCAGGAAATGTCCTTTATGGAGCTGGAATCGATGACTCGGTGTAAGTTAAAAAAAAAAGATTTTTTCTTAACTTTTTCATACTTAAAAACTTTAAACGCGTTTTTCTCGAAACCACTTTTCCAAAGTCCGTGATCATTGTCATTTCAGAACCGTTTAACCGATTTACACCAAATTTGGTATACAATTTCTAGGTATAATAAACCTCCCCCCAACGGTTCGTATGAAATTTTTTTTGTACATTAAGGGTGTTTTTCACCCCCAAAATGACGAAAATTTTAGTTAAAAATCGCAACTTTTGATTCAAACTGCTATAAAACGTATAAAAATGAAAAAAAAAAAATACATTTGGAAACCATTGGGGGGAGGATTTAGTGATGTTTTAATTAAATTTTACCGAAATTTTGGTTACAGGTAATTTTGGCCGAGATACAGTGATCACCGCAAATCATCTTTTTCAAAAGGCGTTTTGGGAAATGCTCCGTCATCGGCTTATTTGCCGACATAATTGCATGAAAAAATTAGAGAATGTTGTTGAAATGATGCTTAAAAGTGTACAAAAGGTTTTAATAAATTTGGTCAACCCAGTTATCTAAAAAAAAATCGCAAAAAAAGTGTTTTTTTTAGCATGAAAACCCTACCCTCCCCTTAAACAATAGCGTAAAAAGTATTATACAATATTTCATATTCTAAACTGTCTTAGCATAACAATTTAAATATCTAGTTTTTTTTATTTTTCATAATAAAATATACAAATAACAAGAATGGATTGTGTAAGTTCTGTATGAAGTTTAAAATAATATCAAAACATAATAAAGTAGTGAAATATACAAATTTAGATTAGATTTACTTTTTAGAATTTAGATTCAAATAAATTTTTACAGATTATGATTGTATTTAAGATAAGAATATATGTAATGAATGTTAAAATGATGATTCGTCAACTGAACTTTAGATCAATATGTTACATTATTTTACGACTAATTCAGATATATTATGATATTAGTCAATTTGGGTAATCATACTGATACATTCAAATATTGCACTTTTTATTCTACAAACAATCAAAATTTACAAATAATTTATTTGAATCTTCTTTTTAAATTTCAATTCAATCTAACCATAGTAATATAATATTTATGCCTCGCACGTCGTACTTAGTGTACCACTGAATTATTATTTATAACTTAATACAACAACTCGTCATTGTATTCATGATCATGATAATTGAGATGTGAATATGAATATTGTCAGTTTCGATTCTTAGATTAAAAATTATTATTAGTAAGTTACGACACATTTTAATTAGCAGAATAAAAAAGTGTACTTTGTGTGAAAAATTTTAAATGAATTATTATCAAATATCAGAATTAAACTTTTGTTAGAACGTTGTCCATGTTGATCGATAACTTAGAAAACTGGAATAGGTTTTTTATATAATTAGCCTAAACAATATTCTTAGTAAATTTGAATCTTTTGATAACAGTCGAACGTTAAAATTCTGACACGCTCCCCATTGTTCTTAGCCTAAAAATAAGCAAAATCTGTAAATGCATACTTCAATCTAGATTCTAGAAAAAAGCTAATAATGCTTATATTTCACTACTATGCAATATTGTATTTTGTTAACACTGACAAGAAAGGCATCATAGCTGCAGATCACGAATTTCGATGAAGCTGTTCAAGGTGTATTTTGGTACCTAAATATGATAGGTTAGTACCCAGTTTGAACGCATAAACTACTGTGCAGAGGATACAGTGACCTGGGAGAATTCGAACGCCTTTTTTATTAGTATTTGCAGTTGAACATACATCAGAAAAAGATTAATTCTACTAAGGTTGATGTAATCGTTATTATCTGAACTAACCTAAACAATTTTTTCTAAGTTCATTTTACCCGAATATATTACCTTTTTTCATCATTAAATCAGTCAACATTTCCTATACGGGGCAAATTCGAACAGACGTTAGGCGAAATCGAACATGGCATATATCATATAGGAAACACCCGAAACTAATAATTATTAAAGAATCATATATTTATTTCCTTTTTATGTGTTAAAATAACAAATCGTTATTAGTATAAACGATTATTGATATTTAAATTTTTACACAAAGTTAACTTTGGCTTTATTAAAATTCACAACTTTAACTAAACATATAAAGACTTCAAGGAATCGTAAAAGACAAATCTGGATGCTGTTTTATAAAAGCGATGAATGAACCAATACGATTCTGTTGTGTTTATTCTAAATCTAGCTTCCAAGATTTTGTAAAATATATGCTGTTAGATTATACAAATCAGCTAGTGAATCCGTATAGTGTTCTACTTGATAAATATAAAGCCGACAACTCCTGCATTGTACATACTTTGATAACACAGGCTCACAAAAAAGAAATGGTCGGGACCACGGACCAGACCACTCATTCTATATGTTTTTGGGACGCTGAATCCATTTCCGTAGTCAGCTTGCCGCCATCACGTCAGGGTTTTTGGCAAAACTAAAAGAATACTACAAAAGCTTTATTAAGGAAACGGAGAAAGAATAAATAAAGGGTACCGAAAATACTCATTTTCGCTACCGAAAATAAAAGGTAGCGAAAATGAGTATTTTCGGTACCCTTTATTTGACGCTCGGAAAACTATTTTCGCTGCACTTTGTAGGCGACGAAAATGGTCTTTAATATTCACGTGTTATAAAAAAGGTTTGTGATTCTTTAAAAATACTGAAGTATGCGTGGAAAATCGCTTACTCCGCCGTCTTTAAGAATTTTCTGCGCTCACTCAAAATATTCTTTATAACTAATGTTATGTTACTAATGCTGTAGAATACGAAGCATATTGAATATCCGTGGCAGAAAAGGTTTCTGATCGAACAAAAATATAGAAGTAGGAGGGAGCAATAAGTCGTCGATTTCCTCGTCTTTAAGAATATTCGCCCCATCGCTCGAAATACTCTGTAACTTTTTACAAACTTATAGTTGTCTTATAAAACTTTCAGAATATATGTTACTAATGCTGTACAATACGAAACATGTTTAAAATCCGTGACAGAAAAGGTTTCTGACTGTTTAAAAATACTGAAGTATGCGTAAAAAATCGGTTACTCCTCTGACTTTAAGAATTTTCGCACTCACACAAAATATTCTTTATAAGTTTTTCCAAAGTTGTCGTTGGCTTCTAAAACTTTTCGAATATATACTCCTAATGCTACCAAATATGATACACGTTTCATACCCGTGGCAGAAATGGTTTCTGATCGAACAAAAATATAGAAGTACGAGGGAGCAATAAGTCGCCTATTTCCTCGTCTTTAAGAATATTCGCGCAATCACTCGAAATACTCTCTGTAACTTTTTACAAAACTATAGTTGGCTTATAAAACTTTTAGAATATATGTTAATCATGCTGTGTAATACAAAACATGTTTACAATCCGTGGCAGAAAAGGTTTCTGAGTGTTTAAAAATACTGAAGTATGCGTAATAATCGCTTACTCCGCCGACTTTAAGAATTTTCGCACTCTCGCTCAAAGTATTCTTTATAAGTTTTTCCAAAGTTATCGTTGGCTTCTAGAACATTTAGAATATATTCTCTTATTGCTATAAAATATAAAACATTTAATAATCCTGCGGCAGAAAAGAATTCTGATCAAATAAAAATATGGATTAAGAGCACAAAATCGCTGATTTCACCAACATTAAAATATTTGTCACTCGTGCTCGAAATATTTTATGTAACTTTTTCCAAAGTTATCGTTAGCTTATAAAACTTTAAGAATTAATTCTCCTAATGCTACAGAGCGGCGATTTTTCGGTCCTACTTCTGAATTTTTGCTCGATGAGAAATATTGTCAGCCACGAGTATTTCACATGTTTCTTGTTCTATAGAATTAGGATAATACATTCTAAAAGTTTTAGAAGACAACTATAAGTTTGGAAAAATTTACAGAAAATATTAGAGCGAGAGTGCCAAAACTTTAAAGTCGGCGAAGTCAGCGATCTCTTGCTCTTAATCTTTATTTTTACTTGATCAGAAAACTGTCCTGCCACGGGTTTCAAACATGTCTCATGTTCTGTATCATTAGGAAAACATATTCCAAAAGTTTTAGAAGCCAACGATAACTCTGGAAAAAGTTGCACAGAATATTTCGACCGAGAGCGTCTAAATTCTCAAAGTCGACGAAGTCAGCGAATTTCACGTATATCTCTGTATTTTTAATCAATCAGAAACCTTTTCTGCCAAGGATTTTAAACATGTTTCGTATTTTATATCATTAGGAGAATATATTCTAAAAGTTTTATAAGCCAACTATAAATTTGTAAAAAATAACAGAGAATATTTCGAGCGACGGGGCGAATATTCTTAAAGACGAGAAAATCGGCGATTTTTCGCTCCCACTTCTGTATTTTTTTTCGATCAGAAATATTTTCTGCCACGTGTATTAAACATGTTTCAGATTCTGTATCAATAGGAGAATATATTTCAAAAGCTTTAGAAGCCAAGGATATCTTTGGAAATTGTTACAGAGAATATTTCGAGCGAGAACGCGAACATTTTAATGTCGGCGAAATGAGCTACTTTCACGCATAATTCTGTATTTTTAATCAATCAGAATCCTTTTATGCCGCGGCTTTTTTAAATGGTTTGTGTTCTATAGTTTTAGGAGAATATATTCTAAAAGTTTTAGAAGCCAACGATAACTCTGGAAAAAGTTGCAGAGAATATTTCGAGCAAGAGCGCCAAAAAGTTAAAGTCACCGAAATCAGCGATTTCTTGCTCTTACTTGCACATTTTTATTTGATCAGAAACCGTTTCTGCTACGGGTATTCAACATGTTTCGTCTTCTGTAGCATGCAGAGAATATAGTCGACAATTTTTAGAAGCCAACGATAACTCTGGAAATAGTTGCAGAAAATATTTCGACCGAGAGCGTCTACATTCTCAAAGTCGGCGATGTCAGCGAATTTCACGTATATCTATGTATTTTTAATCAATCAGAAACCTTTTCTGCCACGGGTATTAAACATGTTTCGTGTTCTATAGCATTAGGAGATTAGATTCCAAAAGTTGTAGAAGCCAACGATAACTTTGGAAAAAGTTACAGAGAATATTTCGAGCGAGAGCGCTCATATCAAAAGTAGACTTAGAAGTCTTAGAACGTTTTCAGTAAGAAATAATGTCTTATTATCATTAAAATTATACTTATTATGTATATTTTATATCAATCTAAATATTTTTAATTCAAAATCATCAATTGACATGCATAAAATGTTTAAATATACAATTAATTTTGCAGGGGCCCCCGGAGCGTCTACCCCGGGCGGGTAGCTTCAGCTTCATATGAACTGACTCCAGAAATGGATTCGGTGATCCAGAAAATATATTAAATTAGAATTGAAAGTACGAATTCATTTGATGCTGGCTTTTGTGCCGCAAAAAGATGCAAATTTAGCGATTTTCCGCAATTTTTAGGGTATGTTTTGAGTTTTGCCAAAAATTCTGGTAAATTAATACTAATAATCTATTCAGTGACGAAGAGAACATATGAAATTAGTCTTGGAAGCATGAGTTTGTTTGAAACTGATGTTTAGGTCATAAAAAGATCCAAATTTTGCGATTTTTCGGGCATGTTTTTAGTTTTGACAAAAACCCTGACGTGATGGCGGTAAACCGACTACGGAAATGGATTCAGCGTTCAAAAAACATATAGAATGAGTGGTCTGGTCTGTGGGTCCGAACATCTTTTTATGTGCCTGTGTAATTCGTGCTCGATTTCTACGCTAGAAACTAGCTTGTATGTTTGTGTTCGATTGCGCCCCAATGTAAGAAGATACTTTCAACTGTGGCTAGAAATAGTTAGTTCAAGTTTAATGAGTTCACTAGTGGCTTAAAGCAACTATTAAAGATACTATTTAACTATTTCTTACCACAGTTAAAAGTATTTTCTTACATTGGGGCGAAATCGAACACATAAGTACGGGGCGCTTTCGAACACGGTAGTTCTCACACAAAACAAATTTTAATTAGTTCTATTAATATATATATATATATATATATATATATATATATATATATATATATATATATATATATATATATATATATATATATATATATATATATATATATATATATATATATATATATATATATATATATATATATATATTTATTTATTTATTAGAATTAAACTCTTACTTGTTGATTTATTATCACGATACTTCTGATCTAATGAATAGTTTTTCCAAACCTTCAAAAACCAAGAGGCACTTATACATAGACCTAAGATTTTACTTTGTCGGTTGTAACACGGTAAAAAGTTCACTCCGGTGGTATTAATAAACTTGTTTATAGATAGTTACATTATAAACGTTCTTACTCGAAGTTGTATAATTTGTTCGAATTCGCCCCGATCTCCCCTATATTGCTGGTATACCTACCTATATACATATATTATTTTTAATATTGTATATACATATGAACAATGCCAATGTTTTTAGTTGTATCTCGGGTTCTAGAGCGTATTAGATCAGACTACGGATTCTAGGCTTCATTATTCGGCACCAAAGGACATTTTCCAACACGGCGGTCCTCGGCAAAATTCAACCGAAACGTGTTTGCACTTTGGATTTTCCTTTCGCATATGATTTGAGACCCTTTCAGGACCACATTTGAATAGATACTAAAATCGAGGAATGAGCACTTTTTTTTAATTCAATTTTGAAATTTTTTTATGGGTAGTCAATGACGAAAATTTTTTTTCACGGGTAATCTAGAAAATTTATTTTTATTATAGTGTTTAACAATTGAATTATACATTAATTACATATGTACAGTACACTTTCTCACAAATATATACAGAAATAATCACAATTTATGCTGCAATGAAAGCATAATAAGATTAATAAGTATAAGAACATTTCAAATGTGTTGTGAATTATATTCGCAGACTGCTCTTAATAATTTATTTGCATAATCTGGATGTTTTTTTGATACTTTATACTTAGGCCATGTTTTGGAAAAATCATAATGCACTGCTTCCATAGCTTGCTCACTATAAAAGCCGAGACCGAGATTATGTTCAACACAAAATTCTTTTACATGAAAAAAAACTGCGTGGACTTTCGGTGTTATATGTCTTTAGGTATGTATTTTAGAAAAACATTTTGAGTAGCATTTCATAACTGGAGGTTTTCTTTTTTTTCTTCATTCAGCTGAGACTTATGTTGAGTTCCAAAAACATTATTGGGAATAACTTTGTCCATGGTGTTAAATAGACTGCTCTAAAAGGACTGACTGAATTATTGTACACTAACATCGTTGGAATTTTCAGATATACAAACACATGCTCGACAACACACTCACGAATATACGCGACACATATACGCTTTGTTTACAAATGGTTTTGATCTTGACTGAAGGTATATTGCTATACACATTTTCATTCTTACAAGGTACTTATAGAATGTATTAATGCCCAGTAGTATTCAGTTTCAATTAATTTTTTAAAATACTTTGAAAGTATATGATTTACATTTACTTTTACCACGATAATATTGTCTACAGAAAAAAAAACATTATTTTTACTGTAAATATGTAATTAATGTATAATTCAATTGTTAAACACTATAATAAAAATACATTTTCTAGATTACCCATGAAAAAAAATTTTCGTCATTGACAACCTATAAAAATTTGTAGAAATGTAGTAGATAAAGCGGAAAGTCATATATATCAGAGAAAAGAAAACGGAAGTGTGGAGAACAAGATGAAATGAAAAAAACTGAACAAATATTCAATTATTATCTCTTAAACAAGTGCCAATAGACTGCACATTTGTTAATCAGAGTTTAGATATTGATGCACAATCAGACGTATATTAGGGCGTCGGAGCACCCACTCAGCTTCGTACCATTTTACACTTATACTTATCATCGGGCGCTATCGCACCCCTTGATTTTACTGTCACATCAGTCTTTCCATAAAGAAAATATTTGTTTAGTAACTAAATTCATATTGGCAAATAATTAACCGTTTGATTTCATTAAAAAATTTATTGATAAAAGACTACAACACATTAATTATTTAAATGTTACGAATAATAATAATAATAGTATTGGTATTGATTACAGAAAATACATTGTTTTTCCATTCATTAAATAACTAAATCCACAAATTAATCAAGCACTACATAAGCGTAACATCATACCCATCACACGTAACATTAATAGATTCAACTATATGATTAAACTTGGAAAAAATAAACTCAATAAATTAGAAGTTTGTAATGTTATTTATATGGTAGATTGCAATGAATGTCCTGCGTCCTACGTAGGGCTTACTATCCGTAAACGCGACATATGACGTGAAGAACATAGAAGAGATGTTTTAAACAATAAAATTGAAACATCTGCTTTAGCGGTACATGTAGATAACACAGGGCAGGGTATTAATTTTAACATTTTTCTGAAGTTTTAAATATTTTTTACTATGATAATTCTTTAAACAGGATAAGATACAGTAGTAAATTAATCAACCTGTATAAATATTTAATTAATCTTTTAAAAAATCATAACTTATAATTACATATAGAACTTGTTGTTGTTAACCTTCTTTTAATTTATAACGAAATGTTAGGATGGTACTGATTGTAGTAGGAGTCTATGTGACTGAGAAATTAGTGCACGGCCGTGTACGATTAGGTATGTTTTTAGCATATTTTGCGTACACGTTAAGCTGTTGATATTTTCTTTATTATTTTATGTATTTATTATAAATGTTTGTTTCTAATTGTAATTTTGCAGCCTTGAAAAGGGGTCTACAACAAAGTCTTTTAATTTCAAATACCAAAGAACGAGTAATCCTATCTCCAATACAAATAAAATAATTAACAATTGACTCTATGTTTGTGCGTGTGTGTGAATAAAAATACAATTTAAAGTTCAAGTTAAGCCGATAGGTGGTGGGAATTTTAGCGTTGCGCGCACGATCGTGACGTTGCTCTGTTTATAACCACGAGTTGAGCGGAAGAGATCGAGCTCGGCGAGAACAATCAGTTTTGTTTGCGCTTCACCGAAATTAGGAAGGAAGAAATTATGAGAATGCGCGTACATGCGTCCTCTTTTGCAAGAAATCATGATAGTTAGTGCTGTAAATGTGACGAGAGAGATAGATATATGGATAGATAGATATAATATTTATTACGATTTTCATAAAAAAATTAGAACATTGTGTACATATATTTCCCTACAACAGTTTATATTCGCTGTGCTAGTACTTATAATAAAATTTTATCATAGTTCATCAAATTGCATAGAATTCTATGTTCATCACATATCGTCAAATATATTTAAAAAAATATAACGTCAATACGATTTATAATTAGCCCACATACGATCATTCTCATCACTCTAATAATATATCTATCGCGTCAAAAACATATAAAAATATAAAATCACTCATGCATACATCAGACACATACAGCTCACAATTCATGCTTGTAAATACACTCATACTTAATACAGATTAAAATACATAGGACATAATAAATTAGGACAGATACATAACAAAAACGCAAGTGTCCCGATACTATAATTAATTTGCCACCGTTCTGCTGTCTGAGATATCTATTTAGAGCTGTTTTGAATTTACATAACGAGGGCAGATATCTCACACCACAGGGGAGAGACTTCCAGAAACGCGCACCCTGCGCTCTAAATGAATAGAGGCCTGTATCAGCGCGCGACTCCAGAACTGAGAGCACTTTCGCACCATTCCTACGGAAAGTGCTCGATTTATTTTTCTTGAAAAGAGCCGCAAGATACGGGGGTTGCTTCATATTTGTTTCTTTATACAATAACAACCCCGCAAAATAAAGAAAAGTTACTTAATGTACGGAGTGATGTGCTCATACCTCCTAACACCGCATGTATATCTCACACATTAATTTTGAAGCCTCTGTAATTTAGTTTCGCGCTCTTTCGACACATCAAGGTAGACCATGGAACAGTAATCTAAATGAGACACTACCAGTGCACATGCAAGTTGCTTACGCAGCGCCTCGGTGGTGCATGAATGAAAACATCGTAAACTGTAGAGAGCTCTATTCACCTTTTTACTTACTGCATCAATTTGCGGTTTCCATGATAGCTTTGAGTCTATGACAACACCGAAGTTTGTGACAGTGTCAGCAAAGGGCACACAGATGCCGTCCTGAAACTCAATGTCTGACAAACTAAGCTCCTGCAACCGTTTTATATTATGGTCAGAATCGAAGATATTGGCTTGGGTTTTATCGACATTGAGTCGCAGGCCCACCTCTGTGGCCCACTTACACACTGCTTGCGCTACAGCCGACATGCGTATAGCATCGTCAGCGTATAGCAAGTGCTCGACACCACCACTAACCAGAGCCTCCTTTAAGTCACTAATATGTAAACTAAACAGTAGCGGTCCCAGGACTGAACCCTGTGGCACACCCAGATTGGTGGTCAGCCAATCTGAGTCTCCATTATTAGTAATAACCTTTTGTCTTCGATCAATTATATGTGATTTTAGCCACAATAGAATACCTCTGGAGAAACCCAACCGTAATAATTTTCGTAAAAGTTTTGAAGGTGAAATGGTGTCGAACGCTTTGCTAAAGTCGAATCATAGAAGTATCGTTAAGAGTTTTTTGTTGTCATTTATGCCAGTCCGAATGTCTTCAGTTAGTTCTCGCAGTGCTGTTTGTGTACTGTGATGCTGTCGAAAACCTGTCTGCATTGGGTCAAGGAGTCTTTTTGTTTGCAAAATCTCCATAATCTGATCGTGGACTATCTTCTCTAGCACCTTCGAGATAAACCTCAGTAGTGCTATCGGGCGAAAATCCGAGACTAAGGATAGCACAGAAGTCTTTTTAATTGGCACTAGGTGAGCTCCTCTCCAGGTAGCTAGGAAAACGCCCGAGAACAGAGAGTAGCTGAAAATTCGCATGATGTAATTGCTAATAAGTGGAAGAGCCTTAATATCACACTTCGGGGAATACCGTCCTCACCTCTTGCTTGTGATGTAAAATGAGCCACAGCTAGGACTACATCTGAAAGTGTCACCTCTTTTAATATGAAGCCGTCATTACTGGCTGAGTCCAGAATGCTGCCCAAATCTACATCACCCTCGCTCTGGGATACCGATACTTCCGCAAAGTGGGAGTTAAGCTACTCCGGTGTAAAACCGTGAAGTTCCTCTTGTGCCCTTGGCAGGAGCCCCAGACCCTTTAGTTCCTTCCAAATGTCTTTTTTGTTGTCAAGAGTATCGAAAATCTTGCTTTGTATGTAAACTTCCCGTTCACTTTTCAAGTATTGTCCTGCTTTGGTCACGAGAGCCTCGTACTACTACCGGAAATTTTCGACTTTGGTCCATGCATAACGTCTCCGTACAGCGTCACGTTTTTGAAGAGGTTTGCTAGCTCAGAATCAACCCATGGAGGATTTGCCTTGTTTTTCATTCATTATCCAATCGGTTGACACTGAGACATTGCAGTAGACCGTTCACATAATTATTGTCAGTGCAATCAAACGGCGACCAGTCACAGCTTGTCAGGTGAGACAGAAAGTCTTCCTGAATGATTGACTTAGATTCTCCGTACTTAAACACCCCAGTTTCAGGGACCGCGCAGGCTCCAAAAGCAATTTCAACACTTATGATGTTATGGTTACTGCAAAAGGGCGCCATCTGATTGCAGGTATCAAACACTACGTCATTGTCGTCTGTCATTATGACATCTATCCATGTGTGAGAGTTTTCAACGTGATGAGTCGCATCACGAGCAATTATTCTTAGATTAAGGTCATCAGCCAGTCGCCTTATAAATTTAGCATCGTCTGATGTCTTAAGGAGATTCGTATTCAGATCTCCCATTATGATTTTGTGTGCTTAGTGTGTAGCGCTAATTTATCTATTAAGTCTTAATTCTGTAAAAAAAGTACATGCAGTGGTTTGCAAATTAAAGCAATCAAGAGTGCACATAATGTATTTCGAAATACCGGGCTTTCCTTCCTGCGTAGTCTTTGCGACACACAGAACGTTAGCTTTAAGTGAATTATGCACATACAGGATTAGCCTACCCCCAAAATTATTTCTATCTAATCTTACTATTGAGTAACCTTTAATCTGAATGCGAATATCCTCAGCGTCAGGTGAAAGGTGCGTCTCAGCTACCCTAAAGAGGTGATAGGAGGGACCAGTCGAAAGATTTTATCGGAGTGTCTCAATGTGATTTTGGAGAGAGAACACATTGATAAAAGCTGCCCTCAGTCCCCCACGACGACCCTCTCTCTCCTCGCATTTACCTACTCAGATCGCATTTGTATTAACATCGCATGTCTGCATTTCCGGTGTAGGTGGAGTGTTTTGATTTGATAAGGTATTAACACAGTCTTGATGCACTATTTGGAGCGCAGGTCTCGTATCATATAGTAAAAAAATTACTTGCAGATCAGCTGCTGTTGTAAAAACATGAGAGATGCCGCAGTTTCGCATCTTGACCAAGAAGTTACGTCCTCTGTGCCATATATACTTAAATCCTAGTGTTTTTGCTTGTGTTCTTAAACTTCTATAATTTACAAATTTAGTACTGTCTAGCATTACATTAATAAATATTTTCCCATTTAAAAGCTGCTCCCTTGTTTCTTGATCAAGATGCGACTCGTAATCATACGCTTTGCACGCATGATCTTACCCACTAAATTGGCTCGAGAAAGAGTAACAACCCACGGTGACCTTCTCCGCTCGCACTTGTCCGTTTCTGCTACTAAGGGTTTTAAATTATGCGACCGAAGCAATCGGGCGCCTATAATATCTTCTTGCTTTATGTAAGGTAGTATTTTGACTAATATAGCGTGAGAAATTGCTATATATTTATTTTCACCTCTTTCGAAGATGCTTGATACTATTAGTTTACTATTATTACTAGCTTTAAGTACATTCTCTTTTGGTAAAGGGACCCGATTCCTCCGTGCGGGACGGTGAATATTTATTTGTATAGTGTTGTGTCTATTAAGTTGATGGTCCTGCATTTGCACGCTCGCAGTGTAAGGCTCACAAGATACCACAGGATCTAGAATGGTTGATCCAAATGAGCCATGCGCAATGTTAGAATTTATTTTATTGTCTAATATATTTTATAGTACCAGCAATTACTCAGTCAGTACCGCATTTTCTTTTTCTAATGAGGTTTGATTGATCTGAAACTCCTCCAGCAAGGAGCTCTGATCTCAATGCCTTGCAAGTCGAGGCTCTGAACCTGTTTGATGTTGTGATCAGATCCAAAAATGATCGCCTTTGTCTTGCCGACATTGAGGCGCAGGCCAGCTGACGTTGCCCAGTTCGACACTGCTTGTGCTACAGCCGACATGCGACCGATACCATCACGAAGACCTTTCAGGGTCACTTGTGTGTAGGTTTGCAAGTCGTCAGCGTAAAGTATGTGTTCGACACCATCTAAGTCGAGTGCGTCTTGTAAGTCGTTTATGTACAGGCTGAAAAGCAGGGGTCCCAGGACTGAGCCCTGTGGAACGCCAAGATTGGTGGTTAGCCAACCTGAATCCCCGTTTGTGATTGTGACGACTTTCTGTCGTCTCCCCATGATATATGACTTAAGCCACAGGAGAACACTCCTGGAGAATCCCATGCGCATCAGCTTACGCAGCAGTTTAGTGTGTGAGATGGTGTCGAATGCTTTGCTAAAATCAAACATTAACAAAATAGTCAATAGTTTTTTGTTGTTGTCAATGCCTGATCTTATGTCCTCCGTCAGTTTCAGTAGTGCTGTCTGTGTACTGTGATTCTGTCGAAAACCAGTCTGCATCGGGTCCAAAGTATTATTTTCTCGTAAGAAGTTGGTTATTTGGTCGTGTACGATTTTTTCAAGGACCTTAGAAAGGAAACTCAGCAGGGCAATTGGTCGGAAATCTGACACAGTCAGCTAGGCGAGACAGGAGGTCGTCTTGCTGGATCGACTTAAAATCCCTGTAGCTGAATGATTCAACCACAGGGGATGCAGCAGTTTCGACCCCAATCTCGACCTCTATGATGTTATGATGACTGGGAAAAGGCGCCGGCCGATTGTCCCTGCTCAGTACAACGTCATTATTATCTGTCAAGATCACATCAATCCACGTGTGAGAATCCGTGAGATGATGAGTCGCACCATGATCAATTATTTGAAGGTTAAGATCATCAGCCAACCGTCTAACAAATTTCGCATCGGCTGACGTTCCGAGTAGGTTCGCATTCAGATCTCCCATAATAATTTTGTGACTAAAGTCTTGAGTATGTATCGTCAGTTTGTCTATTAAGTCCGAGCCCTGTAAAAACGGTACGTGTGGTGGTCTGTATATTAAAGCAACAAAGACGGGGGGAAGGCTGCCCTGCTGAACACTGCACATTAAATATTCAGGTATAAATGGTCTGCCCTCCTGTGTTGTTGGAGAACTGCTTAGTAAATTTGTCTTGAAAGTGTTATGAATGTACAGGACTAGCCCGCCTCCTAGTTTGTTGCGATCAAGTCTAAGTAGTGAGTAGTCATCGATCTGAATGAGATCACTCCCAACATCAGGGTCAAGGTGCGACTCAGCAACCCCAAAGAGATGGTAGGTAGGACGAGCTGAAAGGTGTTGTTTAATCATGCCAATGTGCCCCTTCAGTGAGGTAACATTGACAAAACCTGCCCTCAGTCCCTTACAGTGAACCCCCCCAGCAGTGTCTGCGGATAGTCAATTTTTTGCAGCAGTTGACGGAATTACATTATTATCAATTTCGATTTCATTATCAACAGTTTTTTTTTCAGTATTTACAGTTTGAGATGGTTGATTAATGGCATATGATGCCACAATTGTCTGTAAATCAGCCGCAGATGAAAATTCATGAGAGACATCGCCATCGCGCCTCTTCACCAGGAAACGGCCCCCTCTATGCCAAACATATTTAAAATTAAGTCTCATCGCAAGGGCCTTGAGACTTCTATATTTAATAAAACATTCTTTTGTTAACAATTCATTTATAAAAATTTTCCCATTTATAATCCCATCCCTTGTGTCCTGGTCAAGAGCTGCAATGTCGACATCTCTAGCATGAAAGCCAGTGATAAGCTTTTTGGCTCGCATTATTCTCTCGCCTAACGCACTGCTGGAAAGGGTAACAACCCATGGTGACCTTCTACGTTCGCTGTTTGTATCTGCTAATGCCGCAGCTGTCGATTCTTCTGACCGAAGCAGGCGTGTGCCTATTATATCAATTTTTTGTGTTGATGGAAGGACACGGCACAGTATCGCGTGTGCGACGTCAACACGCTTAGAGACATCACCGTCGAAAATGTTTGAAATAATGAGCTCCGTATTACCGCTTTTAATGTTTTTACTGTGCATTGTCCCCCCATCAATCGTTTGCACCCGCGTGCTTCGTGCAGGTGATGCCGCAGCGTTAGCATTGTCGTTATTATAATTGTTCAAACGCCTAGACATTTTATTTCTACTATTTACAATCTGGATAAACCCGTCATTATTGCTTTCACAATTGTCAATTGTTTCGCTTATATCACTATAATTGTCAAGTAAGGTACTATTCGTAGCAGACGCATTATTATTAGCAGTATTACATTTTTTTGTACTTATAAGAGAAACGGTATTGTTTTGTGTACTGGGTAGTACTGCGATTTTTTGGAATTCTATTTTATTTAGTATGAGTTTGTTATCTTTTTGGATGTTCTCAACATTTCTTTCAATTTTCTCAATAGTAGTAGTATATACAGAGGTAAAATCTTCTTTTGTTATTATTTTTTCTATTTTTGTTATTATTTCCTTGTTGTCAAGTTCAACTCTATTGATTTTGTTTGTTAAATTTAGGAAATCGTTTTCAAAAGTGTTTAATACAAGATTATCAGTTTTAGTCTGTGACTCGAGATTTGTCTGCTCTAGATTATCGATTTTATCAATTAACATATTGTAATGTACCTCTGTATTGGTCAATAAAGTGTTCGTTTCTACGTTATTATCATGTAGTTTTTTATTTTTAATTTTTAGGTTATCTATTTCTTGATAAAGCACTTGCTTCTCCTTTTTCATCTCCTCCAGCTGGGAGTGTTGTTTCGACAGTTTTTCCTCAATTTTTTGCAGCTTAGAGTCAATTGAAAGTGCTAAAGTATGTATTGCTGGTAACGTATTTAGCCTATTTACAATTGCCTCCAATCTGCCTTCAATAGAGGTGCAATGTCTAGCAAGTGCATTATCAATGTTTCTTGAAGTAGAATTCGCGTACTCCACTAGGCAGGAGACCGTTGTTCCCTTTTTTAACGCGGTACTATCTAGCATACGGATAACTGACGCATTTATATCATTAATACTGCTGTTATTTTTGGAGAAGGAGGACTGTGAAGTATTATTAGCTCGGTCCGCATTCTTGGCCGTGACGTCACTCGGGGATTCCCCACTGTGCTCTGCTCCTATACTGGAAATGGGCGGGCCTAGTGACGTCACAGGAGACTGTGAGGCCAACCGGAGTAGGCTGCTGGTGGGGGCGGGGCTTAGCCCCTGCAACGGAGAGAGTGAGGAGTTGGTGGGCGCGGCCTTGCTCTAATCTAAGTTTAACGGAAAATATTTTAAAAAAGTTTTTATTTCGTCCTTAGGTCTCTTTGATCGGCCATAAAGAAAACCTATATCTTCCTTCATCCACAGCAAGGTTTTGAGAGCCAATGATATGGAATTGGAGTTTTTAAGGTTTTATTATGTTCATAGTACACATAGTTATGCAGCCAATGTGGGGATTTGAAAATAAAAATTATTGACCAAAGTTATTGACTATTTAAACCATATTTTATGATAAAATTTTTAAGAAATTAAAGAATTTAGGCTTAAATAGGCTATAACTTTGGTCAATAGTTTTTATTTTCAAATCTTCACATTGGCTGCACAACTATATGTAGCATGAACACAATAAAACCTTAAAAGCTCAATTCGATCTTATTGACTCTCAGAACCTTAAGATAGATGAAACAATACACAAGTTTTCATTATAGCCAATCAAAAAAACCTAAAGACAATAAAAAAGATTTTAAAAAAATTATTTTGTTATATTTTTATAAAATATTCAATTTTCCGAAAAAATTTGATTAATTTATAATTTAAAGGTGTATCTGTCCCCTTAAGTAAAGAAATTTCTTTTGTAAATTTGACTTTAGATTCTTAATCTACGACTCCAAGCATCCCCTATATACCAATTTTCATCAATATCTGAATAAAATTGATTAAACGTGAGAGTGTGAAATGTGCTTTTCTTCGTCAGAAATTTAAAATATGCTACTTTTGGTCGCGAACTCATGAAATGTACTATTTTTTGTTATAGATTTCTAAAATGTGCTACTTGTTGTCGCATATATTTGAAATATGGTACTATTCGTTGCAGGTTTCTGAAATGTGTTACTATTTGATGCAGATTTCTGAAATGTGCTAATTTTCGTCGCCGATTACTGAAATGTGCCACTCTTCGTGGCAGGTTTTGAAACGTGTTACTCTTTATCCATACAGATCTACAACCCCATGCAGACTCCTAACCTCGTACAGATTGTCCTGAAAATTCTTCCCCGCGAAAAACGTGGGGCGCATTATATATATATATATATATATATATGGGACATTCTTAGTAAAAAATCAGAGGCTCAAAAAAATTCGTGTCCGGGCTTAAAATCTTATTAAGTCATGCACACAATTGATTTCAAACAATCATGATAATCACGAATTGAATTTTCAGTTTCTTTTGTTAAGCTGTTAATTTTAATTGCATCAAGCATCAATTTACAGTTCTGATGAATCGTACATACACATACTGAGTGAGTTCCTCTTGCTCCAGCCAAAATACAATGTTGCGGTCGGATTTTTGCAAAAACACTGAAACTAACTGGATGATCTGAGTAAGTCTTTTTGAACAATGTATGCAGTTCTTTGAAATCGATTAACAATAACCGTTTTTGCACTTTAATACGCTCACCATCAACTTTAACTGAACACGTGTCTTTGACTCCTGGCATCATTCTACCAACAGTATCGTCATTATAGAAATCATTAATTAATGTAATTGTAGCATTTGGTATAGTTTTACCAGCTCTTGCTGTAACATCGACCAGAACACCACTTGCTGATCGTAATTCTTTAGCTTTTTTAGTTTAAGTTCGGGAAGTATCAAACTCTTTTGAAATTCGTCTTATACTCCAAGATTCTGGCGCAATAGTGAGGATTCTGAGCTTCTTGGGATCATTACCTTCCAAACATGTGAATTTATCTTTTAATCCTTGCAGAAGTTCTTCCAATTCAAGTAACCTGGTAGATGAAGCATCTTTTTCAATAGTTAAGGAAGTATTTGGACACTCAGTACCTTGGTCTGCCGAGGTATCATCACATACCATACTACTGATATCATTGGAATCGTCTATATTCATACAGATATCAGATCGATTCAATGAACGTTTTAATCTACAATCATTACATACCATGGCAGTTACTAGTAAATTAGGCTTCTCCTGCAGTAATGCTTTTGATATTGTTCTTAAATTTGAACCCTTATGATTAGGTACGCCTTCATCGTTATAAGGATTGATGCACTTATCTGTACGGAATTTTTTTGACATGATGTTAAAACTGCCCTTATAAGGACAGTTGCGCAAGACCGGGAAGGAACTCCCTTGAACTGTTCTTAGAAGGACGGTTGAAAAGTTGATTACTACAAATGATTCGAGAGCTTGACAACTATCCTGAAAAGGACTGTTGCGCAAGTCTGTACCCACCTGGAAGAAATTTCCTTCAACTATCCTTAGAAGGACCGTTAAAGAAACAATGAGTTCGCTACTGTAAGAGCTCGCTATAACTATCCTGAAAAGGACTGTTACGCAAGCAGTTACGCAACAAGAAGAAATTTCCTTCAACTATCCTTACAAGGACCGTTGAAGAAACAATGAGTTCGGTAATGTAAGAGCTCGCTAACTATCCTGAAAAGGACTGTTATGCAAGCAGTTACGCAACGAGAAGAAATTTCCTTCAACTATCCTTAGAAGGACCGTTGAAGAAACAATGAGTTCGCTAATGTAAGAGCTCGCTATAACTATCCTGAAGAGGACTGTTACGCAAGCAGTTACGCAATGAGAAGAAATTTCCTTCAACTATCCTTACAAGGACCGTTGAAGAAACAATGAGTTCGCTAATGTAAGAGCTCGCTAACTATCCTGAAAAGGACTGTTACGCAAGCAGTTACGCAACGAGAAGAAATTTCCTTCAACTATGCTTAGAAGGAACAATGAAGAAACAATGACTTCAAGGAGGAGTCATGCACTACAAAAGAATGTCGTTTAACTATCCTCGGAAGATTATTTGAAAAAATGAAAGCATAAAACGATAGAGGAAAGTACATATTTTCTTTTAACGTACAATATTTTATGCTGTAAGATATATTCGATGTTGGTTATGACGGGAAAAAAAAATCTAATTATATCCAAACTAATGAAATCTAGGAAAGGAACATCTCATTCTATTACGAAAAAGTTGGAATTAAACAAATACGATTGGGAACATAGTATTTAATTAAATATTGATTTGTGTGTCAATTTATTTTTCGAAAAGTAGCCCTTACATCTAACTGCAAAATTAAAAACACATATGCCCACACAAACATTTTCTAAAAACACGGGATTCGGACTCCATAATCTCAAAACATGATTATAACGCCTTTTTTATGAAATTGAAAATTTTACAATTACAAAGCTTCCTGTAGAAGGACGCAATACCATCATAAACATGACATTCCTGTCAAAATAATAGCTAAAATAGTGTCAAATTTAAACAATTTGACCTTGTCTTTGAACAGTTGTCCTTGAAATGACCTTGAAAATGAGCTTTTGAGTCAAAGTTAAAACCGAGAACAGCATTGTATTCATCTGTTAAAAACCAACGAAGAATGATGATGAGCTTTTTTTGTACACTATTTCAAGTCTCAGCCACTTAACTGCATTATTTGACTGCTCTTTGAGGTTATGGACGAAAGGTGGACCCAGAGACCAAAACTAACGGTGGATTCGTATTCAGCGGAAAAAAATACATGCGAATAAGCTTTGTCCCTAATTTTTTTACCACTATTTCGAGTATCAGCCACGTAAACTGCATTTTTTAAAAATACATGCAAATAACCTTTTTACTAATTTTTTCTTTGCCCCTGCAAGTTTTAAGAACATTTAACTGATATTCCGTGGTGATATCGGTGTATCGTTAGAGCTGCACCAGCCCACCATTTTGAATTTTTCAAAAAGGCCACTCAGTAATGAAAAGTAGATATATTAAGCTAAATTTTAAGCCCGGACACGAATTTTTTTGAGCCTCTGATTTTTGGACAGAGGTGATGGCTTTTTTGACTAAGAATGTCCCATATATATATATATATATATATATATATATATATATATATATATATATATATATATATATATATATATATATATATATATAATGCGTCCCACGTTTTATATATATATATATATATATATATATATATATATATATATATATATATATATATATTATATTAAAGAGCTTACGTTTTCCGGCTCTGCCAGTCTGAGGTGAACCTGGGTTTCCCAAAAGCTTAACCTTAATATGTAATTTGGGCCTAATACTTTTAGGCTTTAAATTTTTTGGGACTTATCTTTTTGGGCCTTATATTTTTGGGCCTTAAATTTTTTTGGGTCTCATATTTTATGTGTCTTAAAATTTTGGGCCTTATATTTTTTTGGGTCTTAAATTTTTTGTGTTTTAAAATTTTGGGCTTTATTTTTTTGGGGTCTTAAATTTTTTGTCTTATAATATCGGGACTAAAATTTTTTAAATTTTAGTCATAAAGAGTTTGGGCCATATAATTTTGGGCATTAAAATTTGTTGACTTCACAATTTTTGGGCCTTACACTTTTTGGAATTTGTTACTTCAACATTTTTTCGGAATCGTTATAAATAGCGTTTCGTCCTAGATCTGTTTATAGGACTCATCAGTAAGGCTTATTTTTAAACACCGATCCTACCTTATACGCTATAAATATTTATATTTATTATTCACAGCACATTTTGTACTTGCTGCCGGTTTTATACATTTATTATTTCACTGCGCATTTTGTACTTGCTGTCGGTTTTATAAATTTATTACTTCACAGCGCATTTTGTACTTGCTGCCGTTTTTATACATTTATTACTTCACAGCGCATTTTCTACTTGCTGCCGGATTTATACATTTATTACTTCACAGTGCATTTTGTACTTATTTTAAAATTTCATGAAATACAATGTTTTTTGTGTATGTTTTTTCAACATTTTCAGATATTTCTTTTTTTCTACAATAGAATTCTGAGAAAGGCTAATTTTTAAATTACTTCTTGATGTAACTCTTGATAGTGCTACGTATAATTGACCGTGACTGAATACTGGAGCTGGTAGGTATACACCAACATTTTCAAAAGTTTGACCATGAGATTTATTTATCGTCATTGCATATCCTAATCTAAGTGGGAATTGACGTCTTTTCATATCAAAAGGAATTTCTTCTTTAGATGAAGTTAAGTCAATGCGAGGTATTAATACAATATTCCCTGTTTTATAACCAATACAATATTGCATCAACTTTCTCACAATTAATCGAGTTCCATTACATAATCCATCATTTAAATTAATATTCTGTAAAAGTATTACTACAGCACCCTCTTTCAATAGCAATTTGTGAGGTGGTAGACCATTTGGAGTTAGTGAATTAAGAAACTCTATTGGTAAAGTTTCTGATAAATCTGAACCATTATCGTCATAAGAGGAATCAATACTCAAATATTCTTTCACACCTCCATCTAATTTATTTATGATTGCATGGTTTAAATTTAAAACGTCTATGTTTCTTGGTGCTAAAATTACTTTTCTACAAATATCTTTATTTATAAAATCAATTTTGCTACCAAAAATTTCCGTAGTAATATCTTTTGTGCATAACAAATCTTCTGGGACTTTCGTTAATTCATTAATACTTTCGAATTTGCTACTAACTTTACCTCCTCCAATATCTAAAAGCCATTTCTTGAAATCATCTTCGTTATTATTAACTCTCATATTGTCCTTCAATGACATATGATAAAATTTCTTCCACATTATACTTTTATTTACACAATTTTCAATAATTTTAGTTCTATTACCATGTTTGATAACCGGTAAAGTTTATCTAAAGTCACCTGAAACAATAATTACTTTACCTCCAAAAGCAGTTTCATTTTTACAGAGATCTTTAAATGATCTATCGACTGCTTCAAATGCATGTTTCGATGTCATTGTTATTTCGTCCCAAATTATTAATTTAAGGTTTTTTAGCTTTTTCCCATATTCGGAATTTGTTGAAATATTACAAGTTATTTCATTAGTTATATTGAGAGGTAATTTAAAACTCACATGTGATGTGCTTCCATTTATCAATAAATTTGCTGCTATTCCTGTCCAAGCTACTGGTAATACTGGTATATTTTGTTGATTTAAATAAGTAATTATTGTATTTAATAAATAAATTTTTCCACTTCCTCCAGGCCCGTCAATAAAAAAACATTTACTTTCATTATTATTATCGTTGCTTAAACTATGCATCACCTTATTGAAAATATAACGTTGCTTGGTTGATAAAGAGTTTATGTCATATTGATTTTTATCAACGTCATTATTAATTACAAAATGATTTTCATTACTATTATCTATATTTATGTTTTCATTTATATCGGGTAAATTAAAATCTTTTAGAGTATAACCACTTATCAACAGAATTGGCTCTATATTTTTTAAAGCTATAATTTCACCTAATTCTTCTGATAATCGTAGATTATAAAAATGACTTTTGTATTTATCAAATAATTCTCGGGCGTCTATTGGATTGTGAAATATACATAAATAAGCAAACATACTACACAATGCTTTTGGAAACCCAGTTTGTACACCTTCTTGCAAACATTTATCCCATTCTTCATTTGTTGAAATCAACTTTCTAGCTTTTGCGGCGTCGAAAAAATTTGGATATGCAATATGATCAAAAGTTCTTACTTCTTCAAACGATCTAGGTCCTTTAATATGTAATAACAGTAGTCTTAAATAAAATCTTTCTCTATCTTTTGGATTAACAAAATACATTCTGCTGATAACTGGCTTCCAAAATCTTTTTCTTGCATTCCAAATTTTTTGTTTTTTCATCGAAAGTATAAAAACTTGGTATTTCTGTATATAAATATTTTCTAGCGTGAGGGTCGATTGCATTAAGCTCAAACCATGCTGCTAATGTTGTATTTAAGGTTTTATTAAGTAATTCTTCTTCGGATCCTTCTTTAAAAAAAAACAAATTGCTCATTCATTAAATGAACTGCTAATCTGTATATTATATGTGATATGAAATATAATTCATATTTGAAAAGACGATACATTGCTTCAGGAGGACTGACATATCTGGTGTGTATATACTGTTTTATTTCATCGTAGTCAAAATTTTCAATTCCATTTTCATTTTCATAATTCAATGAAATATCGCTCATTTTTATAACAGCACAGTCATGACGTTTAAAACAATATTTAAATAAATATTGTACACATTGAACTGTTGAGCAAACCTCCACGGTGATGTGACAATTATATTTCAACAATAAATATGGATTATACGGTACTACAAATCGGTTATCGGCATATTTTTTTTAATTAAAAATTATTTTCTTACCATCGTTTCTTCTTCTATAAATTGGATACCCATTTTTATTGTAATTTGTTACATCGTTGACTGCCTTTGGAAAATTTTTCGTACATTTCTGTGTTTCACTATCCATACAGGGTGAATTCATATTATCCTTTCCACGGGGCCCATGTATCATAAATTGTTTTACAATATTGTACAATTTTGGTTGTGTTACTTCGTCAGGAATCTCAGCGCAAGTAAATTTATCTACGTCATCTGAATTATAAATTTTATTTTGTGAATCTACAAAAAGCAAAATGTGCATATGTGGTAGTCCCCTTTTTTGAAACTCAATCACATATGTGTATGCTATACATTTTCCAAATATTCCCTTCTTAGTAACTTCTACTAAAAAGTCTTTTACTTTCTGATGGAATACTTTAAATACAATATCTGGTCTATCAATAGCTGTATCATTTTTTTTTAAATTTTCAACAATTTCTTTCCATTTAGGGTTACAGGTCATTGTAATAAAAAAGTCAGGTTTACCATATTTTTGGACAATTGTCATTGAATCCAAAAAATTTTGCTTCATTGATCGAGAACTTCCTGTAAATGGCGATGGTAAAATAACCACTTTACCAATTCTCATATTATTGTCAATGTTTTTATTTTTTACATAGTCCATTACACCTTTATATAAATCAGTTCTTAATAAATGTTGATTTTTTTTCAAATAATATAGTCTTGAACCTTCTACTTTTACCCAAGGTCAACTATATACTGCTGAGTTAATTTACCTAACTGCAAGAAAGGATTGAAATCATTTCTAATGCTTAATCGGTAACTATAATATTGCTACATGCTTATATTATTTTTCTTATCAACACTTTTCATATTTAACATCCATTCAAAGCCACCATTTGGAAACATAAGAGGGTATGTCATAGGGTCTACTTGTTTACTTATGTACGGTAAATAAATAGGCTTATCATATTTTGAATACTCGTATATGCATATATCACGATCAACTGGAGGTAAGCCTTCGCCGCCAACAAATACTACGGCTACTTCATTACATTTAGCTTCATTAAATCGATTTTTATCTAAATTGGTTGTTCGAGTAAAATACATTTTGATTTCGTTAGAAATGTTTGTTAATTTATTTTTTTCCTGACGACGTTGCTCCTGTATTTCTACTTCGTGCATCATTTTGTAAGACTGAGCATATATGTTTATTTCTCGAAAAATAATATCTAATTCTTTTAATAGTTTTAATGAACATAAAAGATTATTTTGTAATCGCGATTGCGTAGCCAATTCAGTATCAATTATATATAATTGCCCGTACTTTCTATCAACGTTTTCATTAGGATGTAAGGCATACACGTTATGATAAACTTAACCACAGATACGTATAACTTGAGGTCCTTTACCAAAAAGTTCAACGAATTTTGCACCAAAACTTGCAAAAGCAAGAGCGCTGTTGTACTGCCTTATATTTGTTATAAAATATTTACATTCAGCTGTTTCTGTCACTAATTGTTTCAAACGTTCTGGATAAGCTTCATCTTCAATCAAACAAACTTTTCCTCTATCGCAGCAAGATACAAACTTTTTATCTGTAGTTAATTCAAATTTAAAATGTTTAGCTTGACAATATGTACAAATCTTATTCATTTTACCTAAATAATTTTCTTGGATCATATTTTCATTAAAATTATTATTTATTGTCGCAGTAATATCTAAGTTTTTAGGTTCTCTTGTTTTTTCTTTCAATTTAAGTTTTTCATTCTCATTCATTGCAGAATATTTCAAAGTTTTTCTTAAAGATTCTTTCTTTTTAGACTTTATAATATCAACTTCAGTATAGATTGTGTTTTTCTTTAAAGCTGCATTTACTTTTTTCTTTTTATTTAATTCATATTTTTGTTCTGCAGATAATTTATTGTACCTATTTTCTCTTTTTTCTTTCTCTCATTGCTTTCATTTTTTAGCTTCTATTATGTTTTCATTATTTGATGAGTGTCTTTTTAACGCTTTTCTATTTGTTGCATAGTTTACTTTATTTACTGTAGAAAAATCCATGATTTCGATTTTAACATAACAATTTCTAATTTGAAAGGCTTTTTTTACAGTTTCTTCTATTTCCATATCGTTATTAACATAATAACTGGTGTTGAGATGTTGTTGTTGAAGTTTTTCTACTAAACAATCAGCACTTTCTTCAAAATCCATTTCAGTAATTTCTTCTAAATTTTTTGTTTCAGTATTTTCGATAATTATATCAACATCATCAATAAATTCTATTGTATGATCTTTTTTGTTTTTTCTTGGATCATTGTTACTACTAAGTTTATTAAAAGTATTTCTAGATCTATTTATTAACGACTGTTGTTCTTTGATAAATCATTGAGAGTACGTTTCTTCAAGTTTATTAATATTAAGTTGTGAAAAATCTAAAATTGATTTACTTCCACTTTGACTGTGACTAATAATTCTAGATTCAATATTGGTTTGTGGAATATTATACAAAATATTATTTGAGTATTCTTTTAACGGAAATGGTGATAACGTAAATGTTTCATACATTGTATACAAATGTTTTCGCATTAAATTAATATCAAATTCTACGCTACATGGGCATTTATTATAAACAATTGTATCTGCGAATGGTATGGGAAATACACCACAATCATTAGAATTTGTTTGATGTTGAACTTTTTCAAAAATGATTTGTAGATTTTCTTTGTTTGGAAAAAGCCTATTTATAAAAATAATATGATCTATATCTAACGAGTTTTTGTTAAGACTATCAAAAATATGAATTACATTGTTTTCATACCACAAACATATCCAATGCCCATTTTCACTAGATCCAGAAAAAAGAATATGTAAATATTCACTATTTAAAGAAACTGGGTAAATATTGGAAAGCCTTTGCATCACGACGGTACATTGCATATCGAAATCGGAATAGGATTTTAAAATATTGTTAAATTCGAAAATATGAATGTCTGTTAATTTACTGTTATAACCAGAATATTCTCCAACACCTTTAACTATTTACTTTTCTAGATCGGTTAACCCCATAATTATAAATACTATTTCTTTTTTCAATTAATTTTTAAACTTCAAAATATCAAATTCGAATGTTTTTAAATAATGAAATCAAGATAATCAGGTGATTTGCTGTAAAACGATACAAATGAACCCTACAAAAAATGTAATAATAACAAGATAGGATAATAATAAATATTATTATGATTATATATAATTTTTTTTAGCTTTTTAAGCTTTCTGTACAGTTCCACACAATACAACAGCTGTAATCTGTAAGTACACAGAGAAAAATGTATATGTATATATACACACACACATATATATATATATATATATATAGAAAAACGAACAAACTATCCATTTAAGCCAAATATTTTTAAAAATTTTAAGTAATTCTAAAAGTTTTTTGTAACATAATTTGTGACAGTATATACAAATTTCAAATTTATCTACAGATATATCTATGTGTGTATATATAGTTTATTCAAAGCAAAAATAAGACACAGATTCATATTTGCGTAAATAAAAGTTTTTCTCTGTATGTGTGAGAATATCAAAATGAGAGTGGAAATTGACGGAAAAGTGTACGATTGCATAATCTTGTAAAAATATACATACACATACATGTATACATACACCCGTATACACGCACACACAAGCAATACAGATATATATATAATCTATAAGTGACAGTAAAATCTTTAGATTTATTACAGAAACTAAACAAAAAAATTTGACTCTATAGTTTCATATAATTTCATATTCATTTTTAATAGATGGATATAAATTTTTATGTATGATTTTATATTATAAATTTCCAGTAAAAGTAGTTACTCCACTGTATTTTATTATTTTTTTTTTCTTTGATAGAAAATTACTGATGTAAAGAAAATCAGTGAATGAAAAAATTAAGAAAGACTAATTTGCTACAACAATGCTTTTAATTGTTTTATATAAATTTGTATTAATAACTTTATATTATAGAATTCGTATAAAATTAATCACTTCGCTGTATCACTACTAATGTAAGGGAAGTCACTCGAGAAAAATTCAAGAAAGATTAATCAACTATGAACTACGAAGACTAATCTAAATACGAATCAACGACTAAGTGAGTTTAGGTATGAATAATTGTAGGAACGAGAGTAAACACGTATACAATTGTTGTCGCAAATAATTGTTGCGTATCAACTTTATTTCAATATCCATTTTACAAATTTTTTGCTGATCTCAACATTGCGGTAAAAAGTAATTCCAAGTTGTTTTGCATTTTATCATGGTAACGATACGTCCTATGGCGTTTACCACCTTTCACGCCCCTATGACTATCTGAAAAAAAATTTTATATAGAAATTAAATGAAAAAAAGAATGATACAAAAAAATTCATTATAAAAAAGTAGTATATTTACTTTGTTTATTATTATGAAAATTTTTATGATCATAATAGATATTATTATTCTTTTGTTTGTACGTTTCATTATCATTATTTTATCTAGAATCTAAAAAAGAAAAAATATGTGTTTAAGTAAAATATAGAATACAATAATGAAATAAAAATTAATTGACAATATGTATTACTCTCCAATTTTCTTCGTAGATCATTGAAACGTAATTTTTTTCTGTTGTCATTTTGTCTATTAGGATGTCTATTATCATAATTTCTTCTACATTTATACTCGGAAGAATGAAATCGTGAATTAACTTTTTCATCTGTAGGTGCTACAAAATAATAACAAAATCATATTAAAATAAATCAGTTGTTTATATACACTCAAATAGTTAACAACATATATATTCTACAAAAAATAATATTGTTTATTTATCGTTAAAGCAATCTATTGTAACGATAATAACGATATTTAAATTTTTGCAATAAGGCTAATGTACTTTAAAAAATCATTATTTAATTAATTATTTAATTAATTACCAGCATTATTTTTGTCAGTTGTAAAACGACTATTTCGAAAATATTTTGTATATACAATACTATCTTTAGTTTTATTCAACATTTTTTTTTAAAAACTCGTGTTACACACGTGTTAACTGAAGTATATCCAATTCCACAATATGAGAATTATTTGAAATCGACTAATATATTTGTCTCTACTCTATTATTGCCCCCACGCATATCACCTCACGCCAACTTATACTATGTAAGTGAATGTATATATGCCTTGTGTAAGTGTGTTATATATAACATGTAAGTTCTAAGAATAAGGTACAAGAGTTTACATTTACTACTTAGCTTTTATTTCAGACGTAAATTTAAATTTTATCAGAAATATTTTATATTTATCGTATTATAATTATTATAATAATGCTTATGAAAAATACATTTATTTATTATACACAACGTTGCAAAAATATATCTTAATAATAACAGTATAAAAAAAATATAAATATATCTCAATAATAATAATATTTTTGTAATAATAATTACAATAATATGTATATTTAAATAATGCATCTCATATACATAACAGTTGCCATTTTATTCTGTTTAAGTTTGTCGTTGCAGAAACTCTTGTAACCTGTAAAATAATAATGAAATTTAATCCTTGATATTTGAATATAATAAAATTTATCGGATAACTTTATAACGTTCATGTAATCATTAATTTTACCTCACTTGATTAACAGAACTGTATTCAGCATTTTATCAAAATTAATAGCTGCTGATCTCCAAAATACAAGCGTAATCTAAAAAAAAATGAAAATATTTCAATTACATCTAATGAACATAATAAAACATTTGTTATTAAGTATGTTATAAACTTTAAAATATATATATATATATATATATATATATATATATATATATGTTTATTTTAAAGTTTATAACATACTTAATAACAAATGTTTTATTATGTTCATTAGATGTAATTGAAATATTTTCATTTTTTTTTAGATTACGCTTGTATTTTGGAGATCAGCCGCTATTAATTTTGATTAATTAATATTCAATATCTTGAAAGAAATATCCAACTAACTTTGACATACCATTTTCTGGTTCTTTGAAAGTGACGATTTGATTATTTTTTTCTAATTTGAGTTTTTTATTGTCACTAGATTCTGGTTGGTTATCTTTACTTCTTTTTCTATTACTATCTTTTTTATAAACCATCTTGATAACACTTATAAACTTTGTAAATTTTTCTTTTATAATTCTAATAGTACGAACGTTACCGTAACAAAATTCACACTAATATGATTTCAAGTGGTACCGACTATTTCTGTTTACGTATCTATGTAGTCCAAAGTGTTGTAGGCACATACACAGTAAACAGATAATATAGTTTATTCAAAGCAAAAATAAAGCAATGAGTCGTACATTCTACAAGAATGTAAGTTATTCTGTGTGAGTGCGTGAGCGCGTGTGTATACACATATATATTCTCTCTCATTTCGATATTCTACACGTACACACACAATAACTTATATTCACGTACAATGTATGAATCTTAACCTTATTTTTGATTTTAAAGGAATCTGATACCCATTAAAAAACCGCTGCCAAGTACCTGGTACTTTGCTTCCTTCTAATTTGTTTTTCGTCATTGATATTTTTTACTATATTTTGTATGTTTTATTGCTTTGCTCTTTTATAATATTTTTCTTTTAGTTGATTTTATTCAACTTTAGAGTATATTACTATAAGCCCCACTTCATGCTGTAATTCCGTAGTTTGCAATGTTATGATAAAATGCATAGTATATAATCTTACAAAATACAATTTTGGCTGAAGTTCTGAAATAATATTTACTTTTGTAAATAATAGTTTAGGATGAGCAGTTATTTGCTATATATATATATATATAACAAATAACTATATAAACCAGTTACCAGGGCAATCAAAAATCTCAATTTAGGTTAATATTTTTTTCTCGCTAACCAATAAACAAAACAATTAATGTTTTATGCAATTTACTTCTAATTTGTATATCTAATAATCACTTTTAATCTATTTTAGTAACAAAATATAAAAATATTATTTTAAAACTTTTTTTAAAAATCATAAAAAAATTAATATCTTTTTAAACGTTAAACGTGTTTAGATGTATTTTCAAAAAGAAGACTCAATTTCCTTTCAATCAATATATCTAACAATCATCACAAAGCTATTTCCGTGGAAAAAATCCCCTTTCTCTATTATTATCACTTTGGTCAGTTTCAGACTTTTTGGTTTTTATTATAAAATTTCTTCTTTCCTTAAAAAAGTTAATTTTAAAGGTACTGGGTATAGCCTAATGATGACCGAAATTTGACCGGAAGTTAACCCGAAGTTAACAGGAAGTCAACTGGAAATCAATCGGTGTTCATGGTTTTTAGTGTTTATGGGTTATAGAGGTTTACCAGTTTTATAGGGTTAACGTTTCTTATGATTTTTATGGGGTTTATGATTTTTATGGGTTTTATAGGGTTTATGGGTTTATAGGGTTTATGATTATTATGTGTTTCATGGGTGTTATGGGATTTATGATTTATGTGGGTTTTCTGGGGTTTACGGGGTTTACGATTTTTAAGGACTTTATGAGATTCATTGGTTGTTAGGGTTTATGGGTTTGATGGGGTTTACGTTTTTTTAAGGGTTTTATGGGTTTCATGGATTTTATACAGGTTTATGATTATTATGAATTTTATGGGGTATATGGGTTTATGGGGTTTCTGATTTTTATGGGTTTTTTGTGGTTTTTTTTTATGGGTTTATGAAATTTATGTTTTTTAAGAGTTTTATAGAGGTTATGGGTTTTATGGGGTTTATAGGGTATACAATGTACATAGCGTTTATGGAGTTTATGATCTTTATGGGTTTTATGCGGATTACGATGTTTATCGGTTTTATAGGTTTTATGGGTTATATGGCTTGTATGGCTTTTATGATATTTCTGGGTTTATGGGGTTTAGGATTATTATAGGTTTCATGGTGTTTATGAGATTTAAGTGGTTTATAGGATTTACGATGTTTATGGCTTTTATGTGGTTTATACTTTTTATGAAGGTATTGAGGAATATGAATTTTATAGGCTTTATGTTTTTGATGGGTTTTTTGGAGTTTATGGGGATTGCGATTTTTATTAGTTTAATGAGATTCATGGGTTATTGGGGTTTATGGGTTGTATGGGGTTTACTTTTTTATAGGTGTTATTTTTTATTTATTTAATAGAAGTTTATGATTATTATGGATTTTATGTACTTTATGGGGTTTATGGGGTTTACTATATTAATGGGTTTTGTGAGGTGTATGGGTTTATGTGGTTTATGATTTTTGTGGGTTTTATAGGGTTAATTGGGTTTGCGATGTTTAGGATTTTTATTGGATTTATTGGGCTAATGGCGTTTACGATGTTTATGTTTATTATCTATTTTATCGAGTTTACGATTTTTATGGGTTTTCTGTAGGTTATGGGGATTACGATTTTTATATATTTTTTAAGATTTATGGGTTATTGGGGTTTATGGGTTCTATGGGCTTAACTTTTTAGTATGGATTTTATTTATATTATAGAAGTTCATGACTATCACGGATTTTATGTGGTGCATGGGTGTTATGTTATATTGTATATGAGTGTTATAGGGGGTTATAGGATTTATGGGTTTTATGGGGTTTACGATGTTTATCGGTTTTATGGCATTTATAGGTTTATAGGGTTAATGATTTGTATAGTTTTTAAGGAGTTTGTAGAGTTTACGATGTTTATAGTTATTATGGCTTATTGGGGTTTGATGAGACTTAGGTTCTTTAGGCGTGTTATGGGTTTATTGGTTTGTGGTGTTTTATGACTTTTATAGGTTTTATGAGGCGTATGAGTTTATTGGGTTCACGATGTTTATGGTTTTCATGGGGTTTATGAAGGTTTATGATTATTTTGGATTGTTTGGGTTTTGTCGGTTTTATGGGGTTAATGATTTTGATGGATTTTATAGGGTTTATGATTTTGATAGGGTTTATTGGGTTAATGTCGTTTACTATGTTAATTATTTTTATGGTTTTTATCGAGTTTATGGGTTATATGTGGTGTACTCTGTTTATGTGTTTTTTTATTTATGAGTTTTACTATCATATCTTTACGAAAGTCTTACTAAATTGTGTGAAATGTTGACAGTAATCTTAAAAAAAATTTCTATACTTAGCAAAAACTTATCTAATTTTTGTCTCTATTTTAACAAAAGAGAGAAGAATTAGCTACGTATTTAGCAAAATGTTATTTTTTATCAGACATGCCGCTTGTACCTCCTTAAGGTGGCTCGAGCGACTTTTCAAAAATACTAAATCACATTAAAAATTTGCAGGAAATATACTTTAAATGTTAAACTTTTTATTGCTTTCCAAAAATCATAAGCTCATCGACTAAATTATAAAGAAAAAAGAGTTGTAAAATGAGTCTGTACAACACGTAGCTTATGACGTTTCTGTCATTATCTGTGAGTAATTATTCTGTAGTAATGTTGTAAAATACTAAATCATAACAAAAAAACAGGTGGTTATACACTGGTTTATGAGGATTACAATGGCATAAAAATAATTGTGAGTAGTCGATCAAAATAGAGAAATAATAATGATGAAAGTGTATAAACTAACGATTTACTACACTCTGTAGTACTTTCTGCGCATGTCTATTACAAGCGGCAACATCGCATTTCAAAATGAACATGAAATGGCGGGAAATTTAAACTGACTAAACTTTAAATTGTATGACTTTTATTTTATTTGTGACTACTTTATTAATACTATTCAGAATACATTATTTATTTAGGAGTAAAAGAAACTTGTAATAAACAAGAAAATCAGTGTAAAAATCGTATAAGTATATTTCATTATTTTATAATTGTGGAGTGTCGGAATAAAATCGGATAATTGTAATTTTAATTGTCAATCTACTTAAGGGGACGCCGGATATCTCTGTCCTTGTCTAATTGAGTTTTCATTCATAATTTTAAGAGAAATCATATTTTTCTTTAAATAATAGTTGTCCCCGCTTCGTTTTATAGTAATCTACATATATGTCCAAGCTGGATTCATATGATTGTTTTGTTTTCGAGAAAACTTTGACACACTAAAAGGGCCAACTACGTGGAGATTAACCTTTACATACTAAGTTTGTCAAAGTTTTCTCGAAAACAAAACAATCATATGAAACCAGCTTGGACATATAATTAGGTTACTGTAAAACAAATTGGGGACAGCTATTATTTTGTCATTAAACAATTAACTTTGTAAATAAATAACGAAATACGTGTGTAGGATAGTAGGAATCTACTGTCGGTATCCGACGTCTCCTTAATATTGTTTATTATGGAGTAAGTGCATCTTAAAATGTTATTTTTATGGTAAAATATTAAGTTTAAGTATCCAATAATGTAAAATATATAAAGACAACAGTAAATTATAATAGATAAATACAATTATTACCGAAACTTGAATTATCCGGTTTTGTTCTACCACTCCTCAATAAAAAAACACTTTTTATACATTTATAAATTTATAATTAATCGCATGATTTTATCATACTTAAATTTTAAGCTCGATATAAAAAGACTTCTAAAAATACATTTTGATCGTATCAGATTTTTTTTTCTAAAGATGTTATATAAAAACAGATGTAAAAAAAGGCTATGTACAAATTCAATCAAAAACATGTATTTATATATGAATGTATTGACATAGCATCTTTTTGACACTGGCTTTTTACATAACATTTTTGTCAAAGTGATATTTTACATAATAGCTTTTTAAAAATGTTTTTAATACATAAAACTCGTAAATTTGTAATTTACTTTTTGTCGTATGCACATTATGAGGCATGTTTATTTGAAATTACTACAGAAATCACAAAGTAAACGTCATGGGCGCACATGTTCTACCGGATCAGCTGATCCTTGCGACGTTGCCACACTTACCGAGTCAGTAGCGGTCGAAAAAATTGTTACACCCATAGATAAAAGAAAAAGTAAAAAAAATCGAGTTTGTTTACTCATTTATGTCATAGTTTTTACATTAACATACTAGGAAATAGTAATTCATGTTTTTTCTGAAATTATGACTATTAAATAGCTTGCTAATGCAATGCTCCTTACAGTGCCTTTGCTTGATACAGCACCTAATGCTCGAGCCACCTTAAATAGTACCTATTTTCATTAAAAAGAAATTTATTATCGGTATTCTGAGTATAAACAAATTTAAAAAAATAATTAATAACATAACTTCACGTTTCTCTACATCCGTCCAAAGAAATATTAAATGGAATTTTGTAGGCGTTTAATTACAGAATGATTTCGACTTCATCTTTAATTGATATATTACGAACTGGTGTGAGAGTGGTGCTTTGAAATGATTGTAGAGTGTTGTGTGGTTGTCTGCTGTAATTATTTGCTGAGTTTGTATAATAAGGTGTGCTGCGTACTCTTGGTGTAGAAAAGAGTGGAGAGATTTTTACTATGTCAGGTTTTTTAGCGTTGTCGTTATTTTGCAATGAAAGTTTAGGATTAGTTTTGGATGGGTCTGTTACATTTGTCAGTCAGTAATAGTTCGATAATCAGTCATTTCTGTCAGCTCAGTGGTTTTGTTTAAAAGTGTGTGTATTTCGCGTTCAAATTTTTTAATTCATTTATTATCTACACTAGTTTTTATAATTTCTTTACTACTAATATTGTTGTGAAATAACTCTAGCAGTATGTCTATCATAAATGCATCTTAACACACGTCGTGCACTTTTGATATATCAATGTAGTCTTGTAAAAATTCGCAAATTCTATTTACGTCTTCTGCACGTTCCGGAATCGATTCACTCGCGACTTGATATCTTTACTGTACAAATGCTAATAATTCTCCCAAAGTTGTTTCGCGATTGCCCGCTAGAAAATTTGGATCAGTTAACGTCAGATATTTCTTTATGCTTACTGTTGCCTCTTTATTTCTTAATTTTGTTTCCAACTCTACGATGGTCATTTTTGAATTTTGAAAAAAAAATTGCTATCCGTGCTAATTGCTATCAAAATATCCCAGAGTGTGGGCTGGCAGTTGTTACATCATGCGTAAACAAAAAATGCGTGAAGTTAATAGGAAATTAAATCACGTTCACCTCTAGTTTCGGTCAACACTCTCGTACTTTACCTGGAATTCGAGGCATAAGCAAAAGCATGAATAGCGAAAATGGCATTTAATCTGATAGCGATAATAATAGGAAAGTGCAAATTTATGAACATATAGGAGAATAATTGTGACGTATTTAGGGACTTACATTGGATGTTCGAGTAGGCCCTGGATCCTTGTAGTCGGCTGGACTCGGCTGCGCTGCGCTGCGGGCGGTCTCGTACTCGAGATGGTGATGGGAGATACAAATAGAAGATCAGGCACAATAAATAAATAAGTGCCAGCAAATAAGTTTAAGTTCAAGTTTATAGTTTAAGCAGCACAAAGTTATATATAATAGCGTATCCTTTTTACAAGTAAAATATCAAATAACAAAGTGGTGCGTACGTACTTACAGTTAGGAGTTCGAATGCAGAAGACTCCTCGCCCTGGGAGCCCTGGCTCTTATATAACTACGTGGGGGTCGCATGCTGAGCCTAAATTAGGAATTAATTATGTGTCATCGAAGGGGAGCGACGTAGGTGCGTGGTCGCGGAGGGGAGTTACGGAAAAATTGGGTTGGATCAGTGTGCTATGCAGGAGTATGAGGTAGGCAAGGTAGGATACTGGTTGTATAGCGTAGGTCGATAAGTAGGAAAGGGGACGCCGGATATCTCTGTCCTTGTCTAATTGAGTTTTCATTCATAATTTTAAGAGAAATCATATTTTTCTTTAAGGGGACGCCGGATATCTCTGTCCTTGTCTAATTGAGTTTTCATTCATAATTTTTATAGAAATCATATTTTTCTTTAAATAATAGTTGTCCCCGCTTCGTTTTATAGTAATCTACATGTATGTCCAAGCTGGGTTCATATGATTGTTTTGTTTTCGAGAAAACTTTGACACACTAAAAAGGCCAACTACGTGGAGATTAACCTTTACATACTAAGTTTGTCAAAGTTTTCTCGAAAACAAAACAATCATATGAAACCAGCTTGGACATATAATTAGGTTACTGTAAAACAAATTGGGGACAGCTATTATTTTGTCATTAAACAATTAACTTTGTAAATAAATAACGAAATACGTGTGTAGGATAGTAGGAATCTACTGTCGGTATCCGACGTCTCCTTAAATAATAGTTGTCCCCGCTTCATTTTATAGTAATCTACATATATGTCCAAGCTGGGTTCATATGATTGTTTTGTTTTCGAGAAAACTTTGACACACTAAAAGGGCCAACTACGTGGAGATTAACCTTTACATACTAAGTTTGTCAAATTTTTCTCGAAAACAAAACAATCATATGAAACCAGCTTGGACATATAATTAGGTTACTGTAAAACAAATTGGGGACAGCTATTATTTTGTCATTAAACAATTAACTTTGTAAATAAATAACGAAATACGTGTGTAGGATAGTAGGAATCTACTGTCGGTATCCGACGTCTCCTTAAGCATGGTAAGATGCTTTTATCTTACATATAGCTTGACTATGAAAAGATGTTTGCGAGACTATATTTTGGACGTAACACTAATTTCATTTTGAGTTTATAAGTGTATATTGAACAAAAAAGTATCCTCAATACATACATAGTATATTTAAGACTGTTTGTCAGATCATAGTATGTAAAATAAATGCAAGGGCTGAATATATGTTTATAAGAAAACTGTTTTTATTTGAATTTATTAAAATCGAGTTAATCTTGAATAACTCAGATAAATCAGGTAATATGAATTCATCGTTTACATCTGCAATACTTTATCTATATATTTTAGATAACCTTAAACAAAAATTGTATCAATACTTATATAAACAATACATTTTCACAGCATAAAATTATATATATTATGTTTTGTTTTGCTTTACTAAATTTTATAATAATATGCTAACTATCGTTGAATATCCACTTTTTTCTGTAGTATTTTATTAAACTACGAACACTGACTTTTTTGTAGGTAGATGTGTGAAATTTTGCATGCGTTGGTAAAATAGATATAACTTCTTCTTTTAGACTTATACAACTAATCTGTACAATTTTATATTACAGTAAACCTACTACACAATTAAAACAAAAATTGAATATTATTTGTACGACACATCATTTCTTATGTATTTTTTGACGCTGAATACGAATTTGCTGTTAAGGGCGTAAAATACCTAAAACAGATTATTTTTATATTTTTAGTTGTAAAAAAAGTAGTTATTATAAATTATATTATAAATTTGATTTCTTACAAATAATTACACTATTTGAACATATTTCACCAGAAACAAGTACCATTATAGCTGAAACATGGTTGATAAGTGACCACTAACATTCTTTTCGTTCGCGCAGGCTCCAGATTACCCATTTGCATGATGATAGGTCTACGAGTGCTTAAAATACTTGAAATACATACCAGTAGTGGCTAAAATTATTTAGATTTTGTTATTTTCACTTGCACAATTTTCTAAAGCTGTTTACTGTATCTAAAACAAAAAAGAAGTTGATATTTACATATTTTTCTATTACCTTATATTTACATGTTAATCATAATTTAGTGTATTCAATTTAGCATCATCCACTTACTGGATGAATTACGAATGATTTAAGCCCTGAAAGAATATTTTTCTTGCTATTGGCTGATCAGAATCCTGCGTGTACTATCTGAAAATACATAGATGAGCAATATCAAGTTAAATTGCAGTAAAGTGCAGTAATATCACAATATCTGTGAATAACATACCTGAAATAATTCTATAACGTTTTAATGTACTAAAGTAACTATTATGACATAAAACATGTCATTTGATATTTGTGTATCCTGTAAAAAGTTATATCACATAAGTATAAATACAAAAAACATATACGATTCAAAGTTTAAATAATTTTTGTACATAATAAGACTAACCTCCTAAAAGTCCAGAATTATTTCAACGATGATATATTGTTTATTACTCTGTTTGTCCCTTGTATGCTGGTTTTTCTGAAAAACAAATAAGTATAACACAAAGTAATATATTCTTTCCTATATTTAGATTGCTTATAAAACGAAAATAATTATCTGGTTAAAAAATTTGCTTTTTATAATTCACTTTTATAATAACTCTTATGCACTAAAACTAAACACTAAAATTGACTGTCAGAAACTGATCAGCTGACTGTCAGTCAGTACTACTCAGTAGTGCTGGACGACACAGCGCGGCGATGCGAGACAACGCGCGTAAATTGAAGAAAATACTGCTATTAAAAAATGATAATTAAAGTCTATATCTTTTTTATATATACTAATTCGTATCTTAAATTTTATTTTTAAGTACTAGATACCTTGTAAATCTATTGTTGTTATTTATGGAATAGATGTAAATGAATGTAGAAGTATGGAAAAAAATTAAATACGTTATTTATCTATCGTGAGTATATAAACGGCCGTGGTTAATTAGCCGGTCCGCTTCCGACGCCAGTCGGTAGAACACTGACTTGCGTGACGAAATTCACGCGCCTCATATACACGAGGCTGGGGTAAAAAAAGACGCGTCACGTTCAAGAAACCGCATCGATAATATATTTCAGGTTAGAATTATATGTATTCTAATTTTATTTATTTATTTATTTATGAAAATAAATATATAAAATAAGTAAATGCTTCTGAAAATAATAGAATTTTTTGTATAAGTTGATTTCTATCGGAGTTGTCCAATAGTTCAAATAACAAAATATTGGGGAAGCTTTAAATTGTATATTGTCAACGATCGAGTGTTGTTGTTAAGTCTTAAGTTTTCTATAATTTCAATAGTATATCATTTCGTTATGAATAATCCTGATAAAAGAATTTATGCTTTAATTTCAATCGTTGTAAATAATTTTTTTAATACTATTCATTATATTGTATATATGTACGTTCTCTTAATCGTATATCGTATACAAAATATTAATCAATTTAAACTATTAGATGAAAATTTATACTGTGAAATTTCATTAGTTATTTATCTATTTATTTAATATATAATATATATGAAATGCATTAATACAAAATTATGTAACAAAATTAGAGTATACAGAGTATATTGTACTATAGTTATTGTAAATTTTTTTTGTACAAAACGTTATTATTTACTCTGAGTACCACTATATCCTCTATGATTACTATCATTAGCTTGGTTAAATATTTTCATTTAAGCATTCTTCTTATGATTTATGAGCCTCTTACTAACTCTCTACTATTATTTTGTTAACATTTTAAGGCAATTATAACAATGTCTATAATTTCGTTACAGTGCATTATTACCCTAGTGGAAATGAAAATTGTGCCAAAGTGTGCCAAACTGTGCCCAATTGTGTCAAACTGTGCCAAACTATGCCAAGTCATGCTAAACCTATGCCATTTCGGACCTTTCGCACAATTTGGCACAGTTTGGCATAGTTCGGTACACCTTGGCATAGTGTGGCACATTGTGGCACTTTGTGGCATAGTCACAAATTTTGAAAGAAAATCATAGCCGACACACTGGGGCGTTTTTTACCCCAGCCACATAATCGTCTATTCTAAGTGAACTAAGCTGTTTTTCATCGTAAAAAAATTCACAGTTGTACATTATGTACCTCTTTTTAAGACAATATGAGTGCGATGCAAAAAATTTTCAATATAATTTGTTAAAAAAAATATACTTTGCAAAAAACTCCGAAAAATGACCAGTTTTACTTAAAAAATTCATAACTTTTTCAATTTTGCGAATTGGACGCTCAAATTCCAACAGCATTCTGTCGAAACATATTGCTTTAAATAAAAAAATATTGTGATAGTGCCCGCTGAAAAAAAGGTATTTATTTTGAAGAATGAATATCAGAATTTCAGTCATTTTTCAAAAGTGCATTTTTTCATTACAAACCTCATTTAATACTGAAAATTCACAAAAATAAATCGAGGAATGAAGAAAAATAGTCAAGTTAATCGAAAAACATACTTTATTATAACTTAGCCGATGAAAATATTATTGATTACATGCCCGAACACGTTTTACAAAACATCAAACGGTGAACTTCGCAAATGGGGCGCTGACAACTTACGCAACCCTCATTTGTTTTTCTATCGGTTTTTCGCGAGCAGTCTGCACATCTCAGTCTTTTCGGTAATTTCACTCGTTCATATCCTCCTTCTTTGTGAACGTCGAGGCCCAGAATCCCGGCAATGCCGACTTTCAAGTCACGGCGCAAAGTGACCGTGTCGTTGTACTTTTTCAGTAGATACGGTCTGATCAGGTACAATGAAAGTTTCTTAAGGCAACTGATCGCAGTACACTTGTCATTGGAATTATCAGCTTTGAGTTTGCACTTCAAGAGAATGCGAGAGTTCACCGCAGCCTGGTCAAGCATGCCGTAAAAAATTCTCATTGGCCAGCGATTTGTCCTTCTCGTCACCGTATACGAATGGCATATCTGGTCAAAAGTGTCGGTTCCTCCTTTTGTTTTATTATGGTGATGAATAATTTTAAGCTTACTATCTGTAACTTCTGTTGTGTGCATATATGAAGAAAGTAGCAATACGATTTTATTTTTCTTTGGTGTAAAGCTGACCAGCGTAAGATTATCTGCATGGCAGAACTTGGACTCTGGCGGTGACTTGGAAGCAACTCTCATTTCAGCTGGTATTTCTCTCTTATTATTTCTCATCGTTTCAGTAATTGTCATGTAGTATGGTGCAGGCAGCATACGCTGGAGTAGAGGTACAGACATGAACCAATTGTCACAAGTTACTGTACGATGAGAGCCATGGATAGGAGCAGTAACGATACGGAAAAAATACTCGTGGATCTTGTCTTCTCGAACGACAGCAGATCCCTTGCCTAAATAGGGCACTCCGTAAATCTGAAATAAATTAGATTGATATTAAAAAACTGCTATATGTATTTCCCAAAACGAAGGCGAAATATGAAAGTATATGTACCAAGTATAAGGTTTCTGCATCGTTTAGCGTAACTATTTTCAATCCGTATTTATCTGGCTTATCATTCATGTACATACGAAACACACATCTGCCTCGAAAACTCAACAACTATTCGTCAACAGTGCATTTATTGCTCGGCGTATAATACTGTTGACAGTTCATCATGAAAATATCCCAGACTTGACGAATTGCAGAAAATCTATTATTCTCATCTCGCAACTTCTTGTCGTCAAACCGCAAACAAGAGCCTAGAAATGTAAATCTCAGCCTTGGGAAAACGCATCTGTAGAGCGTAATGCCATTTTTTTTATCCCAAAGTCTGTCATTATCTACATTGGCAGATTTCCATAGCCCTTGGTAATATAAGACGCCAATATATGCTCTAATCTCATCACGATCAGTCAAGTGATGGTAGCTTTCTGCTTTGTCTGCGGCAACCAACTCCAAACAGACTTCTTAGATCTTATTATTTGTATGTTCCACAATAATATCGATCATTTCATCGTTGAAAAGTATATCCCAAAACTTTTCAATAGAATCAAGATTTTTGGCATCATCATTTGTTCCAGGTACATAGGCAGGTAAAACATCGCTTACTCGATTTGCAAAAACAAATTGAATTTTCAAACTGCGCTCCATTTTTCCCTCTCTTTCACTCTTGCTTTCTCTCATTCCACTTATGTTCCGTTACTTTTTCTTTTTTTTTATGTCCCTTTAGAGTTCCCCTTCCCCCTCTACTCTCACAATCTCGCTTCCTCTTTTATTACCTCTCGCTCGCTCGCTCGCTCTTTCTTTCAGGCGCTTGTATACACCCGCTACCTGCACCGCCCTTCTTTCTAATCTTCCCTACTATGCATATTATATATCTATAGTACTAACCAGAACGACGCTCAGGAGCTCTTGTCTTCCATTTGAAGCCATCTTTGCCTTTCAAAGTAGAGCTCGGTCGTCCCCGGGCCCTTGACTTCAAAAGACGCTTGTCTAAAGTGGCGTCTTCCATGTCCACATCCAATTCTGAGGACGCATCCGTAGCGTCGGAATATTCGGATTCATGCCCAGAAACTCCTCCACTTTCACTCCCTTCGCTCTCTTGAGCCTCTTCGTCCTCGGAAGGAACTTCTTGCGTCTCATCGAAGAGCTCTTGTCGAATCGTGCGACGTCGAAGATTGTAGACCATCTTACGATATTCAAAATACTATTAGTTTGTGAAGAAAAAAAATCACACTTTCAAAACATAGTTTACTCACCTTCTTTGACGATTTGTAGCACAAAAACACTATATATATATATATATATATATATATATATATATATATATATATATATATATATATATATATATATATATATATATATATATATATATATATATATATATATATATATATATATATATATATATATATATTCAGATATAGATATATTCAGCACTATCAGATATGGAACATACTATGATAGGTTTTCTAATAAAACAATTCCTCGCTTGCGATGTACATGTAAGATTTTAATATTTACATTTTTTGGACACTCAATTTATTGATCTAGCTTGCATTTACTTATATTTAAATAATTATTGTAGAGACATAAGTTATTAATTGCGGACGAAGTTGAAAACTATGATAAGTACACAACTTCTAATAATAGTATGAACATATCGGAGCCAATTGATTTTCAAAAAACTACTGAAGACCAGCCTGTAAAGGTAAAGTTTATTATTAAAATATTATATAAAATATGAATATGTCCAATGTCCAATGAATATGTAACTATACAACTACATTATTATAGTATATATATTTATTATAATTTTATTTTATAATTTTATAAAATCTACTAATAATTTATGCAAACTTTTTATCTATTAGGTGAATGATGTATCCAGTCATAATAAACAGCACAACGACCAACTTTATAAACCTGTTTGTGCTTGTGGAAATGTTAATGTTGCAGAACTGCTTCTAATGACTCTAAAAATTGCAAGAAAACACGCATTAACGTGGAATACAATACTTGATATCTTTGAAATGCTCAACTGTGCTTTTGACTCAAACGTTCTACCAGTAACAAAGTATATGGTAAAAAAGTTATTGGATGTTAACAACGATTTAGTTACTTATCATATGTTATGTACTAAATGCAATAGACGTATTGACAAAACACCAAAGTCTATATGCTAGTGTGGCGCTAAGCAGGATTCAGGACAAGCTGCATCTTTTTTCATTGAACTAGACATTTGTAAACAATTAGACAGTCTATTTTTAAATGAAAATGTACAGAAAAATATTTTTCACTGATTTCATAGAAAAAAACAAAAAGAAGTTGCATTAGAAGATATTTATGATGGAAACATTTATAAAAAATGTGCAGAAAAATATGATCTCTTAGACAATAAGTTTAATTTCTCTTATACGATAAATACCGATGGTTGCCAGGCATCGGATTGTTAAAAAATATCTATTTAGCCTATCTACATTATGATACATTGAGACGGCCTGTACCTATACCCTTATTATCAAGAACGGTACCATTAATTATTATTGTTAGTGTTAATATGATATTAACATTAGTAATTATTATAAGCAAAATAAATTAGTTAATACATTTCGGATATAAAAAAAAGTAGTATTAATTAAAAGTTAGTTTTTTTATAAGAAATCATTTAATTAATTATTTAATTATTGCGGAAATGATTCGGTTTTATATTTGTTAACTAAGATGATACGGCGGGGCCAACGTAATGGCTAAGAACGCGCGCGTGTGCATATACACACACGAGCGCGCAGACATACGAAAGCGTGTTCAGCGAGGAGCAACGAATTCGCGAATATCGTGAGAAGGAGGACGGGAGCGAGAGAGATGGAGAGAGTGGGCTCGGGTATATATCGGCGACGCACAGCCGAGGAAGCACTGAGTTTTCTCTGACCTCTCAAGCCGTGGCTAGCCAGCGAGCAGGCCTCGCGGTCGGGATACTAGGGTGAACTCGGGCCACTTCTTGTGGTGAACACACGGTGATGTGGCGAATCCTCGCCTATCTACCGCGTGTAATCTCTCTCTTTCGCTTCCCTCTATCGTAACTCCACTCCTCTTTAATTGTACTTTTACCCTCAATAAAAAACCAAGTTTCACACTAATAATTATAACTCATTTTTCCCCGCCTCCACCTATTATTCGGGTGCGCCGGACGTCCTTCAGTAGCCACTGGAGGGGGAAACGCGCTAACGAATTTCATAAAAGGCATAGCTCAGGGCGGCCAACGCGCTGCCCGAGACTACGTCTTCAGGGTTTTACCCGAGAAAAGCGCGCTGGTGCCTTTCTCGGGGTTTTGACTGCTTGCCCGGCGGAGAGCTAACGCGCCCTCCTGCTGGTTCGAGTTAGCATACCAAAACCCAAAGTACAGTTGCACTTCTGCAGCTCCGACCTCGGCGGCTGCAGGAGCGTAACTATCAGGGGGAATCCAGGAAGAGGTTGTTTCTCGCGCACTTCTTCGGGTCCATACGCGAACCGCGTGTAACAAAAACACAACTGGAAAACGAACTCTCCTACGTTGGAGTAGAAGAACGGCTTAAGTCCGTCACAACATGAACTACCTGATTATCTACGAAGCAATCATATGCTACTGGCTGGTTTATGTGTTGCAAAAAAAGAACCCACCATGAATCTATATTTAAAATCATTTGTTGATCAGGCCAATCAGTTATCATCAGTGGCATTGGAATGGAAAATAAATAATCAGTAAAGTATTTCCACTTGGTTGCTGCGTCGATTCAGTAGCTCGTTGTGCTATGCTGTCAATGAAAAAATTTAACGGAACTGATGGATGCACATACTGTGAACATCCAACTGTATCAGTTGATGGCGTAAGAAAGTATCCTATGATACTACCAGTTCCTGTTCCAAGAACTGATGATTCAATAAAAGAAAAAATGATCAAACATTTTGATCTAGTTAACGGAATGATTGTTGACTTCATGCATGCGTGTCTTTTAGGTGTCACGGAACTTTATACAACGATTATATTAACCAATGCTAAAGAGAAATATTATGTTGGCTCTCCAAATAAATTGCACATTATCGATCAGCGTTTATTGTTTATAAGGCCTCCGAATTGTATTGCAAAAATTTCAAGAAATATCAAGGAAAGAGCAAATTGGACTGCGTCAGAATGGCTAACATGGTTAATAGTTTATTCCTTGATTTGTCTGCATGGAATACTTCCAAAAAAATATTATAATAACTTGGCTACGTTTGTTTGTGATATGAATATTTTGTTAGAAGACTCTATAACACCTTAAATGTTAGAAAATGCTAGAAAATTGTTAATAAATTTTATTGTGAATTTTCAATTTTTATACGGAAAGAAGTACATGCATTACATTGTGCATATATTAAATCATCTTGCTGAAACTGTTAAAAATTGGGGGCCGCTGTACAATGCAAGTACTTTTCCATTTGAAAATGAAAATAAATTATTACTGCGAATGAAGAAATGTATATTTACATACATAATATATTTACATAATAAATACACAAATTGTCTCTAAAATGTTAATATATCAACAATTGCCTCTTTTACAACAAAATCAATTAATTTCTGAAAGAGTCCAGTCATATTGCAATAAATTGGATAAAGCTAAACTAAAAAATATTTGTAAAATTGAAGAATGTATTCTAATAGGACGCGGCAAAGCACACACATTAACAAAAACAGAATTACAATCTCTTCAGAAAATAGTTGACGTAACTGCTGTGACCGAATGTAAAATATTTAAAAAAATGATCTTTAATGGAAATCGTTACACTACTAATAAATATTTGCGTTGTCAGTGAACAAATAACTCTGTTTTTCAAACGACTGATGAGACATTTGGAATTATTTCAAAAATATGTAAAATTAAGAATGATAATGACTACAAAGTAGTAATTTTTTTTCATGGTCTAAAAATTGCAAGTAACTTTTTTGTTGACAATATTGATATTACTCATTTGAAAGTTATCAATGCTGAAGAAAAAGTTAATGTTAATGTTGTAAAATAGTCTCAATTACACAGACCATGTATATTATTAAAATTACGTAAGCAATTTATTATTGTTACTATTGTAAAAGGTATTTTAGGGCGACACACTAATTAATTTAATATATGTATCACGTATTGTAATAACATTATAACTATTATTATGTAATTTTTTTAATAATAAAATTTATACCTGACTATTTGTAGAAATATGGTTGTTTTAATAAATATATACAAATAATTGATTAAAAAATATACACAAATGCGCATAATTACACCATGCATATCATGACATAACATGGTAAACTATGCCATTTTATGCCAAGCTATGCTATTTTATGCCAAGCTATGCCATAACATGTCAAGCTATGCCATAAAATGCCAGATTATGTGCATTACGCCAGGTTGGAAGCTACAATTAAAGGATGTGCCAGATTATGCCCAGATATGCCATATTATGCCACATCGTTCCAAATTGTGCCATTTTGTGACAGACTGTGCCATATTGTGTCAAAGTGTACTAGCTTTTCTGTAAATAATTCAGAAAAGTAATTTTGTTTAAATTTATAATGTGCCAAGTTATGCCAAATCATGCCATACTGTGCCGAATTGTGTCAATCTGTACCAAACTGCACAACACAGTTTGGCACAGTTGTGCACGATTTAGCACGATTTGGCACAACAAGTTTTTTCCACCAGGATAATTATCAAAAATCAGTGACAAAGGTCTTAAAAATACTTCTATAGAACAAAAGTCTTTAGTCACATAATCATTTGTTAAATTACATATGCATCTGTTTGTTATTGCAAGCAATTATCTTTCAAAAAGCAATAGGTTAACATTAGTAATGAAATATTTTTACACAAAATTACACAAAAAATTACTTAATATTGTATCAGTAATTCTTAATTCAATATCTTTTTATATAAAACTTATACAATTATTTAGCAGATAATTCACCAGATCGTTAAAATGATAAGAAAAAGTAGAATAGATTGGTTGACCAAGTTAAAAAACGAGCTGAATTATCACATTGAAGCAGCTATGTGCAACAATTGCAAATTTGTAATTCGAACCATTACTGAAAAATGATTACAAACACACAGGTAAAATAAACTAAGCTGTTTTCATTATTATTTTATAAATTACTTTTTTATTTATATTTTATTATTTTTCTTTGATATTTTAGAAATTGGTGCAAGGGAAGACAATTTAATAACGACAATGAAAATGTTTCAATGTGTACTTTACCAACTACCGATGACGTACGTAATACTTTTCCCATTGAGGTACAAATCAAAATTTCTATTCACTTACAAATGATAGAAATTAGAGTAACCGCGTACATAGCTTCTTATGCACATCCTTTCAATGGACTAACTATAATAAAGAATTAAATAATCATTATTATATATAATATAATATATTAATAATCAAATTTACATTTGAAATATTGTTCCTGAAATTGTTAATCAAAAGTCTATTAATCTATTTTCAATCTTTTTTAATGTTATGATTATTATAAAAATATTCGTAAATGCTGTTTATTTATTTATATATTTATTATTTATTATTCAAAACAGTTTACTTTATACAATCCTGCATTAACTTAAGTCTCACAATTATTTCAATAGTCACAATTGTCACAGACACCATTTTTTGAAGTACTTTCCAAATACTATCCCATATATACACAGAACTATTAATACAAAGCTTTCCTAGTGGAAATTTCAAACTGTAAAATACTGTAAAAAAATATATCAAATGTTCGAAAAAGTGTGTAAAACCATGAAATTTTGTAAAAAAATCTTAAATAAGACTTACATTTGGAACAAGATTTTAAAAAATATTATAGAATATTTCATAAATTTTGTCACAGTTTCTACATAGGTTTTCACAGTTTTTCACATTTTATCACAATTTCTTACAGTTGTAATTACCTTTATATCAGAGAATGTAACGAAAAAAATGTGAGGAAATGTGAGAAACTGTGAAAAAAGTGCCATTTATTAGATACAATAAGTGCTTTTTTATAAGTGTGAGAAACTGTGAAAAAATGTCAAAAAATGTGCATATTTGTTTATAATTGATGTTCCAAAAGTATGTGTATTTTCACACTTTCTGACGTTTTTTTCACACTTTCTGACGTTTTTTTCACACTTTTTCAAAGTTGTCATTTTCACTAGGGTAGCTGAAAACTCTTTGCTGACTTGCGCTCGCTCACTTCGTAAGACCAATGCTCTGCCAATACTTTTTTTATTTCTAATGCTTGAAACATTGATAGTGGTGTTCACTATCAAAATTTTCACCAATTTAGAATCTGAATAGTGCAGGAATTATTATAACACACGCAGAAATATACTATTTTCTTTAAAACTTGCATATTTCTTAATGCTCTAAGATTATAATGATTTCCTTGTTTTTTTGTATACCTTAATCCTATTTAACAAAATGCAATAAAGCTAAATCCGAAATAAAAACATCATTAAAATTGTAATGCTGTGCATATGTCCTTCCTTAAATATTTATCTACAAGTTCGCCGTTAAAAAATTATAAAATAATTCAACTTTAAGGAGCAATGACTAATTGTTTATAAGTTTTAATATAAAAAGCGTTTTTGTATATAAACAATCAGTCATTGCTCTTTAAAGTTGAATTATTTTATATTTTTTAAACGATGAACTTGTAGGTAAATATTTAAGGAAGGACATAAGCCCTGAAATATTAAATAGTTTCTTAAATAAGTACAAATTAACAAGTACGTTGCCCCGAGTGAGCGTGAGCTACCCAATTTTACTGGTTATTTTGCTAGTCAAGTATTATTTTTAAATACTTATAACTTACAGACTGTGACATTTAAATCAATTATAATTTTATATTATATATAAGGTTAATTTAGAAGGAATCTCTTTTTGTTATATAGTGTATTTTAATATTAGTGTATGTAATAATACTTATTGAGTCTTATGTGGGCTAATATTATAATAGTGTATTCTAGTAAAGGTCTAACATGTACGAGAAAATGCGTATTGACTCCAGCTGAGTGGTAGCACGTGACTTATAACAAATATAGATATGACTCAAGCTACATATATAAAAATATACCATACAAAGTAAATATTCTTTATTTATGTTTTAGGATGAAGAGAGATAGATATAGCAGATATGAAGACAATTATTGATAAAAAATTATCTATGTTTTCTTTTCTGCAAGCATAGCCTTTATCGTTGTAGAGAATGAGTATTTTTTAGATTTTGTTAATTCATCATATGCTTTGAAATTCAATTATAAGCCACCATGTAGGAAAGTTCTTGGTGGTAGCATTTTGAACGAAGTACATAATGATGTAGAAATAAAAAAGAAACAATTACTAACAGATACGGATAGTGTTCTATCAGTGGACGGGTGGAAAAATAAAAGTAATAATAGAAAGTCTTTAGTCTGTACACTTAGAAATTGCGACGTACCTCAAAAGTTTTTAACGCACAGTGATATATCCCTCGAGCAAGAAGATGTAAAGACTTTATCAGAATTTATCGAAAAAGCTATTAAACTGGCTAGAGAGAAGTATGAGACTAATGTTTATGCTATTGCTACTGATAATGTCAGCACAATTGTTTGTGAAAGTATAATGGCAGAAAGTGACAATAATAGAAAATGATTGCAGTCAACTTATTCCAACCACAGTGCAAATTTGCTTATTAAAAAATTTGTGGATGAAAATTTTATAAAGAAACCTTGATATATTATTAATGCTTTCCGCGAAACCTAAAACAGATTGATTGTTGGTTAGATTAGGTGGAACAAAAATGAAAAACTTTCCTGATACACGATTCTGCTACATACGAGATACATGTGAAACTATATTAAAAAATCTGCCACTTTTTCAGCAGGTTTTTTGTATTGAAGACATCGATAGTTTTGATAATATTGCAGATGATCTTTTTAGTGTCGAATTCGAAAATAAATTTAAAGAGGTAATTAGACATGTGAATCCAATCTGTAAGTTAGTCAATAAATGCCAAGATCTAAAATACAGTATTGCAGATTCAACTGAATATTGATTTGTCTCTTCAACTTCCTACAAACGTATTCGTGCAGCTTAATCGCATGATAATCAAGAAAGCAGTTTGGCTTGTGGCATATGCTGCAAATTACTTGCATCATAAATATCAGGGTCATTTATTAAACGAAAATCAAATGAATATTGTTAATACGTTTTTACAAGAGAATTTAGATCTTCAATCTTATGAAGAATTCCAAGTATTCAAAAGACGTAGAAGGAATTTATCAGAAATTGCAGAAAAGTGTCAGAGCCCAATAGGATTTAGGAGGTTACAACATTTTGACTTTCCGAATTTGGCTAAATTTTGTATAAAACAATAGCAAATACCAGCTTCAACAGCGTTACTTGAAGGCCTTTTTTCATGTTCGACTTATGTTCATAATGTATATAGAAATCGTTTAAAAGAAGTTACGTCAAGACAATTATTAGATATATATCACTCATTAAGATTTTTGGATTTAAAAAATGATGGTCCATTATTTAATTATTATGATAAAAAGAGTAAGAAATCTAAAAAAATCATTTAACAGTTACTTACAAAATTTAATGTGAAAAAGAAAATTCATTACAAAAAATATCACAGATCCGCTTTTGGAAACATACAGTACAGTTTTCTCAAAGTACAGTTTGTAAACAGTTTTTTATTTTTTATAATTTTATTAGAACCAATCTTCCAAAACTTGTTAATACCACAATAAACGTAAATATTTTGTCTTGGGCTTTATTATACTTTTTCACACGTGCCAATTACATTCTTTGCCCCCCCCCCCTCTCCCCGCTATCCTTACTCATTCTTACTCTTTTGTGCAGTCGAAATTAAAAATATCTAGCAAAATTTATTATAATTCATTTGAAATGGTGCAACTTCATTGGATAGAATGGTTATTCTCGCTAACCACAGAAAAGGATTTAAACAAAATCAAATATGTACATCCATCTAATTTTAATTTCTCTCTCTCACTCACTCTCACAATTAGTATCTTACATTTGACTTTTTTCTTTAACTTGTACTTTCTCTGTCCTTTTTCTCTATCTCTATACCCAAAACCTATAAACCCCAAACCTATAAACACAAAACCTATAAACTCAAACCTCATTAATCCAACACCCATAAACTCGAAACCCATAAACCTATAAACCCAAAACCTAATAACCCAATACCCGAATCCCATAAACCCATAAACCCAAAACCTATAAACCCACAACCTATAAACTTCAAACCTATAAACCCTAAACCCATAAACCTATAAACCCAAAATCACTAAAACCCGAAACTTATAAACCAACAATCCAGAAACACATAAACCTAAAACCCATAAACTCAAAATCCATGAACCCATGAATCCAAAACTCGTAAACCCGAAACTCAAAAACCCACAACCCATAAACCCATAAACCCGAAACCTAAAAAACCCAAAACCCATAAACCCGAATCTTATAAACCAAAAACCCATACACCAAAACCCATAAGATCATAAACCCAAAACCCATAAATCCAAAAGCCGTAAACCCGAAACCCATAAACTCAAAACCTATAAACCCGAAACCTATAAATCCAAAACCCATGAACCCAAAACCTATAAACCCATAAACCCGCAAACCCACAACCTATAAACTCGTCAACCACTAAACCGAAAACCCATAATCTCAAAATCCATAAACCCCTAAAACCATAAACTTAAAGCCCATAAAACCAATACCCTTAAACCCGAAACCCATGAACTCAAAACCCATAAACCCATAAACCCAAAACCTATAAACCCAAAACCTATAAACCCAAAACTTATAAACTTCAAACCTATAAACCCAAAACCTATAAACTCAAACTTCATTAATCCAACACCCATAAACTCGAAACCCATAATCCCTAAACCCATAAACCTATAAACCCAAAATCACTAAAACCCGAAATTTTCTACAAGATAGGGTTGGTCCGATATCCGTAGATAGGAAATGTTCGCTGCAAAATGCTCGAAACTGCAAAAAAAGTAGGTAAAAAACAAGTTAATTTTAAATTATTATTTTAACAATGAAAAAATAACCCAATCACGCCATAAATTTAGAGAAAAATACTTGACTGCAATACACAACGAGAACCGCAAGGCCGATTAAGATCGGACTGACAGTTTTTGCATAATGCAATTGTTAAGTAACCTACCTGGAAAAAAATACCTTTTTTTTAATTTTGTGCCAGGCTCAAAGTTATGAATATTTTTTTGCGCCCGCACCTTTATACTTTCTTGGACCCTTAAACTATCATATTCAATTGCTATCTCAATCATTTTTCACTTTTTAATAACTTTTTGAGCGGTTTTAAAAAGTTTGAAAATTTTGGCTTTTAAACAAATAAGCCTGTGAAGCGGGATTTGCGAGTGGGAAAAACCGGAAAGTATAGGAAATCTAGTAATTTACAATTAAATGATCTAAAATATTTATGTTTTAAAAGTAGCTCTACGAAGAAAGCTTTTAATTTAGCTATGATTCCGCCAACTGAATTAGCTGCAAAACAGCATACGTTTAGAGCATATTATCAAGTGCAACAATGGCTCGGTAATTCGTTGAACCCGACGCAATGGGGTTGGAGTGTTAGGGATAATAAATTACAACCAACATATACAACTGATTTACTAGTTCCTGACAATATATTACGAGACATCAGTTGGAAATGTACAAAGGACTGCACAAAATCTTGTATTTGTGTAAAACACGGATTAAAATGTTCCGATTATTGCGCAGGATGCCACGGTCAAACTTGTAAAAATTGCGAAGAAAATGTGTTAGACAGTAATAGAGATGTAGAAGGTACGAGTAGTAGCGAACTTGATATTGATGGCGACAATGATGTACAATTCCATGTAAATACAGATATATTAACAGCTAACGAATGCGTTTCCGACAACGAAGACAGCGACGACGAAATTCCGTGTAAAAAAAAAAGTATGCCAATTAATGTAATAAATGAACTTGTATTATAAACAAATTCTGTAAATTATGTAAATTTAATGAAATTGTCAATATTTTACGATTATTTATACCTTATCTCCTGTTATTCAATGTACTATATGCATTAAATAACAATTAAATTAATTTATAACATTATTACGCATTAATTCTTAAATTTAATACTAATTTACAATGAACAATATATGCCCAATAAGGATATTATGATTAGCACTCATTTTTAGCAACATTTAAAAATGCCTGATTATGAAAATCGACCACCGATTGTTTATTTTTTAAAATTGATAAATGTAACTATGGAAATTGAAATCCTCTCGTTTTTCTACCCCAATTAAAAAAAATCGTCAAAATTGGTGCAGTAGAAGCCGAGATATATCATCCTGAAGCGAGCGCGCCGATTTTAAAGCGACGATTTCAAGTTTCGCAGCCTATCCCCATCCCTCCGAATTTCGGCTCCGAGCGCGCACTACACAATGTTTATGCAAATTTTTGTGCGTGATGCACACGTGCAATGTAATTTTTGAAAGAAGATACGAAAACATCTCAGAAAAACCTATCGATTGGTATATAATTTATTGTTACATTATTAACCGTTACGCCGCATACCCTTCCCGGGTTTTTGGTTTATGATTTTATTGGTTTTGGGTATATAGGTTTGGGTTTATGGCCATATGGGTTTATGGGTTTTGGGTATATGGGTTTCGAGTTTATTGGTTTTGGTTTATGTGTTTTGGGTTTATGGGTTTGGATTTATAAGTTTCGAGTTTATGGGATTTGGGTTTATGGGTTTATGGGTTTATAGTTCGTGGGTTTAGGGTTTATGATTTTGGATTTATGAGTTTTAGGTTTATGGGTTTATGGTTTTATGGGTTTATTGGTATTGGGTTTGTGTGTTTCGGGATTCCGCGTTTTGGATTTATGGGTTTTGGGTTTATGGGTTTTGGGTTTATGGGTTTTGGATTCATGAGCATTTTGCAGCGAACATTTCAAATCTACGGATATCGGACCAACCCTATCTTGTAGAAAATTTCATAACGAACAAATTTATAAGTATACATTTTTTCTCTAAAATGCATACTTACCCAGATATATGCGATCGTTTCAGGGAAAAAAATGCGATTTTCGCTTTTTTTTTCACTTCTTCGTTGTTTATGCAAATGGCACACCTTTTCAAGCTTGCGCACCTCGATATTTTCAATAGGTATAGCATTCCCGAGCGATTCCAATAGTTATCTAAGTTAAGTCAGGTTAAAGCCATATTTGATAGATTTCGTCGTAATTCTCCTGGCCTAAACCTATATACCCAAAACTTAAAAACTGCAAACTCATATATAAATCGCAGATACATAAACCCAAAAACCCAAAAGCCCATACCCAGATATCAATAAACAAAAACCCCAAACTGATACATACACCCTAAATACATAAACCCATAAACCCAAAACCTCAGACCCATATATCAATAATCAAAAACCCCAAACTCATATATAAACCCCACGTACATAAACCCAAAACCGATAAATCCAAAACTTCATATGTTTTGGGTTTATGATGTTATGGGCATATGGGTTTTGGGTTTATGATTTTATGGGCATATGGGTTTCGGGTTTATGGATTATATGTTTATGGGTTTTGGGTTTATTGGTTAACGGGTTTTGGGTTTGTAGGTTTTGGGTTTATGGGTTTTGGGTTTATGGGTTTTGGGTTTATGGGTTTTGGGTTTATGGGTTTATGGGTTTCGCACTTATGGGTTTTGGATTTGTGGTTTTAGGATTTATGGGTTTGAGGTTTGTGAATTTAGAATGTATGGGTTTAGGTGTTCATGGATTTTGGATTAATGGAATTTGTGTTTACGAGTCTTAGGTTTATGAGTTTATGGGTTTGGAGTTTATCGGTTTGAGATTTAAGGGTTAAGGGTCTATGAGTTTGGGGTTTATGGGTCTAGATGAGTACATGTATGGGTGGATTGATACAAGTGCATGGGTAGATAAATTGTTGGGTGCGGGGGTGTATGGATGGAGTGGTGGGTGAGTGGATTGATGGGTCCGCGGATGAATGGATAGATTCAAGGGTATGGATCCTTTGACGGGCTGATGCGTGCATGAATGCGTGGCTAGATGGATGACTGTGTAATTAAACGCATGACTGCGTTACTAAGTAGATGGACGAGGTAGTAAATAAATAGAAGTGTATGGGTAGATGGAATGGATGGATAATTGTGGCTGTCTGTATGGTTATGTAAGCTGGCGTATAGGTGAATGAGTTCATGGGTATGCAGAGTGGTGTGAACAAATGTATGTTTGTGTGTGTGAGTGTGTGTTGGTGGATGGACTATTTCTCGAATATATGGGTACGTAGGTGGATGAGTGAGTGTATGTGTAGAGGGATCGGCTTGTGGGTGCATATATATGTAAATAGTTTCATCATTCATGTATATATTCGGTTATTAGATGGGTTGGTAGATATGTGTATAAATAACTGGGTAGGTGCGAATAAAAGTAAGTGGGAAATGCGAAGTATGAGGGTGCGAATAAAAGGAATTGTATAGTTGAATAATTGTATGCGCTAGTGGATGAATGTATATACATATATATATATATATATATATATATATATAATTATATAGAAGGATAAATTGATGTGTGAGTAGAGGATTGTATATAGATGTAGATAGAATAATGGATGCGTGGGCGGATAGATTGATACGTTATTGGTTAGATGATTGCGTGGAGGAAGAAGTATATAGGTGGGTGGATGGATGGACGGATGAGTGGATGTATGGATGTGTAGGAAGATGGATAGAATCGTGTGCGGATGATTGAACGTATATACGTACGAATAGATGAGTGGGTTGGTTGAAGTGTATAGGAGAAAGAATGGATGCGTGGGTGGATGGATAGATGCGTGGATAGATGTGTATATGCCTGAGGACATTAATAGATGCGCAATTGGATGAATGGATTCGTGAATATATGGATGGATGTATGAGTAGATGTATGGATATGTAGTAAGATGGATATACGTGTGTGGATGAATGAAAGTGTATAGATGGAATGATAGATGCGGGCAGAAATAGGATAGAAGGGTACATTGATGGAAATATATGGGTGGCGGGTAGAACGCGTGCGTGGATGAATGGATGTGTGGGTGGATGGGTGGTAGCGTATGCATGTATGCGTGGTTAGAGGGGTCGAAGAATATAGGTGGATGGATATATGCGGGGGTAGATGAATGTGTGCGCAGGTGGATAGATGGATTGGTACACCAGGGTGGATGGATGAATACGCGAGGGGAGAAGTTAAATAGTATAAGTAGATTAATGGATGTGTGAATTGATGGATGGATGTCCTGCGGATTGATGAATGCGTTACTGAATGGCTATTCTAGATGCGTGGGTGGATTAATTGTATCGGTTGAGAGATGATTGCGTGGGTAGATGAATGGATGCGTGGTTAATGGATTTAAGTGTATAGGTGAATGCGTGAATGTATGGATGTATGCGCGGGTGGCGTGAGGTTGAAGTAATAGGTCGACGAATGAATGCGTGGGTGGATGAATCGATTTATGCGTTACTCGAATGGTACATACGTGGGTGGATTAATTGTATCGGTGGGACGGGGGTGGGGTGGGGGGGGGGGGTGAATACGTGGGAGGATTGATGTATGCATGGGTGGAGGGATTTAAGTGTAAAAGTGAATAGATAGATAGATAGTTTGGATGGATTAGTAAACAACTAACAAGGAAAAACAACAACATTGCCCCACGGAAGCGTTAGCGACACTGCATTAAGGTAGTTGTGTCACTTTTAATTGACCACTACATAATTCACCACCCTTCTTTAATATACTTTGTTATTTAAATTATAGAATATGTACAAGCTTTTTATATAATTTTTTAATGGTCAAGTAAAAATGTCATTACCATGTTAACAACATCCATACAAAAATTAAAGTAAACTTATTTATAATTCTTTTTACACTTAAGAATATATACATACATTAACATGTTACAAACATACGTATACAATACATTATATTAGCATTCTAATTCTAAAGTATAATACAATCTTAAAAAAGTGTATATACATATATCATAATAAAATATCATTGCATAACTATTTAACTACACGAGCAATAATTTTTGAGTTAGTAAATATGGCTTGTAAATAATAAAAAAAGAAACAGATTAATATTTAACGCTTTTCAATATATTGATAAAAATTATAAATTGCAACGCTAATTTTACCACGTTAGCGCGATTCAACGACGGGTTTTGAAGTAGTCAATATTAAGGTTAACGAGTTAAGAAATAAATATTTTGTATGAATATTAGTACATTTTATTTAATTATTATAACTTTAAGATTAATCGAATTATTACAAGTATTTAGAACGCATTTATGTCAGTACATACATATAAACAAATATAACTTACTATGTCCTTTTCCCTATTAAAGTTATAAAATATTATAAATTACAAAATATATATAAGTTATAAAATTCTTTATTTTTTATGAACTTTAGAAAGTTTTATTCAATCAATACAACAAGTAATCTTATGTTATATTAAGCTTATGTTGATCACAGCTCAACACAGAATCCTTTATAGTAATATATTAAATTTTTTTAACAAAAATTACATAACATATATGTTTCTTTTAAGTATTTAACTTACGAGGCTAGGTTGATAAGCATGAGAAACCGATTTTATGCGATGCACTTACTAAATTTCTAATTTACTATCTTAGAAATTATATTTCTAAGCTTGTACAACGTAAAGTAAAGCATTAATATTATGCACTTTGGGTGATGTAGTTTTAAAATCACAGCAAATATGACATAATAAAGGACCAAATTAATTTAACAACATGAAAAAAGCTTATTGCGGTGAATTATAATAAGTGACATTTGTAATATATAATATTCTTCAGGTATGCCGTCAGTTGGAATTTGAGAAAAGTTTAAAGCGAAATCAGCTAAGGGCTTACAGTTTATTTTAGTTGCGTACGAAAATCGTTCGGAATCAAAATCAAGGTTGAATTGCAGAAGAGATTTGAAGCTTCCTTGATCAAATAATCTCCAAAAACGTCGAATACTTCATTGGGTGCAGCTTCATGAAAAAAATCCATCATCATATCTCGTAAGGGTTGATATGTCAGAAAATAATGTCCTCTAAATTTATGCTTTAAATAATTTGCAGCTAATGCAACATTGCTTATAAATTGAAATATTATCTTCCGAACTGTAGGACATAATGGAACAAATTCATCATTTATTGCGTTCAATAAGTCTTCAGTAGCTTCACGCAATGAATACGAGCTTTTAGAAAATTTCTTTTCTAAACTATTCAAAGTGCTATACAACTATTGAAATGCATTCAATTGTGTACTATTCTCGAACGTAATGGGAATTTTTGGGTTTCTTAAGTGTTGCAGTAACACTGAGAAACAAACTATTCTGTGATAATGAATATCGTCTACCACATTGCTAAAACGAAGAGAGATTTCAGAGTCATAAATCAGAAATTTTATGTTATCCTTGTAGTGGTCTCGAACCTTTTAACTGATTTATCGCGATTCAAGATGAGTTTTTACATCACCACCCGCTTTAGAGATAGTATAAGACGCGACATACACATAGTCTTTCCTAGTATTATAAACTAAACTGACAAAATTAGTTTCTCTTTTTTGTCATGGATTTGAACGCTCATAATGTTCAAATATTCATACGAATAGTTTCCTTTGCATATATCATCGTTCATTCTTTTAAATTGTAGTTTCAAATTCATCAGTTATCGGCAATTCAATATTTTCTAATTTAAATATGTTTTTCGAATAATCTGATGCTATATAATTTTAAGCTTGAACCTGTCAATAAAGAAAATTTTATAAGCGACGAATGTATTATATCACACTTTTTTTTTATTGAACTGACGTGTAGGAGTATTGTTCTTGGAAATATCGTTATTTATCGATTCTGTCGATGAATTGAATAATCTTTGAAAATCATCTGTAACCTAAAAACGTAAGCAAAAAAGTTTTTGTTTAATAATTTGGCATCAATGATAAATTATTATCAAAAATTTGTTACAAGTGCTTTAAAACAAGTTCCTAAATTATTTTTGTATATATTTCCATTATCAATTTAAAAGTGAACTGAAATTTGTTTCCACATTACAAATCATTAACATAACAATATATATATATATATAAGTATGAATTAATATTATTAATATGAAACAATTTTTATAGTAATGGCATATTTTGAAAGATATAATGTGCATCCGGGAGAAACACGCGATGGAGAGATGCCGAGACGATCGCAGCCCATCCGCGAGTTTTTTATTATCTTATCCTCAAACAGAGAAAAGCGCCGATTTTTGTCGAATACAAAAATCGGTCAATGAGGATTAAGTGCAGCACATATGGGCTACCAATCTCTTTATGTAATTTTTTATTCATTTAAACAATTTTATAAAATCTTCGAGAAAATGTTTTCTATGATACATTACAATTTCTGGTCATGTAAATAGCTATACAGTTTCAAAATAGTTTACCATGTACATGTTTGTGCGTGTATGTGTATACATGTGTGTATGTATGTATGTGTGCGTATGCGTTTGGATATTATTACAACATCCAAAAATAAGACTTGAATATTTTTAGATTAATAAACATAAAATATACAAGGATTTAAATCTCATTTTGTATATTATTATTTATAACATTCATAGCCATTTTGTAAATATTACGTAAAATTAAACAAGTGACAAAAATACTTTACATTATAATTTTCAGCTTCATGCGCATTTTGCTCATCGACTTGTGGTACCTTTTGCACCGATGGATCTGCTGCAATATTTTCCTGATTTTCGTTGTGTGGTTGCAATACATCACGAGACATGGGTCCTTTACAATTTTCTCTTAGAAATATAATAACGCTGCATTAAAACTGCATATATACTTTTAAAAAATATTTAAATACTATTACTTTTAGTGGTACTTCTGTAATATTACCCGATACAAATTTGTATGTGCATTATATGTTCAAATAAATTAACAGTCCATTAACAGTCCATTAACACATAACTTACATCTATCCACCCGCGCAGCAATAAATTCGCCATATACTGACCAACACATCCATCCATCCAATATTACCCTTCCATTTATTTACCCATATACTTTCATCCATCCACGAATTAATTCATCAATCCACATACTACCATACATCCACCCGCGCATCCATTTACTCAGTTTAATCCTTCCATCCATCTACCATAAACTTTGATCCATCCACTCACGCATTCATCCATCCACCCATACACTTTTATACATCCACCCACGTAGTCATCGATCTACGGTAAACCATACATCCATCCACACACGTATCCATCCATCAACCCATATACTTACATCAATCCACTCACGCATCCATCCATCCACCCTTACTCATCCATCCATCTACCCATACCTTTTCATCCATGCACCCGTATACTGGCATATCCACCCACCCATCCATCCATCTACCTACGCAAAGATTTATCCATCCACACACATACTTCTATATACAGGGTGTCTTAAAAATAGTGGAATCTGGAATAGGTTTGCATGATTAAGTTTTCATTCAAAATGTTAAGCATACAAATTTTCAGATTTAGATTTCTATCGATAATTTCATTTCTAATTTCTATTCAGATCAAGGTCAAGGACAGGGTCAATTTCGCTTCGTAAAATCTGACAAGTTTTGTGCTTAACAATTTTAATGAGAGCTTGTTGATTCAAACTTATTCAAGGGTTCCAGTATTTTCGAGAAACCCTATATGTACCCACGCATTCATCCATCCATCCACGCATCAATCTATCCATCTATTCACCCATATGCTTCCATTCTCGCATCCATCCATTTACCGCCGCCTATATATCCAACCATCCACGCATCCATTTACCCACCCACGCACGCACCACCCATCCATGCATTCATCCAATAATCTATCCACTTCCACACTCATCCATCTGTCAATGCACAAAATCGAACAGTCATCTATATCAATGCACCAACGCATACCTATCAACCCGCACCTAAACCCAATCACCCATCGACATACACGCACTAAACTATCCATACACTTTCGATTACCTGCTCACACTCATCAATCTATCCACATACACAAATCGCCCTACAGGGAAACAATGAGATTGAAGATCAGATTGCGCAAATCCAAAACATCGCACAAAATCAATATACTAATTAATAATATAATAGTTTTATAGAAGCTGAAATTAGCACAAAATGAGATAAAATGGTGACAGAAATAAAAAAAAAACATTTGCAACCTCCAGAAACGTCTCCTAATAAAGCTTGACAATATGTCTATAAAGAATCTAATTTATTTTTGTTCGACAGCAAAATATTTTTCATCGATTTAGATTTCGAATGAACTGATATGCCGCAGATATTGTAAAAATATTTTCAGTCATTAGAACCTCCTGACTGGGGTGGAAATAGTCTAATAAAGGAAAAAATAGAAAAACCGATTTTTTTCTCAACAGCAAAACTTTTTTCGACGAAAAGAAAATTGGGTTTTCATAGACATATTTTCGTTAAATTTTAACCCAGTCTAGGATGTTTCAGGGGGTTGAAAATGTTTTTGCTCTTTGTGTTTTTTACACCAGTTTATATTATTCTGAGCCAATTTGAGCTGCACAATTTTCTGTAATTATTAATTAAAATTTTAACCTCATCGAAAACCCTAATCTACACATTCACTTTTCGTTCCCAGCAAACCGATATGCCCACACGCACGCACCAATTCCCTCGCATGCGTATATGCACCCACATCCATAAATGTACCTATATACCAATCCACCCACACAAAAATCATCTACGCATTAATCCACCCACACATATACCAATCCATTCAATTGTACAAACAAATGTACTCATACGCATACACACATAATTAGTCAACCACATGCACAGACCAAGCCAGATATACTCATCCACCTACACGCACACACACCCGCCAACATACCCACTCACCTACCCATAGATAAATGTGTACACACTTTACATACAAAACCGAGCACCACCCACACATGTGCACATCCATCCACCCACAACAGCTGCACCCGTACTACACATGTCTACCGATGTACATTCTTCCAGCCCCACTTGTCCACATCTGTTCACCTGCACATACATTCATCCATAAATCCGACACTCCTGAACATATCTTATATTCACATCCACTTATACACACACGCCCACCCATTCACTCACACACTTATTACCGTCGACACTAATCCATCTACGTATATACCCAATTACTCATATGTACCTGAATATCCTATCTTATCCACCTACATATAGTTCATATCTTCAGTGAAATTGAAAAAAAAGCAGTGAAATATTTTAGGAGATTGGAGACTGGAAACCGAAGACTATTATCATTTTAGTATTACAGAAGAAGATTGAAGTTTGTTGCAATAATAAGTATGAATTAATATGAAACAATTTTTATAGTAATGGCATATTTTGAAAGATATAATGTGCATCCGGGAGAAACACGCGATGGAGAGATGCCGAGACGATCGCAGCCCATCCGCGAGTTTTTTATTATCTTATCCTCAAACAGAGAAAAGCGCCGATTTTTGTCGAGTACAAAAATCGGTCAATGAGGATTAAGTGCAGCACATATGGGCTACCGATGCAGCTGCTGACAGACGTTCTTTTATTGTTATGTCTAAAATGTGAGACAAATATGGCAACTAAGATTTGGGCAGCGCGCGCATGCATCATAAACCAAGAAAGAATACGTAAGCGGCGTCGGCCGGCGACGTAGAGTTGCTGCAGGTAATGCAATAAAGCATCTGTACGTACATTCATCGCCGCCGCCAAATATACGCATATTGTTTCGCTTGATAGAAAGAAGGGCTGCGACCCGAAGTATCGAAGCGCAGCGAACTAGAGAGAAGCTCAGTCTCAGCCTCGACATGAACGCGAACAGTCGACTGAGAAGTAATTTCCGTATCTTTAGGAAAATACAATACTCATGTAAATATTCTTCTGTAAAATAGTATCAGTATATATTGTGTTATCATTGTGTTTTCATCCTGACAACCTTTTATTCTCTTACAGTACAGTACAGTACAGTACAGTACAGTACAGTACAGTACAGTACAGTACAGTACAGTACAGTACAGTACAGTACAGTACAGTACAGTACGAGAGAGAGAGAGAGAGAGAGAGAGAGAGAGAGCGATAGATAGATAGATAGATATATAGATAGATAGATAGATAGATAGATATACTTTTTATTCATCAAGAGACGAAAATCTTACAATTGCATGTACATGTAGTTATAATTAAAATATCAGTCAATTTTATGTATTTGTTATCTTAACGTTCACTTATTGCATTTCTTATTAAATAATATTATTCGCTTTATCAGTTCATCACTTTATAAAATTTAAATATAATGAACTAGTCATAGTCAGATATCACAGAAACACGCTTCGTCAAAAAATAATACATAGAATAAAATAAATACAATAGAGATAACATATTAAAAATAAAAGAATACATACACATACTTTGCTAAATTTTTATGTATACTATCACGTCAAAATTTAAAACACACTCATTCCTGACACTTTAACAATCACGCTAATAAATACATTCACACCTAACACTAAACATATTTAATAAATAAATAAATTAATAAATAACAAAGACGAATAAATAAGTAAACCAGATAAATAATTAATTTAAATAAATAAATAAATAAATTTAAATAAATAAATAAATTAAATAAATAAATAAATAAATAAATTTAAATAAATAAATAAATTAAATAAATAAATTTATATAAATAAATAAATTAAATAAATAAATAAATAAATTTAAATAAATAAATAAATTAAATAAATAAATTAAATAAATAAATAAATTTAAATAAATAAATTTAAATAAATAAATAAATAAATTTAAATAAATAAATAAATTAAATAAATAAATAAATAAATTTAAATAAATAAATAAATTAAATAAATTAAATAAATAAATAATTCAAATAAATAAATAGTCTAAATAAATATCCGAGTCACCTCTATGCATTCTCTTCACCATGTAATTGCTTAAGGTGCCTGCTAAACGCCGTTTTAAATTTACAAAAAGATGGCAGGCACCTCACACTGCTCGGGAGCGAATTCCAGAGGTGCGCACCTTGAACTCTAAATGAGAAAAGGCCATTATCGGTGCGCGACCCCGGAACCGAGAGCTCCTTCATACCACCCCTACTTGAAGTCCTGGCCTGGTTTTTTTCAAAGAGGGCAGTAAGATATGGTGGCTGCCGCATGACAACCGCTTTGTAAAGCAGCAGCCCCATAAAATACTCCCTCCTCACCTTCAGATCTAACCAGTCCAGTTTTTTCCTGTAGGCCGTGATATATGCTCATCTCGCCTAACACCACATATGTATCTCACACAAGCATTCTGTAGACGTTGTAGTCGTGTCTGGAGCTCCCCTGACATGTTAAGAAGAACCACTGAGCAATAGTCTAAGTGAGGTAGTACCAGTGCACATGCCAGCTGCTTCCTCAGTATCTCTGTGGTGCTTGAACGGAAAAGTTTTAAGCTATACAGAGCTCTATTTACTTTTCTACTGACCGCATTCAGTTGCGGCTTCCATGTCAACCTTCCGTCCATCACCACGCCGAGGTTGGTGACTGTATCGACAAAGGGAACGTGTACGCCGGTCTGTATCTCAATGCCTTGCAAGTCAAGGTTCTGAACCTGTTTGATGTTGTGATCAGATCCAAAAATGATCGCCTTTGTCTTGCCGACATTGAAGCGCAGGCCAGCTGACGTTGCCCACTTGTGTGTAGGTTTGCAGGTCGTCAGCGTAAAGTATGTGTTCAACACCATCTAAGTCCAGTGCGTCTTGTAAGTCGTTTATGTACAGGCTGAAAAGCAGGGGTCCCAGGACTGAGCCCTGTGGAACGCCAAGATTGGTGGTAAGCCAACCTGAATCCCCGTTTGTGTTTATGACGACTTTCTGTCGTCTCCTCATAATATATGACTTAAGCCACAGGAGAACACTCCTGGAGAATCCCATGCGCATCAGCTTACGCAGCAGTTTAGTGTGTGAGATGGTGTCGAATGCTCTCAATAAAAAATATGTGCATAGTCAGATTTTAAGACACAGATGACCCCATTATGTTCCGCTACGACGGAAAACGTATCTTTACGTCTTCAATTTTTATTTCGACTACATAGGCACAAAAATATTTTAAAAAAATTCAAGATAACGTATTTTTGCACGAGGAATAAGAATACATTTTTTTCTAAAACCCTAATTTTCATATCAAAATTGTAAAAAATAATTTAATTTTTCAAATTGTTCTCACGGTAAAAATAAGGGTGGCACTAATTTAGCAAAAATTTTTTTTTCCTTTTTTATCATTTTGAACCCGACACAAAAAGAGACGCAATAATTTGAAAAAAATTAATATAGCCTAAGAAGTCATTTATTCCATATTTTCCTGAAAAAAATGCTCTGAAGCAATTCGATGATTTTTTTTATTAATTTCTTTTACACCTTTTAGGACATATCATATAAATACTCTACTCAATTGAATAAGCTAATAATCTATCCAGGAATACATATTTCAGTGTTATTAGTTACTAAATCATTATCCTAACCATAAAATTACAATCAGCGCCATCGAAAATCCGTAGGCATGTCCCTTGTAATAATTACTGCTAATGTCTGCAAGATTTCTGTTGTATTTTTGGTTATATGGTCAACTTTCTTCTATTAAGCCTATATTCTAACTTTAAAATCGCAATCACACGCCTCAAAAACCCCTAGGATATCCCTTTAGCTAAAAAATGTTACTACCTCCAAGATTTCTATTGTATTGTCGGCTGTACGGCTAACTTGCTCCTATTAAACCTTCATTTTAACCTGAAACTCGATTTTAGCATCCAGAAAAATCTCTAGGTATGTCCCTTTTACATCAAGATATTAAATATTACGGAAATATCTCATGATTTCATGCTGTGACGAAACAGATTAGCACAAGGGACATACCTATGGGTATTCGAAGACGCTGATTGCGATTTTGGGGTTAGAGTAGGTTTAATAGGAGCAAGTTGGCCAAAAAGCCGATAATACAACAGAAATCTTGCAGATATTAGCAGTTTTTAGTACAGGGGTCATACCTGGAGATTTTAGAGAACGCTGAATGTGATTTTGAGGTTGAAATAAAGGTTTAATAGGATCAAGTTGCCCATATAACTGGTAACACAACAGTAATCTTGAAGATATAAGCACTGTTTAGCATAAGGGGCATACGTAGTACGAGTTTTTAGGGCACTGAATGCGATTTTAAGGTTAGAATGTAGGTTTAATAGAAGCAAGTCATCCATATAACCGATAATATAGCAGAAATCATACAGACATTCGCAGTATTTGATACAACGATCATACCAAGGGATTTTTAAGGACGCTGATTGCGATGTCGAGGTTAGAATGTAGCTTTTATGGCAATAAGTTGGCCATATAACCGAAAATACAAGAGAAATTTTGGATAACTTGGGCAGTTTTTAGTACAAGGGACATACCTAGGGGTTTTTCGGGGCGCTATATTGCGATTTTGCGGTTAGGATAAGGATTTGGTAGCTAACAGCCTCTAAAATATGGATTCGTTTATAGTTGATTAGCCTATCCATATGTGCCGAGTATTTATATGATATATAAAAGGTCTAGATAAGTATAAATACTTCAAAATTATAATCAAATTTAATAAAAAAAAATCGTCGATTCGCTTGAGAGCATTTTTTACAGGAAATAATGGAATCAATGGCTTCTTGGGCTATATTAATTTTTTTATTCCTTACTGTGGCTCTTCTTGTGCGAGTTTCAAAATATTTTTGATAAAATATTGAAAAATAAACAAACAAAAATTTTTTTTAAATTGGTGGCTCCCCTTATTTTGACTGTGGGAACGATTTGACAATTAAATTATTTTTTACGATTTGGATATGAAGGTTAGGGATTTAGAAAAAAATTTCTTCTTAATCTTCGTGAAAAAATACGTTACCTTGAATTTTGAAAATTAGTTTTGCATATATAGCCGAGTTAAAATTTGTTTGGAGACATATTTTTTTATGATTTACTATCTTTTTCTAATAAATTGCTGTGCCTGGGGTAGTTGGGTTTATGATTTACGGTTTTATTATAAATACAGTCTTTTTATAATAAATCGCTATGCCCTAGATAGTGAAGTTTAGGGTTTTATTGACAAATTTTTAATAACAAATTGCTATGCTTGACGGGATGCTTGGGGTAGTTAAGTGCAGTTTATGGTCTTACGATTAGTTTTTATATTATTTTTTTGTTGTCCTTGGTGTAGGTGGGTTTAGGTATTACGGTTTTGCGGTTTAAAAATTTACAGGATTTTCTAGAAGTTTTTCATGAAGTCCATAGAGCTATTCTAGAGGGATAAGCAGCTCCATCTATGAGGAGGGTTTAGTGTAAAAGATACCTCTTGTAGTGATTATGTATATGTATGTCTTGACACTAGAAGATGTGGCTTGAAAGATAGTAAAAGTTGACAGAAAGAGCTTGTATATATGACCCGTAACGTTAAAGAATATTAAACTGAACCAAAGTTATTAAGAATTGAATATGATGACTAAAAATGCATAAAAATGGACAAAATTAAAACAGTTTAATTTTCTGAAATATTCATGCATTTTTAGTCATCATTCTCAATTGTTAATAACTTTAGTTCAGATTAATATTTTTTAATGTTACAGGTCGTAAATTAACGCTCTTTCTGTATACTTCTATTATCTTTCAAGGCATTTTTTCTAATGTTAATACATACATATTTATGGGTATCCTTTTCACTAAAATAACGTTTATTCGGCTATTGTATCTCAAATACAATAGCCCATTAGAACAAACTAAATAAAAAGAAAACCAAAGAATGTAAATAATGAAGATATACCTTTTTTAACATGAGAGTGGTTCGTGCGTGCAAGGTCGAGAGGAATTGCAGTATCTGGACAAATTATTTAAGCCCAAGCTCTTAAAATCTCTCTTGAAAATCTTAGCAACCAGGAGTTCAATGCATCTAGCGGATGTCTGGGAAGTTCTAAGCATCGTCATCAAATCGTATTCAACTAAATTTGGGGAGAGGCTGCAGATGTTGACCAACTAACTGTCAATGACTGGAAACAAAAACTCACTACAATCACTGAAAGTTACGTGTCAGAAAATACTTACAACGGAGGCGAGACTGAGTTATTGTTTAGAACGATTCCTTCTAAAACTTTTGCAAAACAAGGTGAAAAATGTCTAAAGAAAAGAATAACCGTTTTCATTTGTGCAAATATGGCTGGTGAAGTTGAAAAACTAGTCATTATAGACAAAACTGCGAAACCGAGGTGTTTTAAGGTGAAATTTAATAAAACAGCACGTATAACCAGCAAAATTATGCAAGAATGGTTGTAATGCCAATTTAATCTAAAAATAAAAATAGAAAAGTGCAACCTCCAATCATTAATTTCGAAAATCGAAATTGTTTTGAATGTTTCCGAATTGATTAAGGAGATTAATGCTTGCAATGCTATTTATTGGGCATCGTGAGCATATAAACAAATTCTTCCTGCAACTGTGAAAAAATGTTTCATCAAAGCTGGATTCCCAAATAATGAGAAATGGCATCGAAAACAATCTTCAGACTGAAGTACTTAGTGTAATCGTGGAGCTGTGTCAACGAGTTCAACTAAACATCAATGCCAAGATCTTGGTAACATTCGACAATGAACTTGTGATAGAAAGAAGATTGGATTCAGCATCAGATTCCATCGGCTTAATCGATGAAGATGACTGCGAGGTTAGTCCTGATTGTGAAGAGAACGTTGAGGGAGAGCAAAATCACGAACCACGAATGAAAACATTGCACCCCACGTATTTTACCAATTTCAGTGGTCAATCTCAGAACTATCTTTCTACTAAAATGTATTAGCTCAATGGCAGAATTTTGTAAAATATTTGTCTTCAAATCACCAGATCAGAAAACGTTGGAAAATTTTTGAATATATAAGATAATCTGTATTCTACAAAAAATATTTTGTATAACTTTCCATATAGCTCAATATATTTCAGAAAACCGACAGTTCTCAGGCTTGCCGCAAATTTATAGTGGCGCTAAGAATGTGCACTTAGCGAATATCTTAAAAAAACGAGGTATTGAATTATTCTCTAGGGGATATTGACATATTACGTAACACTGCTATTAGGGGCGGGCGTGGGGGGAGGGGGGGGGGGTAAAGCATACCATGACAAAATGTTAAAGTGGGAGGAGGGAGTCTAATGTACTGTTACCTCACGCTATACGTATAGAAAAAATGTATACAAAGAAACGAATTAAGAATGTTCACCTAATAACTGAATTTCTTTAAAATCTCTTGAAAGTTTTATTATATGTCAATTTAAGTGAGTTTATGCGTGGTCTAAATATCAACCCCCCATGCGGTATCAAAAACCGAGAAAATTAGCTTCAGTTTCAATTTTTAACGTAAGAGTTCTATCTTGAGGTCTCACAAAACGGACGTTTTTATTTATTGCAAGCGAAGTTTTCTTTTTTAACGGTAATTTTTTTTTAAACATAGCTATCTAAAGTTTTGTTTCAATATTATAAGTACATACACACATATATATATATATATATATATATTGATACATTATATGTAAAAGTTAATGAAGTATCTGGGTTTTGGCGCTTTTACGTACCTTTTATATTCTTTACTAATATTTTAATGTTTTTTTCTTCCAATCTGGGTATAAGTACCAGGCTAAGCCCCCAGTTTTAATGCTACATATTGTAAACTGAAGGGTTTTCATTATAAGTATTGTCATTTAATGATGATTTTTTCGAAAATTAAATTGCTAATTTAACTGTCCGCCAGTGAACGTCATTAAAAAAGTAACGCTTCACAATGTAAAAAATAATCATTTTTTTTTATAAATAATAGAACCAACTACTACATACAGTTATAAATGAAACTCAAGTAATTAAACTATAATAAGCTCAATACTTTCAATATCATTAATAAAAATACACTATTTTTACAAAATGTTGTATGTGTGTGTGTGTCTGTGCATGTGCCTGAGTATGTGTGTGTATGTGTGTATGTATGTATGGATGTGGATTAACATTACTCTGAATATACACTGTGAAACTAATGTTCCTGGGCTTATATTTTTTGCTTTTTGAGGAAAGCGGCTTAAACATTTTTTATTTATTTTTCGATGCGTTTTTGTTTTTTAGCGGTTTTTCGATTTTTGAGTTTTAGTTTTTCGGGTTTTTTGATGCCATAGAAATAATATCAATTTAATGAGAATGCATTTGAACGAGAATAAAATTACCTATCTTATTCGATCCGAAATTTTGAATAGGCTATATCTCTTGTTTATATTCACGAAATCGTATTTTTTTCAAACGGTTATATCTATGAAACATAAAAAGAAAAATTTTTGAAAAAGATTTAGATGATTAGGAATATGGATAAGAATACTCTATACATTTTTTGAGGCTTTATGTTTTTCTTTTGAAGAGAAAAGAATCTTTTTGTAATAAAAATCGATTTTTATTTAGCTATGAATACTGGAGTAAATCGGCAGCATTCGATCTGAAACTTTCCAAAACGGTATCTTTTTGATATCTCTTGAACGAGTTCTTTGCCCAGATCACAATGACTTTTATATTTTCAGATAATTGAGGTTATATATTTTTGAAAATTATTTTGATCTCAATTTTATCTCTTATTTAATGAAGATTCGAAATTGAAATGAAATTTAAAGATTTATCGACCCGTTTTTTAAACATTTTTTTACGATGTCCTGAAATCGATAAGGTATATTACTTTTGTTTGGTCTACAGCCTCTTGGCCTAGTAAGTGTCTGATAGTTATTTTTTGTATTCATTTATATTATCCTACCTAATCACATACCGCATTTATCTAGGGTTATGCCTGTGGAGTGGAGAAAACTTGTATTAGGACGAAACCCGTTCTAGGATTGACGGTGTATTTGGTATTTTCGAATTGGATGTCTATCATAATCCGTAGGTTAGACACCGAATTCGATTATTCCATGTGTCCCGTGCACTTTGTTGAGTATGAAACGTCACCTAAGCGATTGGACAAAGTAGCATTAGTTACAGGGTACTCTGGCGGTCACCCATCCAAATACTAGCCACGTTTAACGCTGCTTAACTTCGCTAATTGTCGGAGGTGTGGTTGTGCCACCCCGCGAAAGTGGCAGTGCAAGCGTATATATATATATATATATATTTATCGTCGGCCACATACGCGCTTTCTCTATCTTGCTCTGCCCCACTCTCCAGCCAATTTTTACAAAACGCTGGTAATTCCAGCCAAGTTTTACAAAACGCTGCGCGGGGAGTCAGCCATTGTTACCGCCGATTTTTTCTATGAAAGTACATTAGAAAACAAGGTTGTTCATAAATTTTCAGCCCTCTAGGTGCCACCTGTGGCCCTGTAGAATTTTTTGAATTTTCAAAAATCGCTAAAAAGCGGTTAATTTAAAAAAATTCCCACAACTTTGCATTATGAAAAAAAAAATTCTTTGGAAATCTGTCGGTAATTATGTTAAATTTGAGTAAAAAATACTCCCATGACATATATATTTAAATAGCGGAAATGGCTCGAACAGCAGTAAACACCAAAATCAATGGTTTTTTGGTGATTTTCAATCGGTCGCCATTCCATCAGCTTTCAGGCGATTTAGGCTCAACACCTCTCAAAAAGTTCGTTTTGGATAGAATTTAATGCTACACGTCGATTTTTAAAATCCATCGATTAGAACTAGAGTTATAGGTCTTGGAAGGTAGCCTATTTTTCAAAAATCGCGAAGTTGGCACCTCTGTAGCACATTTCTACATGTACCAATCTTAACCTAATCAGGCCTAAAAGTTATCTCAAATATAGTAGAAAACCACCCTAAAGTTTCGTTCTGCCCCTAGGCTTTGTTTCGGAGCTGTGACTTTTTTTCTAACGTCAGATTTGGCTGAAATCGAGCATAATTACACGCCATATTCTTCCCTTCCCGACGCATGTACGTCTACCTGCGCTAGCCGCTGCACCGACGACCTGTGCACGGTCCACTTTATCTCGCACATTGCCAAAAACAAGACAGAAGTCTCATTACATAGCGAGGAGTCATCTAAGCCGCATTGCACGCGACTGACGTTCGCGCGGCTGCAACGAATAAGACGACACCGTTATAGTTTATTATAAACGAACGTCGCGCGGCGGTATAGCGAGGAAGTTAAATATAAAATAATTCTTTTATGAATCAATAAATATGTAATATTATATATTCAACTTTTTTAAGTTTCGAAAGTAATACATTATTTGTAAACTAATAATGAATTAATTAACTTTTATAGTTACAATAATTTAACAACATTTTTGCTTTCATTAAAAGGTGTTTCTTTTGCCTCTAAAGTAGATTCATTAACTGGCTTATAATAATGATATTTTCTTGTGTTACGAATCGATTTTGCTGAGTTGAATCGTGATTTTAATTTTTCTTCTTTTCCTTGAATGACTTCACTACTAACCCAGTAAAATCTGTTTATAATAACAAAAATAAAATGTTTATCATTTTTTTGTTTCGTAAAACAACGGTTTTATAAATAATTGTAATTTTTTTTTGTTACGTAATGGAGTGCAAATTTTCGTTCAAGTACTCATACATTTGTCGAGGATTTAAAATGTGTTGGTCAGCTGAATTTTGTACTGATGCTCGTCTTACGAACCGTTTTGCTACAGCGCCAATTCCGTCGCACGGATTTGTTCCATGATTGGTAGCAAAAAAATTATATGACTCTACTTTAATTCCAAAATGAAAAAAGAACAAAAAAAGGTATTTATGATTTTTTCTGTAAACCCATAGTTTGTGAATTAAAAATACAATGAAACTTGATTTTGTTTATCTTGAGCTATTTTTAATTCACAAACTATGGGTTTACAGAAAAAATCATAAATACCTTTTTTTGTTCTTTTTTCATTTAGAATCAGCCAGTATTTTTTTAATTTACTTATCACTTTTAATAAAAAAGTTGAAATTTTAACCAAATGATCGACTAAAGGATAATTTTTGTAAACTACTCAAAACCCACATTTATCGAATCTATACACCTTATAATGCAATAAAAAGTTATATTTTCAGTAGATTTAATGATATAACAATGTTAATATTTATTTATCCAAACAAATGTTAAAAATGTAATATTGATATAATCTTTTTATAAATTTTTAGGAATCATCTGATAAATATCTGCCATCATGAAGCTGCTTTTGGAATTAAAGTAGAGTCATATAATTTTTTTGCTACCAATCATGGAACAAATCCGTGCGACGGAATTGGCGCTGTAGCAAAACGGTTCGTAAGACGAGCATCAGTACAAAATTCAGCTGACCAACACATTTTAAATCCTCGACAAATGTATGAGTACTTGAACGAAAATTTGCACTCCATTACGTAACAAAAAAAAATTACAAGTATTTATAAAACCGTTGTTTTACGAAACAAAAAAATGATAAACATTTTATTTTTGTTATTATAAACAGATTTTACTGGGTTAGTAGTGAAGTCATTCAAGGAAAAGAAGAAAAATTAAAATCACGATTCAACTCAGCAAAATCGATTCGTAACACAAGAAAATATCATTATTATAAGCCAGTTAATGAATCTACTTTAGAGGCAAAAGATACACCTTTTAATGAAAGCAAAAATGTTGTTAAATTATTGTAACTATAAAAGTTAATTAATTCATTATTAGTTTACAAATAATGTATTACTTTCGAAACTTAAAAAAGTTGAATATATAATATTACATATTTATTGATTCATAAAAGAATTATTTTATATTTAACTTCCTCGCTATACCGCCGCGCGACGTTCGTTTATAATAAACTATAACGGTGTCGTCTTATTCGTTGCAGCCGCGCGAACGTCAGTCGCGTGCAATGCGGCTTAGATGACTCCTCGCTATGTAATGAGACTTCTGTCTTGTTTTTGGCAATGTGCGAGATAAAGTGGACCGTGCACAGGTCGTCGGTGCAGCGGCTAGCGCAGGTAGACGTACATGCGTCGGGAAGGGAAGAATATGGCGTGTAATTATGCTCGATTTCAGCCAAATCTGACGTTAGAAAAAAAGTCACAGCTCCGAAACAAAGCCTAGGGGCAGAACGAAACTTTAGGGTGGTTTTCTACTATATTTGAGATAACTTTTAGGCCTGATTAGGTTAAGATTGGTACATGTAGAAATGTGCTACAGAGGTGCCAACTTCGCGATTTTTGAAAAATAGGCTACCTTCCAAGACCTATAACTCTAGTTCTAATCGATGGATTTTAAAAATCGACGTGTAGCATTAAATTCTATCCAAAACGAACTTTTTGAGAGGTGTTGAGCCTAAATCGCCTGAAAGCTGATGGAATGGCGACCGATTGAAAATCACCAAAAAACCATTGATTTTGGTGTTTACTGCTGTTCGAGCCATTTCCGCTATTTAAATATATATGTCATGGGAGTATTTTTTACTCAAATTTAACATAATTACCGACAGATTTCCAAAGAATTTTTTTTTTCATAATGCAAAGTTGTGGGAATTTTTTTAAATTAACCGCTTTTTAGCGATTTTTGAAAATTCAAAAAATTCTACAGGGCCACAGGTGGCACCTAGAGGGCTGAAAATTTATGAACAACCTTGTTTTCTAATGTACTTTCATAGAAAAAATCGGCGGTAACAATGGCTGACTCCCCGCGCAGCGTTTTGTAAAATTTGGCTGGAATTACTCATATATATATATATATATATATATATATATATATATATATATATATATATATATATATATATATATATATATATATATATATATATATATATATATATATATATATATATATATATATATAAAAGCCAGAGGCTATATCTGCTACTGTATCAATTTTCGCTCTACCCAATTCCTTCAAGGTATCTTAGATTCTAGGAATTGGATCAGCAAAACTGATATATCATATAATATATATATATATATATATATATATATATATATATATATATATATATATATCAATTTTCGCTCTACCCAATTCCTTCAAGGTATCTTAGATTCTAGGAATTGGATCAGCAAAACTGATATATCATTTAATATATATATATATATATATATATATATATATATATATATATATATATATATATATATATATATATATATATATATATATATATATATTATATATAGTTTCGATAAGGTAGATTTAGATAAGATATTTTAGGACCGCTTGATGTGACCGCGAAGGGGATATTATACGTTTTGACGATGCAAGATTTGATAACGAAATGGACCACAGTTGCTCATTTACCGGTAGCTACATCGGTGGCTATTGCCGATGTTTTACTTAAACGACTGGTATTCGTACGCTGATGCATAATATGACTAAATTATGCAGGATCAGAAAAATAGGCTACCTTCCAAGACCTATAACTCTAGTTCTAATCGATGGATTTTAAAAATCGACGTGTAGCATTAAATTCTATCCAAAACGAACTTTTTGAGAGGTGTTGAGCCTAAATCGCCTGAAAGCTGATGGAATGGCGACCGATTGAAAATCACCAAAAAACCATTGATTTTGGTGTTTACTGCTGTTCGAGCCATTTCCGCTATTTAAATATATATGTCATGGGAGTATTTTTTACTCAAATTTAACATAATTACCGACAGATTTCCAAAGAATTTTTTTTTTCATAATGCAAAGTTGTGGGAATTTTTTTAAATTAACCGCTTTTTAGCGATTTTTGAAAATTCAAAAAATTCTACAGGGCCACAGGTGGCACCTAGAGGGCTGAAAATTTATGAACAACCTTGTTTTCTAATGTACTTTCATAGAAAAAATCGGCGGTAACAATGGCTGACTCCCCGCGCAGCGTTTTGTAAAATTTGGCTGGAATTACTCATATATATATATATATATATATATATATATATATATATATATATATATATATATATATATATATATATATATATATATATATATATATATATATATATATAAAAGCCAGAGGCTATATCTGCTACTGTATCAATTTTCGCTCTACCCAATTCCTTCAAGGTATCTTAGATTCTAGGAATTGGATCAGCAAAACTGATATATCATATAATATATATATATATATATATATATATATATATATATATATCAATTTTCGCTCTACCCAATTCCTTCAAGGTATCTTAGATTCTAGGAATTGGATCAGCAAAACTGATATATCATTTAATATATATATATATATATATATATATATATATATATATATATATATATATATATATATATATATATATATATATATATATATATATATATATATATATATATTTAATATATATATATATATATATATATATATATATATATATATATATATATATATATATATATATATATATATATATATATATATATATATATATATATATATATTATATATAGTTTCGATAAGGTAGATTTAGATAAGATATTTTAGGACCGCTTGATGTGACCGCGAAGGGGATATTATACGTTTTGACGATGCAAGATTTGATAACGAAATGGACCACAGTTGCTCATTTACCGGTAGCTACATCGGTGGCTATTGCCGATGTTTTACTTAAACGACTGGTATTCGTACGCTGATGCATAATATGACTAAATTATGCAGGATCAGAACGTGCGCCACCTCTGCCTTCCAACCTCAATCAAACGGGTCAATAGAGAGGATGTATCACTCCCTTGCGGAGTATATGCAAAATTATGTGTCAGGCATCAGGCAGTGGAACGAGTGGTATGCATTTGCGGCATTTAGCTACAACACCAGTGTACACGAGGGGACGTACTAATACCACATGAGAGTATATATGGAAAAATTGCGAGAGTTCTGTCAGAAACTCTCGCAATCGATGAAAATTTAATGGATACTTATGCCGACTATGTAGCCGTATTAAGTGTAAATCTATTAGAAATTAGGAAATTAGCTAGACTAAATTTGATTAACGCCAAAGAAAAGTCTTAGGAATATTATGACAGAAAGATTAATCCTGTACTCCTCAAGGTGGGCGAGTCTGTTATGTTAATTGTAGAACCCTAAAAAGAAAATTTTCCAAAGAATTTTTTAGTTCCGCATCAAATCCAAAAAATCAACAACGATACCAGAAACGCTAAGGTACGAGGGTAGTTCAATAAGTCTTTAGAATGACCAACAGATGGCGCGCGAATCGCTCCAAATCATCTGTTTTCAGTCAGCACCACTCCCGACTAGATATATGGTGCAGTCACAGTCCACATCTTCTGAGTTTACGTGTTTTTATAACCAAAGACGTCATTGCCTCTGTAAGTGCTTATTTTGAGGAACTTCCGAAAACGCACTTTTCTGAAGGATTAAAAAAACTTAAAAGCGATTGACCAAGTGTATAGAGCTCCAAGGAGATTATGTTGAAAAATAAAAAAAAATTTACCCAAAAAAAATTGTTTTTATACTTTATTCTAAAGACTTATTGAACTACCCTCGTAACATATACATGAAAAAGGAGAGTTGTACATAATAATAAATTAAGGACAACTATATTACGCCCAGGCGGTGATGAAACCGATGACCCCACTGATAATTATAATAATAATGAAGACGACGACGTTAGTAATAAGTAGAGTAAAAAATTCTTTTTTGTACACATGATGATTTCAACGCAAGGATGTCTGCTATCGATCCTATCACAATGGGGGTTGTTGACTCTCACCAGATCCATAACGCAAAATTACGAATGCGGGAAGACAGCACTAAATATCAGAACAATATCACTGACGGAAGTAGGCTCGTGCACCACACCACAAAGAAATATTCAACTCCAATCTATGGCTATTCAACTTCTGCAGAAGATCGACGACAAGATCGACCAGTCGATGTTCTACTGAGGTATGCACTCCTTCAATTCATTGGTTCATGACGGCAATCAAGTTCTCGCACGAAGACTCAGCCGCGATGTGTGCAGTGACTTAGTAAAATTCGGACAATTATAGTACGGTGAGTACTATTAAATGACTTACACGGAGTGTGTCACACTTCCAGGTCACGGATTTTTATGAAACATTGGTAGGTATTTTCTGGTTTCTAAAAATGAAGCCTAGCATCCGTAGTTTTTTTCAATGGGCCCTATTTCTCGAGATATAAGTTATGATATCCCAAACGCGTATGATTCTAGTAAAAAGAAATACCTCTTCTTCTCAACATCACTCTGCATGTTTTTACATGAAAAAAATTACCCGAACAAATATTAAAACTAGGCAAAAAGGGCTTGTGTAATCTTGTAAAGGTAGACAAAAGCACAAATTCGTATATTTCTACGTTCCCAAAATAATATTTATTTATTAAAAATTAGAATAACTTGAACGAACTTGAAATTATATTATCAATGAGACTATCCTCCATGGTCAGATTGAGACACTCCACCAACACCTTTTATCTGGCTCCTCCTACCACCTTTTTGGAGTTGCTGAGACGCACATCTTTCCTGACGTCGTTAACGATCGCATTCAGATCGACGGTTATTCAATGATTAGATTAGACCGAAATAAATGTGGGGATCGATTAGTTCTGTATGTACACACTTCTTTCAAGGCCACCATTCTATGTATATCTCTACCTACTCAGGATGGCAGACCAAAAGTCTCGGAATTCATTATGTGCAGTGTACAACAGGGCGCTCATCCACCTATTTTTGTTGCATTAATTTACCGACCACCACACATACCGATATTACGAAATTCTGATGTGATAGACCAACTAGCCTTACACACACAAGATTACAGCCACAAAATAGTAAAGACGATTTGAATGCAAATCTATCAAATACGTTAAATGATGTATAATTTGTTAGGCGATTAGCTGATGATCTTAATTTAAGAATAATAGAACATGGTGCGACTCACCATCTCAAATCTCTCACATGGATTGATATCATCATGGCACACGATAATGACGTAGTACTGAATGCTAGCAATCAGGCTGCGCCCTTTGACAGTAATCACACCATCATTGACGTTGAAATAGATATTGAAACTCATGCATCCCCTAAAATTGGCTCTTTCAGTTATAGTGACTTTAAATCAATAAAGCAGGAAGACCTTCTGTCTTACTTAGCTGACTGATGACTGTGACTGGTCGACATTTAATTGAATGAACAATAACGCAGTGGAAAGTTTACAAGGGCAGCTCAGTGTCAACCTCATGGAGGCAATAAACGCACTTACACCTGAAAAAGAGTTTATTGCAAAGAACAAAGCGAATCCTCCATGGGTCGACGCTGAGCTGGCTCATTTGTTGAAAAAACGTGAAACTGTACGTAGGCGTTACGCGTGGACTAAGGACGGTAAATTCTGATAGGAGTACCAATCTCTCGCGGCTGATTGAGAACAACTCAAGATATATGCGAGGGAGATTTTCATGCACAATCGAAATTTCGAAGCTCTTGAAAATAAAAAGGATATTTGGAGGGAATTAAAGGGGTTCTCGCCCAGCGAGCTAAACTCGCACTTACGGGTGTATCAATCTCCCAGAGTGAAGGCGACGTTGATTTGTACAGTATCCTTAACTCAGCCAGTGATGACGGTTTTGTTTTTAAAAAAGTTACAGTATCGCACGTAGTCCTGGCTATTGCCCATTTCTCGTCGCAGGCCAAAGGAGAGGATGGTATTCCCCAAAGTGTAATAGCTAAGGCTCTTCCTTTTGTAAGTCATCATATGGCGAGTGTCTTTAACTCCTCTCTGTCTAGGGGTGTCTTCCCAGAGACTTGGAGGAGAGCTAACTCGGTGCCACTTAAGGACACATCACTTCTCTCTACCTAAAAGCATGACAATAAAAGCTCCATTTTTTGGACCATTACCCATATGCGGTGTCAAGAGGGGTGAGCACATCACTCATCACAGGAAATACCTTGGCTGGTTTAACATAAAGGAAAAAAGATCGTATTTTGTGGGGTTGTTATTTTACAAAGCAATTAACATGGTACAACCTCCGAATGCTGCGGCTCTCTTTGGTAAAAACGCACCACAGGACTTCCGGGATGAGTGGTATAACAGAGCACTCGGTTCCGGGATCGCGCATAGATACGAGTCTCTATTCGTTTAGGGCCCAAGGTTCGAGATACTGGAACTCCCTCACCTGATGTATGAGATATCTACCTTCGTTATGTAAATTTAAAACAGCTTTAACCATATATCGAAGACAACAGAACGGTGACCCATTAATTTAAGTATATGAATACTTGCGTTTTTGTTATGAATAGAATCCTTAATTACTGTATAACTCTTGTATCTGTCCTAACGTATTTAATTTATTTAATTTATTATTGTTGATTTTATTTATATCCATGTAAGTATAAATGTATTTATAAGCATAAATGGTTGTTGGTATGTGGCTAATGTATGTGTGAGTTTTAATTTGTATCACTAGTGATTTTAGGATAGTTGACGATATGTGATAAATATAATCTTTTATGCAATTGACGAGCTGTGATTATAAATATACATATATTCTGTAAATTTTTATGAAATCAAAATAAAAACTCTCTCTCTCTCTCTCTCTCGCTCAGCCACACGTTGATCCAGATTATCCGCTGGCGACTCTTCAATTTAAGAAAAAAGTCAAGGTCAGAAAACTTATCTTTTCCCGAAGGACCCCTAAAATTCAACATCTCAATATATTGGTGTGTGCAAAATTCGGTGAGTCCATTTCTCTTGGCTCCACCCAGTTCCCTGCTATAACAGTATGTTCCTGCAAATTTGTATGTAATAAGACTGTTTGTTTCCCGAGAAAAAAAATAAAATGTAAAAAATGCATTTTTCTGGACAATGATAACTTGAGTAATACTTGATGTAATGCCTTGAAAATTTCAGAGAATATTTACTAGGTATCAGGGATTGGCTGAATATTTTTGAGCAGATTTGGTTCATAATCTTCTGAGATATTATAGATTATTCAATTTAAACAATACTTTTTCACCCTGTATATCGCCACATCTCTAAGCTTTATCGCTGTGCTTTTTCTAGTAGATACTCGTATTAAGTATTTTTATATGTGAGATTTACTATTCTATGCTTCTAGTTTACTTTATCCATTATATTGAACGAAAAAATCCAAAAACTGGAAAGATAATGTTATATCAATAATATTATTATTTTGTAAATTTTTGAAAATGATTTATTACTGATATAATTTAGCATAATTCCGTAGATAAATTATACTTATTTTACTATATTGATGGTGAAATTTGTAAACTAATGTTCGTTAAATCGTAGCCAAATATTATAATGAGTGATTTCAAAAAAATTTTATGCATTTTCTTGCAATGAAAGAAAATAAAACAATAATTCAATCTTTTATAGGTATAGATTTAATTTAATATGTTAATTTACGTTTTTGCTTAGTATTTGGAATCGGTGTTGTCATTCATCTAAAATTTAGCTTACATGTTCTACAATTCTTATCCAAAAATTTTGCATGGGCTGAATTTATATACCTAACTAAAAAAAGCGATTTTTTAAATTTTGAACTAACTTTTCTCGAAAACGGGTTGTTGGAAGATTTTTATTTTTGTCCCAAAATACTCGTAAAGGTTTAAACTATTTATGGTTGAATTCTGCCCCAGCAATCTACAAGCTACTATGTTTACTCGTATTTACGTTTTTTGCTTAGTATTTGGAATCGGTGTTGTCATTCATCTAAATTTTGCTTACATGTTCTACAAGTCTTATCCAAAAATTTGCATGGTTTTTCTTTTCTTTCTTATTATTTTTAAACAATCGGTTTCTAAGTTTATTGTCAGATTTCAAGCTGCTCTCATCGGAGCCTGTGTATAAGAGTCAAACTTTAATGTCAATTACCTTGAAGGGGGTTCGGGGGTTTTACAAAAAATCAGAGAACGTAATGAAACTCACATATATCATTGTTTAGAGAGTGAAGAAATTTTCTGAATTTTTTCAATACTTGTTACCGATGATATATTTAAAATATTTGAATTAGAAGTTTGCTCGTGATATATGGGCTCTTATAGAACTCGACTATTAAAATCGATTGACGGAGGGTGCGATGTATGTAAGAAAACGGAGAATGAAATAAAAAAAAACTATGTTCGTTATCAAGTAAGTCATTTCGAAGCTGTGTGCAAAATTTGAATGCGTGTCACCGCATTTAATTCCGAGTATTGAATGAAAACGTAAACAAACACTCAAGCTTGTAGGGTGTCCGAGGTAGTGCGCATGGAGCGGAGCAGTGTGCAGGGAATGAGGGGAGACCCTTTTTCTTCACCCCCCCCCCCCGATACCCCCAAACATCCTTAAAGCGGTATTGTCTAACACTTTCAAATTTTACGGGCTTTCGTACAAATTATAGAAGAATGACATATCAACATTTTAGAAACACCATATCATTTTAACTCGAGTATCGAACCTCTGTAAGGTTCGTACAAGCCAACCGTGCCCTCAAGTGTGTGTTTTTATAGTGAAAAGCGATACCTTGATGTAATTTGAACCGTTAAGGAATTTTATACCTTGTAAATGTGGTAGTTTTTGGTGCATTTTCTCATCCTATTTTTTTACGAAAGAAAACTTAAATTAACGTTATTACCATTTTTTTTAAACATTTTAGTGATGTAAAAAATCTAAGTTGTTAGCAAAAAAAATAGTTACCACTTTTTACTAAACAGTTACATATTTTGTGTACAATAGGTCATATTTAAGGAACAAAGCTTATAAGATCATACTACCGTACAGCTATGTATTTTCAGGTACCATTAGTTTACTTCACAAAGTCTGATCGAAATTTGTTTATCGAAAATCACGGAGTCACTTTGTAAATATAATTCTTTAAAATAAATGAAATTGATCATAAGTGTTCATTTATAATTACAAATCGGTCGGTTATTAACAGCATCTAAATAAATAAGTAGCAATATTATCTCGTTTATATTTGTAATAATTGCACGATACTCTTAATGCAATTAGAAATCTTTTACTTGGTTGATGGTTCTTCTTCTTCTTCATTATTTGACTGCTCACATATTGATTTTTCGAATGATGTTGAAAAGCGAATAATACTGTAACAGAAATTTTTTTATAAAGTTACCGTACAAATTTTATTAATACAAAACATTTATAAGTATAAATGATTCATAAATGCTTTAAAGATTTCACGTTAAGGAAATCAAACCAGTTAACCCTGATGGGAAATAAGCTTGTTCGTCCGGTTAACGGGGGTTAACGTATTAATCCTATGCTAAACTTGTTACATAAACATAAGCTTGTTTCTAGCTTTAGCTAATTTTTAGCTAATTTCTAGTTACGAAATTGTTAAGATAATAAAGTATCATTTTAACCAAAAAAAACTTAAAAATTAATTTCTTTGATAAATACTTGCAGTAATATGTATTAATCAACTGATATTATATATTTGAAAACGAAAATTAAATAATTATTAATGAATTTTAATATTTAAGAAGTTACACTAATAACATGTTTAACCTACTTCAAAAAGGAGCAGGTTCTATGTTTGATGCGTATGTTATTTTTTGCTTCCACATAGAGAAAGCTATGTTATGATAAAAAAAGTTAAAATAGTGCACGCTATCCCCACTCCGTGGTACTACGACATATCTTGTCCTCTCTCCAAAGTGTTGCCAGGTATACGGAGGAACAATGAGTCACACTCGACCAATCACGGTTTCAATCTCTCTCTCTCTCTCTCTCTCTCTCTCACTCTCTCTCTCTCTCGCTCTCTCATTGACTATTTTGTTGATGTTTGATTTTAGCGAAGCATTCGACACCATCTCACACACTAAATTGCTGCGTAAGCTGATGCGCATGGGATTCCCCAGGTGTGTTCTCCTGTGACTTAAGTCATATATTATGGGGAGACGACAGAAAGTCGTCACAAACAAAAACGGGAATTCAGGTTGGCTAACCACCAATCTTGGCGTTCCACAGGGCTCAGTCCTGGGATCCCTGCTTTTCAGCCTGTACATAAACGACTTACAAGACGCACTAGACTTAGATGGTGTAGAACACATACTTTACGCTGACGACCTGCAAACCTACACACAAGTGACCCTGAGAGGTCTTCGTGATGGTATCAGTCGCATGTCGGCTGTAGCACGAGCAGTGTCGAACTGGGCAACGTCAGCTAGCCTGCGCCTCAATGTTGGCAAGACAAAGGCGATCATTTTTGGATCTGATCACAACATCAAACAGGTTCAGAACCTTGACTTGCAAGGCATTGAGATACAGACCGGCGTACGCGTTCCCTTTGTCGATACAGTCACCAACCTCGGCGTGGTGATGGACGGAAGGTTGACATGGAAGCTGCAACTGAATGCGGTCAGTAGAAAAGTAAATAGAGCTCTGTATAGCTTAAAACTTTTCCGTTCAAGCACCACAGAGATACTGAGGAAGCAGCTGGCATGTGCACTGGTACTACCTCACTTAGACTATTGCTCAGTGGTTCTTCTTGACGTGTCAGGGGAGCTCCAGACACGACTACAACGTCTACAGAATGCATGTGTGAGATACATATGTGGTGTTAGGCGAGATGAGCATATATCACTGCCTACAGAAAAAAACTGGACTGGTTAGATCTGAAGGTGAGGAGGGAGTATTTTATGGGGCTGCTGCTTTACAAAGCGGTTGTCATGCGGCAGCCACCATATCTTACTGCCCTCTTTGAAAAAAACCAGGCCAGGACTTCAAGTAGGGGTGGTATGAAAGAGCTCTCGGTTTTGGGGTCGCGCACCGATAAGGACCTATTCTCATTTAGAGTTCAAGGTCGGCACCTCTGGAATTCGCTCCCAAGCAGTATGAGGTGCCTGCCATCTTTTTGTAAATTTAAAACGGCCTTTATCAGGCACCTTAAGCAATTACATGGTGAAGGGAATGCATAGAGGTGAATTTTTCGAGAATCGCATTATAAATTATTTTTGTTCATCTCTGTGTATTCCCAATCTGAAACTGACTCGAATATTTATTTAGACTATTTATTTATTTGAATTATTTATTTATTTAATTTATTTATTTATTTAAATTTATTTATTTGTTTATTTAATTTAATTATTTATCTGGCTTATTTATTTATTAATTTATTTATTTATTAAATATGTTTAGTGTTAGGTGTGAATGTATTTATTAGCGTGATTGTTAAAGTGTCATGAATGAGTGTGTTTAAATTTTGACGTGATAGTATACGTAAAAATTTAGCAAAGTATGTGTATGTATTCTTTTTATTTTTAATATGTTATCTGTATTGTATTTATTTTATTCTATGTATTATTTTTTGACGAAGCGTGTTTCTCTGATATCTGACTATGACTAGTGCATTATATTTATATTTTATAAACTGCCGAACTGATACAGCGAATAATATTATTTAATAAAAAATGCAATAAGTGAACGTTAATGTAAGATAACAAATACATAAAATTGACTGATATTTTCATTATTATAACTACATGTACATGCAATTGTAAGATTTTCGTCTCTTGATGAATAAAAAGGACTCTCTCTCTCTCTCTCTCCCTGTCTCTCTCTCTCTCTCTCTCTCTCTCTCTCTCTCTCTCTCTCTCTCTCTCTCTCTCTCTCTCTCTCTCTCTCTCTCTCTCTCTCCAGCAGTCGCTCACCCCGATATATATATATAAGGAAAATAAAAAGCGGTTATATCTATAAATATATATATAACTGCATTTTATTTTCCTCATTTTTGCTGAATATCTAACCTTTATCAAATAATTAATAATACGAAGAAAATATATTTAACTTACGATTTTATTGAACTCCTTGCTGCAATAAAATATTTAGCTTTTTCACAGTTTCTCATACATTTGTCGCAGTTACTTAGTTCTTTACTGTTTTGTCACTGTATTTCACTGTTTATCACAGTTTTTTTCACTTTTTTGTCAAATTTTTTTTTCTTTTCTTCACATCTTCTTCTAATGATGAATATTCAGAATCAATATCTGATTCTGGAACAAAAAACCTAAGCCCATTTCAGAATAGAAGAGGTCGTCATCATCTTCATCCCGGTCTTCTTCCTCGTCATCATCTAAGTCTTCTTCTGCATATTTAACAAGTTAAAGTTCAACAAAGTTTCTTATAAAAAAGGCACGAACACTTCATTGATTGCGCACAGAGCGAGCACATCGAGGAATTACAGCTATAACAATACTGCCATGTACTGAGCAGATTCTTACGCTGAGACCAAAAGTGTTTTTCACCGTATCCATAATAATCACCACGCCTGACTTCTCTCCTTATTCACTCAGGGTATTAAACACGGTTTTAACTTTTCTTTTGTCTGATTTAACAATTCTTGTAAACTCTGGTAGATCATAAATGGATGATCAGTCTCTAAAAAGCCTTTAAATTCAGTACACTAACTGCTTACGGTCAAAGAGGACTCACTGGATGCGTCTTCGTTCGTCACTTAGTCCAAAAGACGCAGATGATCAGCTGTAACAGGGTCCGAGGTTGACCCCACAGATATTACCTCATCTGTCGATTCGTATTCACAATTCCGAAAAATGTTTTCATTCCGAATAAAATGATCACTATCACTATCTTCTTCACTAGCTGTTATTATTTTCCAAAGTTCATCTTCTGTTTTGCTAACTGGTAAATCACTGTTATTATTTTATCAATGTCCAGGATACTATCTTCAGAGTTTGAATCTTCGCAAACAACGCAAGCAAACGTACCTAGTAACTCGCGACCGGGATGCTTAGTTTTATGAAATCTCATTATGAGAACCACAAGCGGCGCATGACAGACAAAAACAGATGCTCAGCCCTTCATATATGTCATACTGTGACATATTATTGTTGGCATCTGTGATAGCTTTTCCATGGTGCAAAAGCCTACATGGCATTCTCTTTTGACCACGTAATATACGTGCAGCTTCATCTTATTTTGAATTGCATACAAAATTTTACCAAATTGTATCAAAAGATGCTGGAAATTGAGTAAGCACTATAGGCACTGACTCCGCCATTTGATTTTCGATCTTCTGGCTTTTGATTCACAATCATCGACAATGAAAACCTCTGCATACCAAATTCTATCTATTTTTATCGAAATTAGATGCATAAAATCTAGTAAACACTATAGTTATTGGCTTCGTAATATTATTTTTTTAAATTCTGATTTTTCATTCGTAATCAGCGATCCCAAGAACCTCCGTATACCAAATTTCATCAAATTTTATCGAAATTAGATGCGCAAAATCGAGTAAATACTATTGTTACCGGTTGCGCAATTTTATTTTAAAACTAAAAAATTGCAAATTAAAAATTTAGATTTTGACCATAATTTATTTTTCAATGACCAATAGCTCGAAAATTGTAGTTTGATTAACTACACCTTTTGCACAACACGATGCTATCCAATCAGAGTCTTTAAACCTACTGAACTGAACTGATCGTATTGTGTTTACTTTTTTTAACGATCCGACAATCATGACTAACCGCTACACGTGTATTTTTGAAAATGACACTGTATAGGTTAAATATCACATTACGTTAGCGAGAATTCATCATTCCAAGAACAAGTCTTTCTGCGAAAAAATCCCAGTCTAGCACTTTGACAGATATTACAGGAATATATTGCGTTGTATTACACGTGCACAACTGTTTTGAAAAAAATCACGTCAAACACGATGAGCGTAGCTGCATATTGTTTTAAAAAGGTATGGATTACGTTACTATTGTAAGATAATCCATGAGAAAATTTCTCAGTATTATCCGATTCAGCGCGAAATCTGATAATGCTGACAAAGTCTACAACAGAACTTTCTAGCATGAGAGTTTGCTAAATCACTCCCACCACTTTGTACGCACAGAGGTATATTTAAGGCATAACTTTTATACACCTCGTCAGTGTCTGTTGGTCAGTCGAGTCGAAAGCTTCGTTAAAAATGATTAAAGCCAGTGCACGCCATTTAGTTCTTGCGACAAGCCCTGCGAGTCGAAAATATTCATGAGCCACATATTCTTACAATGTGTGGAGCTGTATGGAGAACGAATTTTGAAACCTTATAAGTAGAAAGTTTATGCAAAATATTGTGTTTTCTTTTACTACATTGTCATATATCGACAATTAATTGTATGTATCGTATGGGTCTCTTCCAAAATAGAGATGTACTTTCGATTGTGGTCAGCGTTATAAGACAGTGCAACGAGCAAAGGGACCCTTTAGCCAGCATTTTGATCCGACATTATCGTAAGTATTGGGTCCATTCATTTTATAAAACAATTGTTCATACTTTTTTTACTATTATAAATGAATAGGTTCAATGCCTTTAGTACTCAATCAAATACTGGATGACATCGATGTTGACGAGATCATAAAGCGGTGTACCTATCAAATCGACCACCAACAACTAGGATCATCGATATTCATCGTAGATCAAGATAATGAAAATACAGCTAAATGTAAGTATTGACTGTGTTATAATTAAATAATAGTTTTTCATTCTTATGACACATCCCAATACTTTAGTTTCAGAAACAGACTCATCGATAGTTGCAGATCAAAACCACGAGGGTACAATTTATTGTAAGTATTGAATATGCTATAATTAAACAATAATATAGATTTATTATTGCTTATCCCAATGCTACAGTTCTAGAAGAAGAAACATCGACAGTTTCAGCTCATCATCACCAAAATAATCAGGAAACACTTAATCGTAAGTATCTAATGTGATTTAAAAATGTTTTGTAATTAAATGCATATTTCAATAGTTTAGTTTCAGAAAGAGCATTGTTGAGAACTCATGAAGAAACAGAGCAAGACCATTCCGTTTCCAGCAGTAGCAGTGACACCAGTAACAGCAGCGATAGCAGTGACAGCAGTGACACTGATATATCTGAAGAAGAAGAGAGGAATAATGAAAGTAAGATTATATACAGAGATTATTTTAATTTATGAGATACAGATTTTCAACTATTCTTACAGGTGTTTATTTACAGTACGGTGAAGAGATTTAAGGAACTCTAGGACAACCTCCAATGAATTCAAAATTTACGAATAGTTAGAGAGCTGTGTGAGTAATCTTCATCGACAGCTGCGCGGGAGAAGTCAGCCATTTGATTTTATAGGTGTGACAATAAACTCTGAAAGATTTATTCGTGGACCTTCGTGACTATCGCTTAGACCAATTCAAGTTTTTAACGCTATAGATCTTTCAGAACTGTTATTTAATGCTGTAACAAGTGCCAATGATTTTAATATAACTGATTGTCGATTAGTTGTGCGATTGTGATAAGTGTAGCAAGGCGTGGTCTTGTGCGATTGACCGAAGAAATGGTGAATAAAAAATCTATTCTACGCATCAGAAACGACGACAACCATTGCCTACTACGAAGTCTAGCTGCAGCTTACGCGTATGTTATCAGAGGACAAATCCGTACAGGTAAATTGCAAGATTACTGGAATTTAATTCGCCAAAGTCAAGGAAGCACCCTAAAAGGAGCAGTCGAAAAACCTTTAAGATTGGCAAATGTTCAAGTTCCAGCGTAAGATTATGGACTTTATTCCATATTCGACCGATATGGCCATATTTTGCCCGTAAAAATCGGGGCGAAAGTAGCATAGATTTCCTGTAACCCCATTTGCGGGGCGAAAGTAGCATAGATTTTCTGTAACCCCATTTGCGGGGCAAAAGTATAATTTGCTGGGCAAAAGTAAAATTTGCAGGGCAAAAGTAAAATTTGCGGGGCAAAAGTAAAATTTGCGGGACAAAAGTAAAATTTTCGGGGCAAAAGTAAAATTGAAATTTTTATCTTTTACAATACTTTTCGTTTTATAATAAATTGATATACATCTAGTGGTTTTTTACAAAAAATAAAGAAACTGTAATTACAAAATAAACAAAATTTTTATTTACATATTTTCTATTTGAGCGCGCGCATACGCTGTCTTCTAGATCAACCTAGAAAAATATAAAAGAATGCGTCGGCCCTACGTTTCAGGGTCAATAAGTGGCCACGGTCGAGCGTGGAATAAAATACTATATGCAATACAGGGCGAAAGTAGATTTCCCCTCGGGTGATTACTGCCCTCGAGAGAAGATTTTTCCCTCGGGTGAGTACTGCCCTTGCTTCGCTCGTGCAGTAAACGCCCCCTCGGGACAAATCTTTTCACTTGGGCAGTAAACGCACCCGCGGGAAGAATCTGCAACTTTCGTTCCTTGTTGAATAATGTACTATTTTGTCGCCGGTCGGTAAACGGCCACTTCTTGTCCGCTTGAAATGCATGAAAAAGCTCGAAAATCATGCATGTGTTACAAAAAAGCAATTTCCATAGATAGTTTAAATTATTTTCACATTCCTTTATCTAAATTACCGGCTGCTTATAGGTTTTTGGAGTGATGCAATGAGCAAACGACAGACCAATATAAATTTATTTTTGAACAAGAAATTTTAAAATATTGTAAAAATGATGTATCCATTTTAAGATTAGCTTGTTTAGCTTTTGGAAAAACTTTTATTAAATTCAGTATGGATCCTTTTACCGAATGCTCAACTATTAAATCGTTAGCAACTATGTATGGTACCATCGCATGGTTACAGATGGACCAATAATCAATCCGAAAGAGCTGTGCATTAGCTCTCCTGGATGGAGACGTACGTTCTCAATCGTTTTATCGAACACGGTAGTCGATGTGGCGAGAAAAGATTGCCGAAAACATCGCAGTAGATGAGTTCAGTCAGTCGCGAGACGATGAAAATCACAGAGGTTTAGTACTTTAATTTCATGGTTGTTTTTGGCACGGCTGCCCTCGGTGCTATAGAATAAACAGGGATAAAACCTTGACGTGCGGTAATTCGATGGTCGATAGGTTCGAGAGGTCACTATTAGTAGCAAGATAAGATCAAACAATTACGAATTGATGGAGAAATGGGAGTGCGACTTTAATCGCGAGCTGTTGCAAAACGAGGAGCTTCAACGTTTTATTCGAGAAAATACGGATGTTGTGAAGAGAAAACCTTTAGATCCCCGAGACGCATTTTTCAGTAGATGCACAGACAACACAGTTAAAGTATTTGATTGTTAAGGTCAGGAAAAGATCAAATACGTGGATGTATGCTCATTATACCTCTTTATCTGCAAGCCCGGTAAATATCCCACTGGACACCCGCGGATATACGTCAGTCAAGAGAAGTGTGCACAACTCATGGGTCCAAATAACTGTATCTCGCGAGTAAACGGCTTGATTGTGTGATGTGTTACAACCACAAAACCTATATCACCCATTAATACTGGTAAGAATTCACGCTAAACTGATGTTTTCGTTGTTATGAATGTGCTGTGAACAGATGATTCAAGAAGATTGCCCATACCAAGATCCACGCGAACGCGTTTTTCGGGGTACATGGGCCTCCGAAGAAGTCAACATAGCTGTATAATTAGGATACGTTGTTCAAAATATCTATGAGATTTGGCAATATGAAATGACGCAATTTAATTCGTGAGCCCGCCAAGGGGGTTTGTTTGCTGCATACATTAACTAATTTTTTGTGCAAAAAACTTTGAGTTCCGGATATACACCGGATATGTCAATGAATTTGAAGCAGCTGAAGATATAAGATTGGATAATGATGCGATACGTTTTAACGCAGGCCTAAGATCTGTGGAAAAGTTGTGTCTTAATTCATTGTGGGGCAAGTTTGCTCGACGCGAAAATATGTCTTAGGCTGAAGTGGTGACGACACTAGAGAGGTTGATGGAGTTACTCACCAGTGCAGAAATAGGCGTTAATAAAATATTGCCTGTCAACGATGAGGCAGTCTATGCCAACTGGTGCTACAGATCCGAAGCTGTGACATCGTCTTCATCGACAAACGTTGCCATTGCTGCATTCACCACAGCACAAGCACGATTAAAACTGTTTGAGTATCTGTACGCTTTGGTTCCTCGTGCGCTCTACCGTGACATTGATTCGGTCTTTTACGTCAGCAGAGGAGAAAATAGCGAGCACGATTTACCGATCGGCACGATGTTAGGTTGTTTTACGGACGAGTTGACTGGCAAAGGCCCCGGAATGTACATTACATCATTATTATTCGGCGGTCCAAAATTTTACGCATACAAGTATAAGAAGTCAGATAATAGTGAAGGGTACATGTGCAAAGTGAAAGATACACGACTAAACCATACAAATAGTTAAAAGATAAATTTTGATACAATTCACGAATTGATTACTTCACAGCACGCCGAGATATTGCCATCATATTTCGTTATTCGTCGAATCGCATTTCACGAAGTTATAACGCAAAACTAAACAAATACGTGCAAATCTGTGTACAGCAAGCGGAGATTCATCGCGCTGAATAAAAGTTACCCGTATGGCTACAACAGCGCCTCGATAGCGACTGACGCAATTCCTTGAAATTTGTTGACATCTGTGTTCTTGGTGGCGTTGGCATTGCAAGCAACCAGATTGGTCGATCCAGATGAGCTGATAGGCGACTGCAGCGCCACGAACAAGCCGATTGGCCGCGACAGTCGATAAGCTTGTTGGTGTCGTTAGTGTCGACAAGTTCATTGGCGTACGCGAGCATTCCTACAATGCTTACTGACCCTTGCCAACGAGCTGATTGATCAGCGGCGACAAATGAGCTCTCTGGTGGTGCCAGCGTTGATGAGCTGATTGGCGCATGCGAGCTTCACTACAACGCTCACGGGACGTGAGCGGCTGCGCGCGGGGGGCCCCACCCCAGTCATGAGATCCTCGACAGAGGTGGGAGAAATTGGAGAAGGAGACTTTTCTATCGAAACATATGCATCAGTGCGAGTCATGGATGCGCGTTAGAAACATCTATTAAAACGCTATGGTAAAACAGTGTTTGTGAAAATTTTATTAAAGACCATTAATCGTACGTGCAACACTTGAATCGAACGCATAATTGTTTACTATTCAGAGTGGCAGACTGGGTACAGTGATTTCGGTAAAAACGGGATACGTAATCTGACGAAAGAACGTTAGCTTTAATGATAGTTTGTTGCATGGTTAGTAAAATAATCTTTGAAAAATTCTTTTCTCACATCAAGAAGGCTACAAAGGAGAAACCCAAGCATACAAAAAAGAAATCAAAGACGAATGATAAAAATACAAAGGAAAAATAAGTGAATAAGAAGGTGTACAATAAATAAAACTTTTGAAAATCTTTACTACAATCCACCGAAGCCTCCGGGGAACGCTGCTGCTGATAAACTTTCTTAATCTACACGTAAAAAACACAGACGACAACGTGTTACTGAATGGCTCGAGAATCAAGATGCTTACAACTTGCACAGACCTGTTAGACAACGATTCTTGAGACGAAATTACAATGTGCGAAAGTTTAACGATGTGTGGGTTGCTGATTTTATGGACGTGATGTCGATAAAAACTTACAGCGATGGCTACAGCTACCTCTTAGCCGTTATATACTTTGTAAGCAAGTACAGCTTTGTGGAGCCAGTCAAGGACAAAACTTCGAGGAACGTCGCTGATGCTTTCAAACGTATATTGCTGAGAAGTAAACCGACAAGGGAAAAGAGTTTATCGGTCGCGAAATGCAAGAAATTTTGAACAAATACAGGATAGGGTATACAGTGGTACGCAGTCCTGAGTGAAAGGTCACCATCGTTGAGAAATTTAAAAGAACTGTGAACGGAGAGAATATGGCGATACTTTACTCACAAAAACGTTTTATCAAAAATCGTAGAATCATATAATAACAGTAAACATTCATCGATAAAGATGATATCAGCATCGATGACTCTGTAGAATATTGCCAAAGCTCGCGAAAATTTAGAGCGTCTGTATGGCAATTATGCTTTTAGACATCCTAAATATAGTGTAGGTGATTTGGTTCGAGTCCGTCATGCAAAGAATGTCTTTGCCAATGGTTGTGAGAGCGGATGGATATTGGAAATATTCAAAATTGCTCGAATATCTTTGACACGTCAACCACCGGTATACTTTTTGAAAGACTTGGCAGCTGAAGACATTGATGGATTTTTTACGCTGAAGAACTCAACAGAGTGCGAAAAGATTTAAATGCCGACATTTTCGAGTTTGAAGAAATTTTAAAGAGTAGAGGTAAAGGTCGCTCTAAGGAATATTTTGTTAGCTGGAAAGGTTATCTCGATAAGTTTAATTCTTGGGTTAGAGCGAGTGATTCTAAAGGGATATAAAATAATGAAGGACCAGTTTGATATCATTTTGCCCAGTAACAGTGGCCTGCAATATTTTAATGACAACACCACAACACACTTTATTACACATTTACCACAGTAAATACGGCTATAAGGTTCACGATCAGTCGCGCTTACGGAGATTCAAATACCGCTGAAGTTTCAACATGTTTCATCAGATAAAGAAGAATAAGACAGAAAAGCTGCCGTATATAGTATACCATACATATCTCTAGAGACAAACAAATTGATAGTGGAAAATGTCAGTAGTACTGTTTCGCTGATTCGGTCAAGAACTTACAAAGATGTACAGAGCCTAGTACACGAAATAAATAATTTAAACTGTACGTAGAAACATTTGGTGGTTAGAGTCGAGTGTGGTGGATATGGGACGGTTAATAGAGTTTGTGCAAAGACGGTTTGTGACGAATTTAGCACGAGCTATATCTGTCCAAGAAATTGCAAATATTGTGGGATTTAAAAATATTTACCGCATTTATATTAAAGATCAAGATCCTGTAGAGGACAGTAGACTAGCTCATCTTTCCAATGGTTTACCAACGATGCTCATGATTTACAGTGACATTTGTGAACCTTACGTAACGAGAGACATTCAATCACGATTATCGAGAGCAATGTCGTTAAATATAGACGATTATATGAACTGTGGTACCAGAATCAAAAGTTTATTCCCTCCCATGTACCTACCTACCAGTACTATTTAGTTAATTTCAGACCACCGAAATAGATATATGGGACCAACGTGGACATCTAATACCATTAGTTTATGGTATGTTGAGGGTGACATATCATTTTAAAAGAATATACTAAAGTGCTTGTGATATCCGGAAGAAAATGGATCGGTGCGAAAACTACTTCAATATGCAAGTTGGTAGTGGTGAGGGTATCTTTGGTGGTGGTTCTCATAATATTAATATAAGTCATAGATATGCAGTGCTTTAAAGGTATTAAAATTACCCCTGTACCGAAGGAAGTTGCAGTGGTTGCTTTCAACGGTGATTTTAGTGCTCATTAGTTAGTGGCACCAACAACGCCTGTACACGATTTAAGAGAAAATAATCGGAGGCAAAATAACTGGTAAACTCAAAATCATCACAGTTTTGACTATTTTGAAGGTGAAGTATCTTTGAAAGTGCTTTTTAAGACTCTGCGAGATATTATCAAAATGTACAGAAAATGTACGTAAGAGGAAACGATAAGTGGTTAATAATTAACAAAATTATAACTCGGGAAATTATTAATTTGGAGTATGATTTAGATTGCCCATGTTTGAATAATTTACTTTCTACCAAAAATATCGTTGCGCATTAAATAACGTGTATCGTTTAAAATCTTGGTTGTGTACGTGAAATTTTTAAAATTGTAAAAACTTGATTGAATTTTGAAATGCATAGTCTACAAATTGTGAAGAACCATTTACATTTGTAATACACACTAACAGTCACGAAAGACCCGGTATGCACTATATCGCTATGTTCGATGATAAATCTTGGAATTCTTTGTATTTTGATAGTTTTGCATTACAACCGTTTATACCGGATCATATAAATCGCTTAAGAAAAAATTGTAAACAATTTCGTTGGAATGTAACCCAACTACAGAATGAATCGTCCGATGTATGTGTGCAATTTTGTTTAATGTTCTTGTATGGCATGAGCTCTGGTTTAGGTTTCAAGAAGTTTCTGCATAATTTTTCTGCTGACCTGGAGGAAAATGATAAAATAGCCAGAGACTTTGTAAGATATAAAAATACTGACAGAAATTTCATTAGAAACGGTGGATGCATTATCAGATATTTACAAAACTATAATCCGTCTTTCTTGTAACACGATATTCTGTCTGATGCAACATTCTTGGAATGTCAGTAGTCTTTATTATAGAATATATTTTTACAATGTCTATACTTTCCACTTCCATACATTGTTTGACGAGTATATTAGGAGCAAGTTCGAACCTCTTTTACATTAGTCTATCTTAACCGTCGAAGAGACACGACAACATTGAAGATCAACCACGATCCACTCGTCATCCCCATAAAATATTTAGCACGTTAAATGGTATAAACAAGTCATATACCAAGAAGATTGTCGTTGGTTTAGAATATGGTGCATACAAGGATATCTACTACCAACCAACTGTACATCTGTTGTCAGGCGACTTTGACGGTATCGCTTTCTCACGCAGTGATTGGCAGGAGTTTAAAATTACTTTTGGCGATATCTCCGAATACTTTAATGGAGTTGCTGACGAATTAGTGGATCAAAAAGTTTACGGTACTGGTTGAACACTAAAATTTAGCCGCAGTCATGAAGATAAGGCTATCGAAATGGAAGAAGATCGGAGATCTGGAGCACCTATTCTGTGTAAACGTTTTCGTCATAGTATTATAATGAAAAAATTTACATTTGACTGTCTTAATGAATATATAATAAAATATATCGACACTCGTCTGTAATATTTAAATTATATAGCTGGTACTGAGAGTTGCATTGCGGATGAGGTTCTTGAATTTATTGTAAATAATAGTAGTTTGATGAATGAAACTCAAGTACAGATTTATACAGCGAGTATTGTTAAGGATTTTGTAAATTTAGTCGACGATAATGTTATAGATTTTATAACCACTAGTATACAAACGCGTTTTAAGGAATTAAATAAACAAATTCTTCTTTGTACAAATGATGTTGTAGATGTTTTTTGCCAGCTTCTATCGTTACACGTGAATAATATTCTTAATGTCTTAAACAATCAGGTATCTTGTCATAAATACAAAGAAAAAAATTGTACGTACCTTGTATGCTTATTCACCTGATTACATTCCTGCTCCTTTAAAAATCATTAATTATATTTTCAAAAACATTACTAAAAGATCAGTTATAAAGTTTATTTTTTTTAAATTTTAAATTCTAGAGAGTATAAAGTTTATTTCATTTATATTTTTAAAGTATTAAAATTCAAGAGCAACAATAAATTTCATTTATATTTTAATAAGAATAAAATTTAGTTTCTTTAATGTTTGTATGATTGTACTAGCGTCACATGCATGAGGTCAAGGTTGACCGTGATTGGTAGAGTGTGACTCACTTTTCCTCCGTATACTTGGCAATCATTTGGAGAGAGGGGAATGATGTTTCATAGTACCACGGAGCGGGGATAGCGTGCACTCTTGTCACCTTTCCCCTCCACGCATGGTAGTGTGACGTCATCGTCACTTCCACAGACCAATCATAGCGCTTTCGCGATGTTTGTCCTGGCCAAAGCGCTATGATAACTACTAATGATAAAAACACCTCATTTGAGCTATTAATTAGAAAGAAATATATATAATTAAAATTAATGTATTAGAATATAGAAATTTATATTAGAACCATTTATTTAGTGTCAATGAATTGGCAGCAATTATTTACATTATTTAGCAAATTGCAATCTCTATTTATTCAACAAAATTAAATCTTTTTAAAAAATAGCAACAAATGATTATTTAGAAAATTTTCAGAATTTTTTATAAAAAATGATTCTAAAATCAATTAATGCTGCTTTTGATGAATTAAACTCATTTCAAAACTTAAAATCCGTAAAAAAGTTGGTGTGAATACTCGCAACATTACCGAAAAATCATAAAGATAGCTTTTTTCAGTAAAAAAGTGATGGCCATAGTCGCAAAATGGCAGAAGTGCAATATTTATATAAAAAGAAATCATAATAACATGAAATATTGTTTAAGAAATAACTAAACACATTTTAGCAATAAAGTCATATTTAGCTTCAAAAAGTTTAAATATGTAAGCTTCAAAAAGTTTAAATATGTAAGCTTCAAAAAGTTTAAATATGTAAGCTTAAAAATACCTAAAAAAATTCATGACCATTTACGTACTAAAAGGTATATTTTTACCGAAATAATTTTATTTTTTTCTCGATTTCCCAGAAAATCATGCATATGTATATCGATGATTCCAAGTCAAGTGAACAAGTGAAAAATTTAAAAACTCTGAATCTATCAGAAAGTGATGTACTATATATCCAAAATACGAGGTCTGTCCCAAAAGTGTCCGACCTACGTTCATATCTTCGCTCGGAGGAACTCCTAACCTTCTCGTCAGTAGCCTGAGATACCGATGAAACGCCTTAGTTCCCGCGCAGCGTGTATTTGTTTACAACGACTTTTTTGCGTTCGTCGCAATTTGCTTATTGCTAAAAATGGCAGAACGAACCGAACAGCGAATTTGCATAAAATTTTGCTTTAATCTCGGTAAAAGTTGTGCGGAAACTATTAAAATGTTGCAAAAGGCCTTTAAAGATGAGTGTATGGGCAAAACACAAATGAAAGAGTGATATAGGCGGTTCAAAAGTGGCCGCACATCTGTTGACAGTGATCCTCGTTCATCAAGTCAATGTTAATTGTTTTTTTCGATTATGAGGGCGTTGTGCACCACGAATATGCCCCTACAGGCCTGACAATCAATAAAGATTACTACTTTGAAGTTTTGAAAAGATTACGTAATGCAATCAGGAGAAAACGACCGCAACTTTGGGAAACCGGTGACTGGCTTCTTCATCACGACAATGCTCCAGCGCACGCATCAAACCTTGTGCAGCAGTATTTATTGAAACACAGTGTTGCGCATCTCCGCCAGCCTCCATACAGTCCTGATATAGCTCCCTGCGACTTTTGGCTGTTTCCTCGATTGAAAATGCCGCTTAAAGGACATCGATTCGACAATAAACAGACTGTTGAAACTAATGCGACGAATGCACTAAAGGCGATTCGGAAGTCTGACTTTCAAGAGTGCTTTAATAAGAGGAAACATCGATATGAGCATCTTGTTCAATCAAATGGGGACTACTTTGAAGGATGCCACCCCCCGGATGACGAAGAATAAATCAAGCGCCGAGAAATAGAGGTAGGTCGGATACTTTTGGGACAGACCTCGTATGTAAAAAAAGTGTCACACCCCTACGTGTATTGGTTCAGGATTTATGCCAATATAAAAAATTGATTATTTATTCCATTTATTTCATTTTTCTCAAATTAAATGCATTTTTTCTTGAGAACTATAAATGATAAAGTACTTCAGTCCTTGTGTTTTGGAAAGAGAATTTGATGCATAATGTAATAGTATTTTGCATCACCAAATTTGATGATTTTGATTCGACCCAATTTCTGCCTAAACACCGATAAAATTTTAAGCTTAGCACCACAAGCAATATTGTTAAAAAAAATTCAACGATAGTTGTTTGTATATATTTTAAGATAACAGAAGATTTAGAGTGGTACTATAAGACAATTACAAGAAAAAAATAAAAGAAATTGGCGAATTTTACCAAATTCAGGCTCTTATGGGATTTAACATGTAAATCTGTTTCTGATAAAATAAGCCAATTACTTTTATTGTTTTTCTTTTAAGTGAGTTATAGCACCATGCTAAATCTTATTTTAAATTTCTTTTATAGTTCTTGAGATTCAAATACATTTATTCTGAGAAAAATGAAAAAATGCAAATAATCAATTTTTTCAGTTTGGCATAAATCCTGAACCAATAGAGGTATGGGTTTGAAATATTTGACATATTTTGGGTACGTAATATATCATTTTCTTAAAGTTTCAAAGCTTTTAAATTTTTCACTTGCTCACTTGACATGGAACAATGCATATATATGGAAATATGATCACATTTAGCTCTGAACAACTTCGAACCTACTAGCTTAAAAAAACCTGAAAAAATTTACATGCATTCTACATACTAGACGGAACATTTTTACTGAAATTAAAAAGAAGCTTTTTTTTGGTTTCGAATTCCCAGTGAATTAACCGTATATGTATATTCTCAATTTTTCAGAAAATAACTTCTATTTTTATATATAAATAGTTAACTCTCTGCACTCTAAACCTAAAAGAATAAAAACTGACGTTAGAAAGAATAAAAATAGCATTTTATTCTCCTCACAAAGTATGAAACGCTGATTTTGTTCTTTAGCGAACTTGACAGTGACTTTAAAAGATTAAATCGTACAAATTATTTTTTTGTAAAGAATGAAATTCAGCTTTTATTCTTTTGTTTTAAGAGGATATTGTATCTACTGTCCTTGTCTAAGCACATTTATGCTAATTATTCAAATAGTGATTTGTTAATTGAAAAACTAAAAGTTGCCTTCGATTCATTTTAAAATGTGGAATATTTTCCTAACATTGTTTCATACTCGAGTTTTCTTAAAAACTTCGGAATATGAAATCTAACCTTAATGTTAAACCAAAAGAATAAACGTTGAATTTTATTCTTCACAAAAGAATAAAATCTGAATTTTATTCTTTATGAGAGTATATACGCTGAACTTTATTGTTTACAAAAGAATAAAAACTGAAGTTTATTCTTTATAAAAGAATAATTTGTACAATTTAATCTTTTAGGTCAATGTCAAATTCTCTAAAGAATAAAATCAGCGTTTTATACTTTGCGAAAAGAATAAAATTCTATTTTTATTCTTACTAACGTCAATTTTCCTCTCCTAGGGGTTGTAGGACATCTTCGTGTGCCCTTCGGGGACGGTGGAGAGGCCTAATTCGGATGTCCTGGGGGCTAAAGCTCTGCCCCACGGGGAGCGGAAAGCGGGGGGACGGGCCACCTCCTGATCCGCCGGACCCTATAAACGGGTAATCGTGTCGGAGGGTGGGGGACTGAGTATCCTGACGGTCGGGGCTGCGTGGGCGCGGGTGGGCGGGGATCTCGGTCGATCCGGGTCGGCTAGGTCCTAGCCTAGGCAGGGTCGAACCTCGCTTGGGTTCTCTCGGTGTGTCAGGGCCCTCTAAGCCCCTCGGGTGGGGGCGGGGCACCACCTTAGCCCCGGCCCGGTGGACTTAGGGAAGCCCAGCGGACTCGAGTGACAAAGAAACAACCCTCCAACCTGAGCTAGGTGAGGCCTGGTTGGGGTATACTTACCACCGCGCGTACTCTGGCGGAAGACGCGCGGGTTACACACAAGCAAACTGCACAACACGTAGTACACAAACACTCACACACAGCGGAACATCCTGCGCTTGGTGTCCGGTGCAGCGCGGATCTCGGATGGGTGTCCATTCGGGTCCGACAGAGGGCACAGCTTAAAAACTGGGGACGACACTCCCAGGCTGCCGGATAGTACAGGGGCCCGGTGATATCTAGCCCATTGATCTGGCTGCCCCATCAACCGGCGAAAATCTCCCCGGGTGCAGTAGTGCTGGATGGCGACCAGATAGGGCCATGCTGTGCTGGGGGGGGGGGGCTCTGCCGATGCCACTGCCGGGCGCGGCGGGCACCTGGATGAGGATACGGGCTGCACCTCCGACTACTGAGCGACAGCCTGACCTCCGACCACAATACACTTTGCATTTCCCTCCGCCACCACCCACCCTATGAAAATGAGTAAAAATAATATAAACGACGAAAATGTGGCACAACAGATCGGGCTCCCTAGCCCAAATCAAAAAGGTAGCGATGGCGATACCGTTCGGGCCGCCGACCTGTTACTACAGGCTGGCAATACCGACGGGATCCCAGGCAAAATTGAATCGGTAGAAGAGGGGGCTTTGAGTTCTGTAGCACCCTGTGACGAGGTAGGGCATAGCGAGATTCGGGCGCGCGGCCCTCAGGCTGCCAATACCGGAATCGCTATTCCCGAATCCATCAAGGGTGCACCAGGCTCAAAGCAGGTAAATAGGAAGAACAAAAATAAAAAGAAACAGTCGGGTTCAGAGTAGAGGAAACGGCGATGGGATACCGGCAGAGGCTTGGTGACTACTTCCGAGCCCATGGCCGTTGACTCTACTCCGAACAAAAGACCTCACTCGGACAGTTCAACCCCGAGGAGTGTTAAGAAGGCTAATAAGGAGGAGCCGAAGGTACCTCTGAACTACAGTAGGGCGACGGCCAACGATATGAAGATGGCCGTCATCCCTGCAGAGTATCCAGAGGTACGGCTGGACGAGGCGCAAGCTGGAAGCATAGTGGCGGCCCTGGAAAACGCCATTGACGAGTTTCAGGGAGACGCTGTTCCTCTGTTCAGGGATAACTGGCTGCTGAGAGGCGCGCAAGTTTTCCACTGTAACGGACCGGCAGACAGAGACTGGCTTTGTCAGAATGCGCCAAAGTGGGAACCTAGGCAGGGGGCTCGACTCGAAGTTATCGAGGCGAGCAAACTGCTCAGGTTGTCAAAGGCTACGATTTTTGTCCCCGGAAAACACAACTCCGAGGTCATAATGAAACGCCTGGCAAAACAAAATCCTGACCTTAAAGTGGCAACATGGAAGGTCTTCAGTACCAAGGTAGTTGAGGACGCTATTAAGAAAAAGACGGAGACCGCGGTTAACGTTCTCCTAAAGGAGTCAGAGGTCGGAGCTCTGCAGAGACTCGACTTCAGGCCTTTCTGCGGAGCGGCTCGAGCATATTGCTCGATGTGGTCGACCAAAGACAATAAGAAACAGGTGGAACCTCCAGAGGTAAGGGAGGCGATCCTAGAGGTGGACCGGACACCCGGGGAAATGGGAGGACCTTCTGCTTCCAATGAATAAGGGGGGATTAAGGGGCGCGAGGCGTGGGAGAGACACAGGTTCGGTCAATCTGACACGATCCATTATCTCTTTCACGCAGATTAACTTGCATCACTGCAAATACGCATCGGCGATTTTGGCTAAGCGTATGGCGGTGGTGCACACAGGTATAGCACTAATCCAAGAACCTTGGATTAGTAAGGGTAGAATTGCAGGATTGGGGGGCGGCGGTTTGCTTTTCCATGGAAGCGAGGGTCACCCTAGAACCTGCATCTTAGTAAAAGGTATGAAATGTGAGCCCTGGCTGAGGTTCTGCGGGAAGGACCTCACCACGGTTGTAATCAAAGTAAAGTGGAAAAATGGCATCGAAAGGGAGATAGTAGTAGGTGCTGCCTACTTCCCATACGACTCTGAAGAGGGACCACCTCCCGAAAAAGTAAAGGACCTCATTTCAGTGTGCGAACAGGAAAAGAAGAACCTACTTCTAGGCTGTGATGCCAATGCGCACCACATAGTCTGGGGTAGTTCGGATTGTAACAAAAGGGGAGAAACTCTCCTGGATTACTTAGCGGGCACGGAACTAGACCTCCTCAACAGGGGTCGAGAACCGACCTTTAGAAATGCAGCTCGTCAAGAGGTGATTGACATCACTCTGGTCTCCAGGAGATTGGACAGGCTGGTCTCAGGCTGGAGAGTCTCTGATGAGGTCTCTATGTCGGATCACAGCCATATTCTCTTCAAAATCAGAGAGATTCAGGAGGAACGAAGTCAATGGAGAAACCCTAGGCGAACGAACTGGGAAGGTTATGTAAGTGATTTATCAGTAAATCTGACGACTCTCACGGATAAGTATACCTCGACAGAGGTTATCGACAAAAATTGCGAGCTTATACAAGACGCAATTATTGGGGCCTACGAGAAGAATTGTCGCCTTCGCGACAAGACTTCATCCAATCAGACGGCCTGGTGGAATCCAGAACTGGAAGCCACGCGAAAGCGAGTTAGGAAGCTGTATAACAGATCAAAGAGAACGAAGAGCCACAAAGACCACAAAAGGCCTTTAGATTCGCTCAAAGAGAGTATAAAGAAGAAATAGCGTTGGCAAGGCGAGAAGGGTGGAAGAAGCACTGTGAGCAAATGAACACTTGTTCGGAAACGGCTAAACTGTGTCGTATCCTGGCTCAAGGGAACAGAAACCACTCGGGCTCCATTAGGCTCCGGTCAGGGGAGTGGGCAGCGAGCGGAGACGAAGCTCTGGACTCCTTGCTCTGGGCCCACTTCCCAGAATGGAGGCCAGACCAGCCAGACGTGACCGATACTGGAGCCCTTGATTCACTGAACGCTGAGCGTTCGGTGGCTCATAGGATAATACAGAGCGAAAAAATTAGATGGGCTATAGGGACTTTTGAACCCTATAAAGCAGCAGGGGAGGATGGCATTTTTCCAGCAATCTTGCAGAAAGAAATGGAGGTGCTCTTAGCACCCCTGAGTGATCTATTTAAGGCATGCTTAATCTGGGATTACATACCTCAGAAATGTAGGATAGCCAAAGTGGTGTTTTTACCAAAACCCGGTAAACCCACCCACGAGGTAGCCAAAGACTATAGGCCAATTAGTCTTACGTCTTTTGCTCTCAAAATATTGGAAAGACTGGTAGATCGTGATGTCAGGGATAATGCTCTAGCGGCTCTGCCGCTGCACCCCAGACAGCATGCTTATCGGGCAGGGAAATCGGTGGATTCGGCTCTCAAAGAAGCTGTTAACCACATCAGAAAGGGAATGAAAAACAAGGGCATGGTGTTGGGAGCTCTGCTAGACATAGAGGGAGCATTCAACTTCACCACCACGGAAAGTGTTTGCCAAGGTGCCACTGAACACGGGATAGACAACTCCATTATCAGATGGATTAAGCAGTTACTGAACAACCGGGTGATCAAGGCCTACTGGGGTTCCTCGATCAGGCAAAGAGCTGTGAAAAGGGGGTGTCCACAAGGGGGGTAATGTCTCCAACCTTCTGGTCGCTCACGATCGACAGTCTCATTAGCAGAACTCACGATAGCAGAACTCATGCAACAGGCTCTTTCGGTCGTTGAAGACTGGTGCAAAAAGATGAGCTTATCCGTAAATCCATCTAAGACAGTACTAGTTAATTTCACAAACAGATATAAGGTTAAACCGCTCAAGGATATCAGTTTGTTTGTAGAGAAGCTCACCATCTCTAGGTCTGCCAAATACCTGGGAGTGACATTCGACAGCAAGCTGAAATGGGAGGAGCATATTCAGGAGAAATATAAAAAATTTGTGAGTGCCTACTGGGCGTGTAGGCGAGTTTTCGGTATCAATTGGGGACTAAAACCCCCCATGATTCAATGGCTTTATACGGCAGTACTCAGACCTAGACTCCTACATGGCGCTATCGCCTGGTGGCCTAGGTGCTTGCTTAAAACGGGAAAGGAAATTCTGAACCGTATGCAGAACCTTATGCTAAGAAGTATTACGGGAGCAATGAAATCCACACCGCGAGCGGTGATGGAAAGGCTCCTACACATCCCACCCTTAGACCTGAAGGTTAGAACAGAGGCGTTTAGTGCCAATGTTCGTACATTGACGAACACGGAACGGTGGGAACATTGGGATAAAGACATACTTGAGGAAGCTGGCGTCGACCTCAAGTCATTTTCTAGAGACAGGATAACCCGGAAATTTAATTTCGGGAAGTCTTACGTTATAAAGTCTCTAACTAGAGAGGACTAGAAAAGTGGGTTCCAACACCCAACATCTTCCAATAGGGTTTGGTTCACAGATGGTTCAAAAAGCGAATCTGGCACTGGGGCGGCGGCCTGGCTAGCGGGAACATCCCGCGAACTAGTGTTCAGCCTCGATCCTCACGCGTCAATTTTCCAAGCAGAAGTAAGAGCAATCAGGGAAACTGTGGGTAGCATGTTAAGTGAAGAGCTGGAGGGCAGCGAAGTGGTTATCTATTCCGATAGCTCCGCGGCCCTCTCAGCGCTTGGCAAAGCGGAAGTAATCTCGATAGAGGTTTGGAAATGTGTGAAAGCGTTAAACAAGCTAACAGAAAATAACAAAGTGACCTTAGCTTGGGTTCCAGGACATGCTGGAGTCTTAGGCAACGAGAAGGCGGACCGGTTAGCAAAACGAGGGGCGGCTGGGTGCCGAGCCACATATTGCAGGGTGGCTATACCAGATAGCTCAATTAAGAGCTCTCTTAGAGCGTGGACCCGGAATAGATCTGACCGTATCTGGCGGGAATCATCGGGAATGAGACAGGCCAAAACTTTGCTAGGTAGCTCCTCACCGCCAATCTGGAGCGGGGAGTTAATACTCCGCTCCAAAAGCTCAATAAGGGAAGTGGTGGGCTGGTTTTCGGGGCACTGCAGGGTAGGCCACCATCTTTTTAACATGGGGCTGCAACGGGTTGATTTGTGCAGATGGTGCGGTCAGGAGGAGGAGACCTCGACTCACCTGCTCTGTTACTGCTCGGCTTGGGCAATAACTAGATGGAGGTGGCTTGAACTCCCCTTCATTAAACCAGAAAACTTGGGAACAATGAAGCTTTCATTGATCTGCAGGTTTATAGGCATAATTATAAGTAGGATGGAGGGTGGGACCTAAAACCTAGGGGGATAAGCACAATGGGCATGGCCTGAGTGCTGGACCGGCACGTCCCCGAAAGGGGCCGCCAGTTTACCCCGCCCCTCTAACGAATACGAATACGAATACGAACGTCAATTTTTATTCTTTTAGGTTTAGAGTGTGGGAAATTAAAAACAAAAAAATTTCTATATTTTCAGGAAAAATATTCCTTTTAGTATATGTAGAATGCTAGTAAATTTTTTCAGATTTTTTAGAGCAGATATGTTTAAAGTTGTCTAGAGTTAAATATGACCATATTTCCATATATATGGGTTCCACGTCAAGTGAGCACATGAAGAATTGTATAACTCTAAAAGTTTAAGAAAATGATGTATTTCGTATTCATTTCTTTTATTCGTTTCTCGTAACTGAGTTATAGTGTATTATAAATCTCGCTTTTTCTTAAAATATACATCTAAAACTACCAATGAAATTTTTTTCGACAAAATTGCTTGTGACGCTCAGAATAAATTTTCATCGGTGTTTGAGCAAAAATTTTGACCAATCAAACTGTTTTTCCAAAACACATGGACTAAAGTTGATTATCCTTTGTAGTTCTCGAGATAAAAAGAACCGACTTCGAAAAATGCACTAAAAAGTGTGAAAAAAATGCACTAAAAAGTGTGAAAAAAATGCTCTAAAAAGTGTGAAAAAAAGCACTAAAAAGTGTGAAAAAATGGACTAAAAAATGTGAAAAAAATGCACTAAAAAGTGTGAAAAAAATGCACTAAAAAGTGTGAAAAATATTCACTAAAATGTTCTCGAAGTCGGCGTCGAATTACAAATTGACATATACCGTCACCTCTTTTTGTTTCATTGGGAATCTTATTGTTGACTAATTGTTTGATAGCGTAGTTTGCGTACTGCCGCTAGGTGGCGATGGCCTAAGCACATTAAGATTATCTCGCGCCAGTTGTTACAATTGTAACAGTATTATTTGAATTATATGTGATAGTTTAGCCAACGACTATCATTCGAAGAAGATTGTTGCATTGGAAGTTCTTTTTAAAAGCATTTTCTCTTAAACTGCTTTGGATTACGACTTGTTAACTTTAAGTGGGATATACGATAGTGGGACAGATATTTCGTTCCAGGTTTGGCGAAATTGGACCCATTTCAATATTATTTATAAATTATATTCTTGAGAAAGATACTACCGACACGGACCCTATTGTGGATCAATGCCTCTATTGTGAATCAGTTTATATTAAAACTATATTGTGAAAGTTTTGCGTTACTTTTATTATTATTTTGAAAGCACTTATGTATAAAAATCTTATGTATCGAAATAATTAAAGAAGTAATGCAAAACTTTTATAATGTCTATTTAGAAGTAAATGATTCTCGATGGAGGCACTGATCCACAATAGGGTACCTGACGGTATATGTCAATTTGTAATTCGGCGCCAACTTCGAGAACATTTTTGTGAATTATTTCACACTTATTAGTGCATTTTTTCACACTTTTTAGTGCATTTTTCGAAGTCGGTTCTTTTTTTCAACAAAAATTTTTATTTCAGACTTTTTAGTTGTAAGGGCTGAGTTTCATTCAATTTATATTGTAATATAAGTCGACTAACAAAGGATGCTACTGACAAAATTTTTTTCTGTTCTAAAAATTTACAAAGTATTAGAAAATGAAATAAAAAAAATCGAGTTTTTTGTCTAATTTTACTATAGGACCACCTTAAATCAATATTAATTTATTTAATATTGCTTCCTCCTACAGGAAGCTTTGTAATCCTAGAAAAAAACATCCTTTGTGAAGCATAAAATGAAAACGCCAGTACTGACGTAGTACACGCTCCATACTGGCCCAGTTATATAATGGAACCACCATGGGATAATTCTCTTTTATTCAAAAAATAGTTTATCCAAATCTGTTCAATAGTTTCCGAATAATCGGCAGAAGAACATAACAAATCGCCAATACTGACGTAGTACTGGCTCCATATGGCCCAGTAATATAGTGGGACCAACATGAGATCATCCTCTTATATTAAAAAAATATTATCAAAATCGGTTCAGTAGTTTCCGAATAATCGGCGGAAAAACATAATAACGTACCAGTACTGATGTAGTACTGGCACAATACTAGCCCAGTAATTCAATGGGACATTAAAAACAAATATTATCCAAATCGGTTCAATAGTTCTCGAATAATCGGCGGACAGAGTCGGCAGAAGCCGAAATGTACAGAAAAAATATTCATAAAACACTAAATTACTGGCGATATACTGGACCAATAATCTCAAAATTTGAATTGGACAACCGGAGGATAATTACCTTTCATATAAAAAAATTTCATCAAAATCGGTCGAGTATTTTCGGAAAATCGCTGGACAAACATAAAAAAAGCCATGTCGAATTGAGAACCTCCTCCTTTTCCGAAGTCGGTTAAAAATAGATACAATTTGAGAAAAATTAAACAAATGCAAATAATCATGTTTTTTAGTTTGATATAAATCATGAACCAATAGAGGTAGCGGTTTGAAAACATTTTTACATATTTTGGGTATGAAATACATCATTGCATCTTAAGATTTAAATTAATTGATAATACATTTTAAGGTAAAAATAAGGCACTCATCATATGTTACCTGATTTTAAGAAGTAAAATGGAACATTTTATTAAAATATAACTAAATTATTTTAAAAAAATTTTTTTAAGATAGTTAGGTCCCTTTGGTTTGGCTATAATGAGAACTTCTATAATTCTTGGGCAACCGCAGGGTTTGAAGAGCCAATGTGATCGAATTAACGCTTTCAAGGTTTTATTATGTTCAAAATACATGTAGTTATGATATGAGTGTGGTAATTTGTATTTTAAATTATTAACCAAAGTTATAGTCAATTATAGTCAATATTTGGATAAACCTGTTATTCCTTCTGAACGACATGATTGAGAAACATTGCCGAAACATTTTAATAACATTTCATGGAATATTTTAGGAAATGTTTGTATAACAAATCAAATAACATTTTTAAATATGTTGTATAAAAGTTTTAAAAATATTTTATTGAATTCTTAAAAAAAAATTATTCTACAAAAATAACCTGCATAAGATGTTTCTAAAACATTTCTGAATTATTTTCTGAAACGTTCATTGTTATAATTTTATAAACATATCATGAAATATTTCTGCAAGGTTTTGTACATATTTCATAATGTTTATACATATTTTGAGTACGAAATACATAATTTCCTTGAAGTTTCAGAATATTACAATTTTTCATTTCCTCACTTGACGTGGAATCATCCATATATATATATATATATATATATATATATATATATATATATATATATATATATATATATATATATATATATATTTATATATATATCTTCCTATATTATATAGTTGTTTGTAAATCTTATAAGATTTACGCCCTCCTCGCCCCTCCTCGCCCCTCATTTTGCCCTCCTCATTCTCCTCCTCAAATCAAGGTAATATCGTTTCAAAAAATACTTTATTTTGATCTTATTTTTTGCCCTCCTCGCCCCTCCTCTTTGTATCCTCCTCATAGCCCTCCTCCCAGCCCTCCTCATGCCCTCCTCATTTACTATTAAGTATCATTTTTTATTTTTGTTTTTTTTTCTATATACGATTTGTCAGAGAACCACCCATATATATATAAATCGTGCGCGAAAAAAAATGGATTTTCCAAAAAGTTTTAACTATGATTTTAATCATTTTTAGCATGAATTGATGATTATCTTAATTTTTAGACTAAGATACAGGCTCCCCTCCATTCTAGGACCTATACTGGGACTTTTGCACTATAAAAAGGTATCTCCATGAATTTTTTGGTGGTCGAGGCTTTGATCGAACTCTCAGAATCAGCATTTTAAGGTTTAATTGGCATATAAGATAGTTATAACATATATATATATGACTTTGCAAGTATTTTTAATGCAAACTACAGAAAATTTTACAAAAAAAGTATGTATACGTTTTTTGTGAAAAATGCTTCCCTGAGGAGTTATAAATTAATTTGTATGGCCAAAAAATGCAAAAAATGCTTAGATGGCCAAGTTTGACCCTCTGTAACTCGGAAAATAATGATGGAAAAAGTCTGAAAAAATTCAGGGATACTCATACATACTATAGGAACATAAAAAAAATATTTTTGGAAAATCCATTTTTTTTCGTGCACGATTTGTCAGAGAACCACCCATATATATATATATATATATATATATATAAACTTAACGTAAGCTTTCTTTGAAATGTTTCCGGAAACATTTCAAAGAAAGCTTACGTTAAGTTTGTATAAACATTATGAAAAGATTGCCAAAACCGTTTTTAAATATTATTATGAAATATCTACAAAGCTTGCAGAAATATTTCATGATATGTTTATAAAATTATAACAAAGAACGTTTCAGAAAATAATACAGAAATGTTTTAGAAACATCTCATGCAGGTTATTTTTGTGGAACAACATTTTTTTTTAATATTTTCAAATCTTTCATAAAATTTTTTTGAAAATGTTACTTCAATTGTTATAAAAACATTTCCTAAAATATTTCATGAAATATTATGAAAATGTTTCGACAATGATTCTCGATCATGTCGTTCAGAAGGAATAAAAGATTTACCGAAACATTTCAGTATTTCGGTCCACAATATAGAAAGCCAGTAAAATACATATTTCCAACTTTTACAGAAACTTTTAATAGACTTATTTATAAAGTACACTGGAAGATTATTGGGAGGTTTTTTTCCACACATCATGGAATAATCCAGGGAAATATTTTAAGAAAGATTTCAAATGACATCTTTCGTAAGTATTTCCGCAACATTAATTATTTCAAATTATTAATATCAAATATTTCATTGTAATATTCATGAAATTTTACAACAATATTTTAGGAAATATTCGTAGATACCCATTATGTAATCATTCTCAAAAAGTTAAAGAAATCCTCCCGTAATTTTTCAAGAAATATTGCAGGAAATATTATTAAAATCTTTCAAAAAGATATTGTTTCTAATAATTTTATAACATTCCAGAAATATTTCAAGAAATATTACTTGAATAGTTCGAAAAAGTTAGCAGAACATGTTTGAAAATATTCCAGAAATATTTCAGCATTATTTTATAAAATATTTCTATGAAATCATTTCGAAATATATTATCTAGGTATTTCTTGAAATATTAAGGAAATATTTCAGTAATAGTTTAATGTATTGTTTCAAAAATGTATGTAGTTATCTAAGAAATATTTCTTAAATATTACCAGAATATTTCATGAATCGTTTCAAACAAATACGTTTTAATAGGAAACTATTGTAAAACTTGCTTCAGGAGGAAACAAACAGCATATATAAAATCTAAAGCTATAATAATTTATCTTCTTACTAGGGAAGAACAAGGTCAAACCGATCATGTGGGTCCAACCGGTCACCTAATTTTAAGAAATATTAAGTTTATTGAATGGTGAAAATATTTCTATATTCTTTAGAATTTATCCCTCTACTTAATAAATGCTAAAAACCAAACATATAAAAGATTTCGATAAAGATATTCACATCAGTAGTATATGCTACCCAACCGCTAGACACAACAAACCCCCACTCTTCCACCTATCCCCTCCAACAGTTTTGTGGAGGAATAGGTAGAAGAGTATACATGTGGTGGGGGTTAGAAATTGTCACAGCGATTGGGTAGCGGTGGCTTGCTTATAGTGTCATGCTCTCCCCCTTTTCTCTCTCCCTCCCTATCTCTCACCCTTTCTCTCTCTCCCTATCTCTCTTTCCCTCTCTCTCTTCCTCCCTCTCGCTCTCTTTCTCTCTCTCTACACATGCATGCGCGCACACACGCATACACACACATACAAACATACATGCTCATACATGACTGTGGAGATAAGAAGGGAGTATTTTGCGGCGGTAATGCTTTATAAAGCAGTTGTCATGGGACAGTCTCCGTATCTTGCGGCCCTTTTTGAACAAAATCAGTCTATAACCTCAGGTAGGAATGCCAAGGAAATAAAAATTCCAGGGTGGCGTACTGATATTGGTCTGTACTCCTTCAGAGCGCAAGGTGCTCGCCTCTGGAATTCGCTCCCCTGCGCTATTAGACATCTTCCGTCTCTAAATAAATTTAAAACGGCAATACGTAGGCATATTTTTGAAACCTGCGACGAACGAAATGTGTTCTCTGATAAAAATTAACTGTGTTATACTGCTAAGTAATTATTTAATTTAAGTTTCTATATTGTGACGTGATAGTTACGACTACTTAGATAAACTGTGCATTTATAATAAGCCTATGTGATGAAATCTAACGATGAATCTGTGATATGGATACCAATTTAATATATGATGTATATTTTTGATTTGTGCAAAATAAATCTTAATCTATCTATCTATCTATCTATACACACACACATATTTACACAAACGAGTGGTACAGCATACACCCACACACACACACATACACACACGCACATACATAATATTTCTAAGAGATACAGAGAGAGATAGATACACACGGGCACACACACATATATCTATATATGCCCTCCTCTCTCTCTCTCTCTCTCTCTCTCTCTCTCTCTCTTGGGCATCTTGTGTGTGTGGGTATAACCTCATCACGTATATATATATATATATATATTACACCCACACACACCCACACGCGCTCACACACACAAGATGCCCGAGAGAGAGATAGATAGATAGATATATATACTTTTTATTCATCAAGAGACAAAATCTGACAATTGCATGTACATGTAGTTATAATTAAAATATCAGTCGATTTATGTATTTGTTATCTTAACGTTCACTTATTGCATTTCTTACTAAAATAATATTATTCGCTTTATCAGTTCGTCAGTTTATGAAATTTAAATGTAATGAACTAGTCTTAGTCAGATATCACAGAAACACGCTTCGTCAAAAAATAATACATAGAATAAAATAAATACAATAGAGATAACATATAAAAATAAAAGAATACATACACATACTTTGCTAAATTTTTACGTATACTATCACGTCAAAATTTAAAACACACTCATTCATGACACTTTAACAATCACGTTAATAAATACATTCACACCTAACACTAAATATATTTAATAAATAAATAAATTAATAAATAAATAAGTCGAATAAATAAATAAACCAGATAAATAATTAAATTAAATAAATAAATAAATAAATTTAAATAAATAAACCAGATAAATAATTAAATTAAATAAATAAATAAATAAATTTAAATAAATAAACCAGATAAATAATTAAATTAAATAAATAAATTTAAATAAATAAATAAATTAAATAAATAAATTTAAATAAATAAATAAATTAAATAAATAAATAATTCAAATAAATAAATAGTCTAAATAAATATCCGAGTCACCTCTATGCATTCTCTTCACCATGTAATTGCTTAAGGTGCCTGCTAAACGCCGTTTTAAATTTACAAAAAGATGGCAGGCACCTCACACTGCTCGGGAGCGAATTCCAGAGGTGCGCACCTTGAACTCTAAATGAGAAAAGGCTATTATCGGTGCGCGACCCCGGAACCGAGAGCTCCTTCATACCACCCCTACTTGAAGTCCTGGCCTGGTTTTTTTCAAAGAGGGCAGTAAGTTATGGTGGCTGCCGCATGACAACCGCTTTGTAAAGCAGCAGCCCCATAAAATACTCCCTCCTGGTGACTGTATCGACAAAGGGAACGTGTACTCCGGTCTGTATCTCAATGCCTTGCAAGTCAAGGTTCTGAACCTGTTTGATGTTATGATCAGATCCAAAAATGATCGCCTTTGTCTTGCCGACATTGAGGCGCAGGCCAGCTGACGTTGCCCAGTTCGACACTGCTTGTGCTACAGCCGACATGCGACTGATACCATCACGAAGACCCTTCAGGGTCACTTGTGTGTAGGTTTGCAGGTCGTCAGCGTAAAGTATGTGTTCAACACCATCTAAGTCGAGTGCGTCTTGTAAGTCGTTTATGTACAGGCTGAAAAGCAGGGGTCCCAGGACTGAGCCCTGTGGAACGCCAAGATTGGTGGTTAGCCAACCTGAATCCCTATTTGTGTTTGTGACGACTTTCTGTCGTCTCCCCATAATATATGACTTAAGCCACAGGAGAACACTCCTGGGAAATCCCATGCGCATCAGCTTACGCAGCAGTTTAGTGTGTGAGATGGTGTCGAATGCTTTGCTGAAATCTAACATTAACAAAATAGTCAATAGTTTTTTGTTGTTGTTAATGCCTGATCTTATGTCTTCCGTCAGTTTTAGTAGTGCTGTCTGTGTAATGTGATTCTGTCGAAAACCAGTCTGCATCGGGTCCAAAGTATTATTTTCTCGTAAAAAGTCAGTTATTTGGTCGTGTATTATTTTTTCAAGGACCTTAGAAAGGAAACTCAGTAGGGCAATTGGTCGGAAATCTGACACCGTAGATGGGACAGGCTTCTTCTTCAAAGGCACCAACTGAGCTCCCTTCCAAGTTCCCGAAAAAATGCCACTGGACAGAGAGGAGTTAAAGATCTTAGCAATATGATCTCCCACAAACGGAAGAGCTTTAGCCACTATACTTTGGGGAATGCCGTCTTCCCCTCTGGCTTGTGATGAGAAGTGGGCAACAGCCAGAACCACGTCCGAGAAGCTGACTTCTCGGAAAAAAAATCCGTCATCACCGACAGTGGTCAGGACGTTGTCAAGTTCTTCATCACCCTCATTTTGGGAGATCGACACCCCTGGAAAGTGGGCATTGAGCTCTTCCGGTGAGAAATCATGAAGCTCCTCTCTTGTCTTTGGCAGAAGGTCCAGAGCCTTGAGCTCTTTCCAGATATCTTTCTTATTATCAATCGCTTCAGAAATTTTATTTTGTAAAAATCTTTCCCTTGTTTCCTTCGTTCGTAATTCAGTTTCAGCTGCAAGGCCCTGATACTCCCGCCACAGTCTGTCGTCATTGGTCCGCGCATAGCGTCTTCGTACGGAGTCACGTTTTTTGTAAAGATGTATTAGTTCAGCATCAACCCATGGTGGATTTGTTTTCTTTTTCGGCGTGAATTCTTTTAACGGTGCAATTTTATCTATCACAGCCATGAGGTTGACGCTGAGGCACTCTAATTGACTGTCAACACCCGCCGCGGGACCATCGATCCGCGACCAATCACAGTCAGCTAGGTGAGACAGGAGGTCGTCTTGCTGGATCGATTTAAAATCCCTGTAGCTGAAAGATTCAACCACAGGGGATGCAGCAGTTTCGACCCCAATCTCGACCTCTATGATGTTATGATGACTGGGAAAAGGCGCCGGCCGATTATCCCTGCTCAGTACAACGTCATTGTTATCTGTCAAGATCACATCAATCCACGTGTGAGAATCCGTGAGATGATGAGTCGCACCATGATCAATTATTTGAAGGTTAAGATCATCAGCCAACCGCCTAACAAATTTTGCATCAGCTGACGTTCCGAGTAGGTTCGCATTCAGATCTCCCATAATAATTTTGTGACTAAAGTCTTGAGTATGTATCGTTAGTTTGTTTGTTAAGTCAGAGCCCTGTAAAAACGGTACGTGTTGTGGTCTGTATATTAAAGCAACATAGACGGGGGGAAGGCTGCTCTGCTGAACACTGCACATTAAATATTCAGGTATAAATGGCCTGCCCTTCTGTGTTGTTGGAGAGCTGCATAGTAAATTGGCCTTGAAAGTGTTATGAATGTACAGGACGAGCCCGCCCCCAAGTTTGTTGCGATCAAGTCTAAGTAGTGAGTAGTCATCCATCTGAATGAGATCACTCCCAACATCAGGGTCAAGGTGCGACTCAGCAACCCCAAAGAGATGGTAGGCAGGACGAGCTGAAAGGTGTTGTTTAATCATGCTAATGTGCCCCATCAGTGAGGTAACATTGACAAAACCTGCCCTCAGTCCCTTACAGTGAACCCACCCCCCCAGCAGTGTCTGCGGATAGTCAATTTTTTGCAGCAGTTGACGGAATTACATTTTTATCAATTACGATTTCATTATCAACGGTTTTTTTACATTATTTACAGTTTGAGAAGGTTGATTAATGGCATATGATGCCACTATTGTCTGTAAATCAGCCGCAGATGAAAATTCATGAGAGACGGCGCCACCGCGCCTCTTCACCAGGAAACGGCCCCCTCTATGCCAAACATATTTAAAATTAAGTCTCATCGCAAGGGCCTTGAGACTTCTATATTTAATAAAACATTCTTTTGTTAATAATTCATTTATACAAATTTTCCCACTTATAATCCCATCTCTTGTGTCCTGGTCAAGAGCTGCAATGTCGACATCTCTAGCATGAAAGCCAGTGATAAGCTTTTTGGCTCGCATTATTTTCTCGCCTAACGCACTGCTGGAAAGGGTAACAACCCATGGTGACCGTCTACGTTCGCTATTTGTATCTGCTAATGCCAAAGCTGTCGATTCTTCTGACCGAAGCAGGCGTGTGCCTATTATATCAATTTTTCGTGTTGATGGAAGGACACGGCACAGTATCGCGTGTGCGACGTCAACACGCTTAGAGACATCATCGTCGAAAATGTTTGAAATAATGAGCTCCGTATTACCGCTTTTAATGTTTTTACTGTGCATTGTCCCCTGATCAATCGTTTGCACCCGCGTGCTTCGTGCAGGTGATGCTGCAGCATCAGCATTGTCGATATTGTACTTATTCAATCGACTAGATGTTTTTTTTCCTACTATTTACAATTTGGATAAACCCGTCATTATTGATATTACAATTGTCAATTGTGTCGCTTATATCACTATAATTGTCGAGTAAAGTACTATTTGTAGCAGAAGCATTATTAACATTATTTCATTTATTTGTACTTATCAGAGGAACGATATTGTTTTGTGTACTGGGGAGTACTGCGATTTTTTGGAATTCAATTTTATTTAATATCAGTTGGTTATCTTTTTGGATGTTCTCAACATTTCTTTCAATTTTGTCGATAGTAGTAGTATATACGGAGGTAAAGTCTTCTTTCGTTATTATTTTTTCTATTTTTGTTATTATTTCCTTGTTGTCACATTCAACTCTATTGATTTTATTTGTTAAATTTAGGAAATCGTTTTCAAAAGTGTTTAATATAAAATTATCAATTTTAGTCTGTGACTCAAGATTTGTCTGCTCTAGATTATCGATTTTTTCAATTAACATGTTATAATTTACCTCTGTATTGGTCAACAAAATGTTCGTTTCGACGTTATTATCATGTAATTTTTTATTTCTAATTTTTAGGTCATCTATTTCTTGACAAAGCACTTGCTTCTCCTTTTTCATCTCCTCCAGCTGGGAGTGTTGTTTCGACAGTTTTTCCTCAATTTTTTTTGCTGGTAACGTATTTAGCCTTTTTACAATTGCCTCCAATCTGCCTTCAATAGAGGTGCAATGTCTAGCAAGTGCATTGTCAATGTTTCTTGAAGTAGAATTCGCGTACCTTACCAGACAGGAGACCGTTGTTCCCTTTTTTAACGCGGTGCTATCTAGCATACGAATGACGGACGCATTTATGTCATTAATACTGCTGTTATTTTTGGAGAAGGAGGACTGCGAAGTATTATTAGCTCGGTCCGTACTCTTGGCCGTGACGTCACTCGGGGATTCCCCGCTGTGCTCTGCTCCCGTGCTGGAAATGGGCGGGCCTAGTGACGTCACAGGAGACTGCGCGGCCAACCAGAGTAGGCTGCTGGTGGGGGCGGGGCCTAGCCCCTGCAACGGAGAGAGTGAGGAGTTGGTGGGAGCGGCCTTGCTCGCCTGATTGGTGCGAGAAGCTGTTGCAGGCCTTTTATTGGCCGGAGTGGACGCGGCTAGCTCTTTCTCTTTCCCACTCATGTTGTTGCTAGCGTTCGTCGCGCGCGTGACTGCCGACTCGAACATCGACCTCTTCGTGTCGATGCATGCCTGGCACGCTACCGCTTTAGCTTGTAGCTGTAGTGCACTTCTTTGTACGCGGGTAAGCACTGCAAGAGGCTTGCACGCCGGATGGTATGTAATATTGCATATGCAGCACTTACGTAGCGAGTTGCTGCTCCTAGGAACCTCCCCGCAGATGGCGCAGTTGTCGACCATGATGTTAGTGGCGACAAAGATGAGTCGTGGAAGGTAATGATGGTGTGTCTAGGATGCAGCAGGTGTCGCCTCGGTAGTCGCGTAGTTGCAGTTCGAGTCGGCAGATGGCGCCTTGATAGTATGGCGCTGCGAAGTGGTACCTCTGGATTATTTATGCTTCGTGCTTGGCTCCCGCCACTCTGCCGTATTCACCTCACTTAACCTCAAAAAACACCTGGCCAAGTGTTGTTGCTTGGATGTTGAAAGCCGTGCCGATGGACCATGGAAGCTGTGATTTATTATCACAGCTATAGTTAGAATGTTCCACTGTGCAGGCACCACAACAGACCGGCTCACAGACGCAGGAGGCAGCAGAGTGCGGTGTAAATGCAGGAGCCAAAACACGAGCAGGTGCACCCAGCAGACGTGCGCGAACGAGAGAGAGAGAGAGAGAGAGAGAGAGTGTTCATCGGTAGCCTCATGGTTTGGGTGGTGCACTTTCACTTAGGCATACCAAGTTCGATTCCCGATCTCCGCTTTTCTCAGGTACCGCCGATACAAAGGATTAGTTTTTTATAATTATAATTATAGATGAAAAAAGAGTGGTATCGGCACCACTCGCTTTTGTATATATATGTGCGTGTGTGCTCTCTTATACCACACCACGTATATATATATATATATATATACACAAACGAGTGGTACAGCATACACCCACACAGAGGGTATATATGATATGTATATATCATATACATATTCATATATATATATATATATATATATATATATATATATATATATATATATATATATATATATATATATATATATATATATATATATATATATATATATATGTATATATATACGTGGTGCGGTATAAGAGAGCACACACACATATATATACAAAAGCGAGTGCTGCCACTCTTTTTTCATCTATAATTATAATTATAAAAAACGAATCCTTTTTTGATCGGCGGCATCTGAAAAAAGCGGAGATCGGGAATCGAACGCGGTACGCCTAAATGACAGTCCAGCACCCAAATCAGGAGGCTACCGATGAACTGCACACTCCCACTCATTCCAGTTATGATTTACAGTGATAATGTCGGTAAGAGAGAAACCTGATATGCACTGGCTCACGTCAATATTACCGCCATTATAATATATATATATATATATATATATATATATATACGCAAATTTATTGATTTAAGCCATGGTCCACTTTGTCCAATCATTATAAAATAACGTTAGATATACAAATCTGTTGATTTCAACTATGACCCGGTTTGTCCCATCATACCTTATCGTATCCCTTAATTCTCCCCACCTCCCCCCAATCACTGTAAAATAACTTTATATGATCAAATTTATCGATTCTAAAAATGGTCCATTTTACCCAGCCCAACCCAACCCAACCCAATCCTCATGAGGCTTTGATTGCTCTCACTAAGTAACACTTAAAGAACGCACGACGCAATCCCAATCATACGGCACATACATGCGCTCATCGATCACGACGAATATTGTGTGCGCGACCAGATTGTATTGACGGTATATTCATATTCAATTTTTTAATCCACACAACTTATACATAAAACTCTTAAATAACAACGGAGACGTGTTTACGTCAAGAGCATATTCGCGACTATCAGTCAGTCCAACATTGCCTTGAGCAAAGGATGATCTCAGCGGCAAGAGTACACGTGCAGTCTTTTCTGCAGCTGCATAGGATATCGGCTTACTTCATATTAGTAATCACTTACAACCGGCCAAAGTTTTCCCATTAAAAAGACTCTGCACAAAAATTTAACGTGACATTCTTTATTCACCACGCAATATTCGTGCAGCTACATCTTCTTCTCTTGTATCGCCGTGAAGAACCCTACGAAATCACATCTTATTACAATGCACATGTACTGATAAGGCCACGCTTCTGAAGTTCGTGCAGTGAAGCCGACTTGCGCCGACGATGGCATATACGAAAAATAAGACCTTTCGCGCGTTTATTAATTATTTTACCGTAGGAGCCCAATTGTTTTACGATATGAGTACTGGGGTTTTGGATAGATATAAGCCTTTGTTAATAGTGTATTCAGATTTTGCCCATCACTTTCTTTTGACAAACGGTAATCGATACCTCGAAAAGTTATAGTTTGATCAGCTCGCGAGATTACACCTTTTTGTAGCTACATATAAGCCATTGATAACCGTGTATTCAGATTTACCCATCGCTTTTCTTTAACAATCGGTAATTGATATCTCAAAAATTTATAGTTTGTTCAGCTCGCGGGATTACACTTTTTTGTAGCTAAATATAAGTCTTTGTTAACCGTGTATACAGATTTTGCCCAAGACTTTTTTAATAATCGTCGAGCGGATTTACACTTTTTTCATGTTTTAAAAATGCTAGTGTTCAAGTTATTGGGTAGATTTCTTGGACTGTACACTGAAAAGAGTTTAGCACCCGGGCTGCCCTCTAGTAGGCATCAGCTGATCTATTTGAAGTGCAGTTCGTGTCCCTTCGTTTGGAGCGTCTGGTGCCCCTTTTTTAGCGCAGCATTCGTCCCTAGCGCTCCCGCCGCTCACACAAACATAACCTCAAATCCCAGCGAGGAGTGCCAAACACAAAACGGCTTCCTGCTTGCACGAGAAAAAAGTAGGAGAGTGACAACGACGACGGTAGCGATGAGTGATGCAGTACACAGAAAGTTCCGCCGTATTCGCTACTGCTCTGTGGTAGACTCTAGCGAAAAATTCAACGTTCTTACCGAGATCAGGACAGCCCGGTTACCACTCTGCGTAGTTTACAATGACGCGATCGATCTACGAGTACACGTGTCGGTTTGCTAGATCTGCATTTTTTGTGGATCTGTGTAGATATTTGTTTTCGAAGAAGCTTGAACAGCGTTATTCGATGTTGTGTTGATGCAACTAATGCCGAGAAATCTTTTTCTGAGAGAAATACAGCCTTAAAAAAATCAAGATTTTAAACATCTTTAATTTTCGCAATCCGGTTGGGTAGTGCACTTGAAAGGAAGTATACACCGAAAACAGTGCATCGGCAGTGCTAGCATATGGATATCTGTGATGCAGTAGTTTGGAGCATCTGGTGCTCTTTCTCGGCGTAGCTTATATCCGCTTGCGGGCAGCAAGTGTTACTTAGTGAGAGCAATCAAAGCCTCATGAGGATTGAGTGGAGTTGGGTTGGGTTGGGTTGGGCTGGGTAAAATGGACCATTTTAAAAATCGATAAATTTGATCATATAGAGTTATTTTACTGTGATTGGGGGGGGGGGGGGGGCTGAGAGATACGATAAGGTATGATGAGCCAAAACGGGTCATAGTTGAAATTAACAGATTTATTTATGTAACGTTATTTTATAATGATTGGTATAATATTGGTAACTTTTGGTAATATGAAACATAGTGGGGCAAAACGGACCATGATTGAAATAAATAAATTGATTGATATAACGCTATTTTACAGTGATTAGGATAATATGGTTTCACTATATGAAATATGGGACATGGTGGGACAAAATGGACCATCGCTGAAATCCATAAATTTGCGAATATAACGTTATTTTCTAATGTTTAGAATGATAAATGGGCCATAACTTAAGACAAAGTGGACCATGGCTTAAATCAATAAATTTGTGTATATATATATATATATAATATAATGGCGGTGATATTGACGCGAGGCAGTGTATATCAGGTTTCTCTCTTACCGACATTATCACTGTAAATTATAACTGGAATGAGTGGGAGCGTGCAGGCGTACCGAATTCGATTCCCAATCTCCGCTTTTTTCAGGTACAGCCGATAAAAAAAGGTTAGTTTTTAATAATTATAATTATAGATAAAAAAGAGTGGTTTCAGCTCCACTCGCTTTTGTATATATATATATATATATATATATATTTATAACACCCACATATATCCATACGCGCGCATACACACAAGATGCCCAAAAGAGAGAGAAAGAGAAAGAGAGAGAAAGAGAAAGAGAAAGAGAAAGAGAAAGAGAGAGAGAGATACATATGCGCACACGCATACACACACACACACACATATATATATATATATATATTCGGAGGATATTCGGGCAAGTATTAATGATAAAAAGCAGTTGCTTACAATTCTTCTACTGTTTGACTTTAGTAAAGCATTTGACAAAATATCTCCAGCAAAACTCCTTCGTAAACTGATGAGAATGAGGTTCCCCAGACCCGTGGTTCTATGGATTAAGTCTTACATCACAGGTCGTAACCAGAAAGTGGTTACTAAGTTAAATGGAGAGTCAGATTGGCTTACTACCAATCTTGGCGTTTCTCAGGGCTCGGTTCTGGGGCCTCTTCTGTTCAGTTTATACATTAATGATCTTAAAGATATTTTTACAGTTTTCAGAAGCACTGAAGGCCCTTTGTCAGATAGCGTCGAGCATCTTCTTTATGCAGACGATCTTCAAATATACACGCAAGTTACCAGAGAGAGTCTTTGTAAGGGCATGGAGTGCTTGTCAGCAGTGGCGCGGGCATTATCGGCTTGGGCCGATGAGAACGCCCTCTATCTGAATATCGGAAGAACTAAAGCTATCATTATCGGATCGGATTACAATATTAATAGACTGCAGGATTTACACCTGCCAGGCATTGAGCTACAGGCCAAAATCTTTGTCCCCATTGTTGATACTGTAACTAACATCGGTGTTGTCATGGATTCTAAACTCACATGGATGTCGCAGGTGGATGCGGTTAGCCGATAGATTAATAGAGCTCTATATGGACTGAGGTCATTTAGATCCTGCACCACCGAGGCACTGCGCAAGCAGCTCGCAAGTGCTCTAGTTATTTCTCACTTAGATTATTGATCTCTCGTGTACCTTGATTTTTCCGGTGAACGTCAGTCCTCCTGCGTACGATACAGTTGCGGTGTTAAAAGAGATGAGCATATTAGTCCCTATAGAAGGAAACTGGACTGGTTGAATGTGAAGGAAAGGCGGGCGTATTTTGCGGCGGTGTTAGTTTATAAAGCGTATGGTATGAACCAACCACCGTACTTGCGGCTCTCTTTAAAAAAATCAGTCCAGAACCTCTAATAGGGCCCCTGGGGAACTGTCGGTTCCAGGATCGCGTATAGACGTGGGTCTGAAGTCCTTCAGTACGCAAGGAGAAAATCTATGGAACTCCTTACCATTGAGCATTAGATGTCTGCCCACTCTTAGATGGTTTAAGTCGGCGTTCAACAGACATCTACATAAAACTTTATAGTATTAAACTGCGATAATAGTAATAATAACTCGTGATTATGTTTTTGCGTCTGTATTATAATGTCTTTATTTTCTATTTCTTTATATACTGGCGTATTTTTTATTGATTTGTAGTATATACTGGTGAATTTATACTAATTGAGGCGATATAATATGATATGTACAATTTATGACGCTATTTTTGTGACAATTACCAAAGGTATGAGCTTTAAGTAAGCATTTTATAAGACTGTCTTTGAGACTGAATGTATTAAACTAGAAATATAAATGAAATGTATTTTTTGACTCTGTGCAAATAAAATCTATTCTATTCTATTCTATTAATTGTTTAAGGAGGCGTGCTAGTTCAGCAATTTGACTTTCGAGGCCGTCTGTCCACTTTCAAGACTCCTCAGACGGGCAGCATCTTATACCCGTCACTGCCCCCAGCCTCTTGCACTTGAAATTGCGCGTTCACTATAGCTGGCGGCCCGCCGGTCACAGTTGCGTGTACCACTGAGCTCTCTAACTCGTTGTGCGTACCATTTTCTGTCGACGCGGGCGCGATTCCGGGCAGTGTCGGCTGCTGGCTTTCCTGTTCCTGCGTGGTGGGCCTCTCTAGCGTTTGTTACTGATGCTCCGTGGCTATCGTGAGATCTCTCTCGTGGTTCAGCATGTCTGCTCGCAGCAGAGTCATAGAATGTGCACTGTCCGGGTTGCCATTTTTGTCTAAAATTGTCGGTCCCGTTTGCTAGCAGTCTACTCTTTGTATATATGCTGTCCGTAATTCTTCGCGCCTCCCATGCGCAGCCACAGCATCTATCTTTACGCTCTGCTGAAAATGTTCCTCGGAGTATTTCCCAAGGAGCCATTCTTGCAGCCTACTCAGCTGTTGCAACCATTGGCCTCTGTTGGTTTCCCCCCAAATACGCCGCAGCTACAGTCGGCTCGGCTCGTAAACCTCGCGTATTTATTTTACTCTCTTGAATATCGCGTATTTAATTTACGAGCAGCTGCTCGTTATAATGTATATATAATATGTGTGCGTATAAGTTTATTTTAATACTCTTGGTTTATCACAAAAATATGCTTTTACTCCAATAAGTAGTACAGAAATTTTTTGCATTGAATAGTTTCGAAATAAAAGAAGGCTGTAGATCATTTTTTAGTTAATCAATATATTTTTGATGTTCCAATACAATTTGTTAGGAATAAAATTAATAGATTTAAAATTTGGGTTCACGGATAAAATGAGTTTGAGTAACCTATTTTGAATATTTAACTCGAATAATTACACTTAATGAACATTTTTAAGATTTTCTTAGTTATATATTATTATCTTATCATGAAAAATATTGTTTATCTTCAGTCGGTAATACAATGAACTATGTATTATCAACAAGTTCGATAATTCATCTTAAAATGGTAAACTTCAATTTTATCGCCCAGAATTTCCGATAGCAAGCGCACACGTGGGTTACCCTTGGTCGGAAATGCAGATTCCTGGGATATCGGTGCAGTTATGCTACCGATACATCACTCAGCAATACGGTAACCGTACGCGGTCCCCATGGACTCTAATGCATATTCATGTCTACCGATGGAAAAGTTACCATACCTCCTCAGCCAACAATAAGGTTCACCGTATAATCGTAATTCAAACATTTGAATATCCCGCGCAGATCTACTGGAAATGCAGATTCCTGTGTTATCATCGGGCAGTAATGCATATCCCTGAATTGTCGTCAGCGGATAAATTTGGTTGCCAGCAAACTGGTAATTTACCGACCGTCGATAAGGTAGATCCTAGGAATATCGATCAAGCAGCCCAGACACGAACCCACGAGCTGCAGAACTCTCATAGTATACCTACGTTTCAATTACCGTGTAATACAGGGCCAGTATAGTTAACGACACATCATTTTACAAAATAAAGTTAATAAAATTTCATTTTACAACATCGATAAATCATGAAAAACTTAGATAACTTTTGAACTTCAAAGATACTAAATATATTTTAGAATACTTTTAATTACCTGGCAATACAGGATGAATAAGTTAATAAAACTTAAATTTACAACATCGATTATTTATGCAAACCTTAGATAAGTTTTGAAATTCTATGATACTATAATATATTTTAGATAAGTTTCAATTACAAGGCCACTACAGTTAATAAAACTTAGAAAACTATTAAATTTTTTAGATACTATAATATATTTCAGAATACTCTGAATTAGCTTGCAATGCAGGGCAAAAAAATTAATAAAACTTTATTTTACAATACAGATTATTTATGAAAACTCATATAACCTTCTAATTTATCAAATACTACAATATATTTTTGTTTTGTCTCCCTTTCACTACAGGTCCACTAAAGTTAATAAAACCTAGAAAACCATGAAATTTTTTTGATAGTATAGTGTATTTTAGAAGACTCTCCAATAAGCTTGCAATGCAGGGCAAAAAATTTAATAAAACCTCATTTTACTACATAGATTATTTATGTAAAACTAATATATATATTGTAGTATTTGATAAATTAGAAGGTTATATGAGTTTTCATAAATAATCTGTATTGTAAAATAAAGTTTTATTAATTTTTTTGCCCTGCATTGCAAGCTAATTCAGAGTATTCTGAAATATATTATAGTATCTAAAAAATTTAATAGTTTTCTAAGTTTTATTAACTGTAGTGGCCTTGTAATTGAAACTTATCTAAAATATATTATAGTATCATAGAATTTCAAAACTTATCTAAGGTTTGCATAAATAATCGATGTTGTAAATTATATATATATATCCTTATATAACCTATAAACTTCTCAGATAGTAAATATATTTTAGTAAATTTTCATTTACCTTGCAATACGGGGCCAATAAAGTTAATAAAACATCATTTACAACATAGATTATATATTGAACACTTAGGTAACTTTTGAATTTATCAGATATTAAAATATAGTTTAGAGAACTTTCAATTACCTTGTAATACACGGCCACTAAATTTAATAAAACTTCTTTTTACAACATAGATATTGATGAAAATTTAGATAAGTTTAGAGTTTCTTACATACTATAATACATTTTAGAAAACTTTCAATTAGAACGTAGATTATTGATGTAAAATGTAGATAACTTTTGAATTTCTCAGATACTATAATATACTTTACAAAACTTCGAATTATCTTGTAATACCGTGCCACTAAAGATAATAAAACGTTATTTTGCAACATAGATTATTTGCGCAAAACTTAGATAACTTTCGAATTTATTAGATAATAATAGTATATTATGACACTGTTGTGGGAGATGGTTTTCTACCTTGCTCGAGGGTTTTCGCACGAGCGAAGCGAGTGAGAAAATCGAGCAAGGTAGAAAAACACCTCCCACAACAGTCTCATACGATATTTTATAGCACAACAACCTCAAAATCGACAATAAAGTTGGCATTTTGAGGTTAGTGTGCTATAAAATATATTTTAGAAATGATTCAATTACCTTGCCATACAGGGCCACTATGGTTAATAAAACTTCAATTTACGACATATATTATTGATGCAAACCTTAGAAAACATTTGAATTTCTATGATACTAGGGGTCACCTAGAATACAAAGCTGACTTTCTGGCCGCATATTCAGAAGGTAACTGACAGAGCGTTCACCACAGTCATCGCATTGAGCCGCCTTATGTCAAACTTTGCAGGTCCCAGGCCGAGCAAGAGGAGACTTCTCATGGCAATGACCTACTCCATACTTCTCTACGGGGCAGAGGTGTGGGCCGAAGCCATGAAGATACAGAAGTACCGAAACCGCATGCTGACGGTCCAACAAAGCGGAGCGCTAAGGATAGCATGTGCATATTGTAAGGTTTCCGAAGAGCCGATTCTGGTGTATAACAGAAGCAAGATGAACGGCAGGACAAAAGCAGCAGAAAAAGAAAGAAAACATACGCTAGAAAGATCGCAAGAGCGCTGGACGGCAAGCAAAAAAGGTATAGAACGTGGAGGTTTATCAAACAGATAACTCCGTGGATACAAGGACAGTACGGAAAGGTGGACTGGTACGTGACCCAGTTTTTGGCAGGTCATCGATATTTCCGCAGATACGTGTATATAATGAGAAAGGTTCATTCGCCGAATTGCAAATACTGTGGCCAAGTCATTCATACCTTCGTCGGTAGCCCTGTTTGGGTACCTTTTCTTTAGTCGAACGTCCATCTCTGTGAATTTTACCGTAGCGGCCCACTTATTCTCGGCAGACAGTATTTCGCCCACGATGGTCTCAGGCGTGAATTGTCCGACCAAGCCGAGAAGAACTGACCTTTCTTCGCTATACTTTTTGCAAACGAAAAACATGCGAAACGCATCGTCGCAATAAGCGAAACAGAAGATGCAACTCGGGCTCCGAACTTTTCCCATACAATTGAGGTATATGCAGAAGTACTTATGGTCACTCAGAAATTGGATCAGATAGTAATTTACCTCCCCATGGTCTCTGTTAATACAAGGGGCCAGCTAGTCAATCAGCCTTGCTGTCCATTTAACTTTGGTCGCGGTTGTCCACGATCGTTGCCGCGTTTCCATGGTGGGTTCCCGTTTCTCTCTATGGACTGTTGTTGTGTCTTTCCTGTTTTCTTTCGTTCATAGATTCACTTGCGCTCCGTCGCGTGTAGGTCGATCGGGATGATTTCCGTAATATCGAGAACTGCGGGCCCCGAGACCGTGCAATAGGCGCTGGTGACTCTGAGAGCTTCTTTACGCTTAACGGAAGTGAGTCGAATCCGGTATGAGTCCTTCTCCATTGCATCGGCCCATATTTCAGAACCGTACAATAAGATGGATGTAATGTCTGACATGAGGAGTCACCGCTTGCTCGCTTCCGGTACACTCGAGTTCGCCATGAGATGGCGTAACTGTGCTGTATTTTTCGCCGCTTTATCCGCTGCATATGCTAGGTGATGAAAAAAAGTAAGCTTAGTGTCTAGTTTGAGTCCCAGATATATAGCCTCCCTCCTTGTCGAAACCTCCGCGTCTCCCACATACATGGGGAAGATGGTCTCAATCCGTTTGCCAGTAAAGGGCACTATCTCTGTCTTAGCGGCTGCCAAGTCGAGAACGTGTACCCCATCACGCATGAGATCCTGTGCATCGCCTGGTTGAGCAGATATTGGGATTTATCAAAGTCTCGCGCGATGATGACTAAAACAACATCATCAGCGTAGGCTATCATGTACACTCCTTCCGGTAGCCTGAGTCGAAACAAGGCATCGTAAAGAATGCTCCAAAAATCAGGACCAAAGATCGACCCCTGTGCTACGCCGGCACTGAGATATTTTTCGTATTGGCCTTCTTCTGTTTCGTAGCAGAAGATACGGTCCTTTAGGTAGTCCCATAGCACCCGCATGAGGTACTCTGGGACTCTGAACTCGGGCGACGCGTCCAAGATGTCTGACCACCTAGCCGAGTTGTAGGCGTTCTTAACGTCCAGCATAACAAGAAGCGCGATGTTCCTGGAAAAATGATTTCCAGTCCATGCTCTCCTTCCCAGCCGAACTACTTCTCGTATAGCGTTCACTGTGGAACGCCGTTTCCTGAAGTCGTCTGGTTGTCTGCTAAATCGTCAGCAGCTGTACAGCTCCCTGTAGCCGTGGTTTGAGCAATCTTTCATAGAGCTTCCCTGTGTGGTCCAACATGCACAGTGGCCTGTTAGACGCCGGAGCCGGGGATCACCTCCGTTACCTTTGCTAATCAACACGAGACGCGTAACCTTCCAGGGAGTACCAAAGACACCTGCCTTCAGGCACGCGTTGTACAATTACAGAAATATAGTACGTGCTATCACCGCGATGATCTTCAATATCTCAGCTGGTATCGCGTCAGGCCCAGGCGCCTTTCCGCTCCGCATCAGGCCCAGGCGTCTTTCCGCTCCGCATCATTTTAGCGGCGATCCGGAATTCCATGGTGGAGAATAGGGGAATCTCACCTATTTCAGCGTCTTCCTCCTGGTCTTGCCTTGGTGAATATGTTGGGAACAGAGTGTCCACGATTCGAGCCATGGTGATCTCGTCATAAGGGTGATTTGGGAGCGCGCAGATTTTTTTGGTCACAATCTTGTAGTCTAAGCCCGAGACGACCCGATTGACTTCCTCCGGTATGTTCTTCCAGCACTGTGCCTCCTTCCAGTTGATCTCGCGTCGGAGCCGCTTGCGCGCTGCTTGATGCTGCGCCGACAACAGTGCAGCCGCCGTTTCGTCTCCCGTTCTATTCGCTCTTCTTCTGAGGCGTTTCGCTACCGCTCTCAGTTGCGTGATTTCGTCTGACCATCAGTAAGTATGGCATTTTCCATGTCGCGATTCCTTGCGTGGCATGGATGCGTCGCAGGCTCGGTGAATGAGACCCATACTCTCCCTTATGAGGGTCTCCGCTCCATCCCTGTCTTCGGTAGCGTTCGTCGTCTGTAAATTTCCCTGTCTTTCCAGCAGTACCTCGACTAGCTTTTCGGTGTTTAGCCTGGCCAGATTCCATCGGGGTGATTATTGGTGGTCGCTTCCGTTGTAATCCTCCATTACTCTCCAACCCGATGCTCTACGCGCTAGATTTTCGGATGCGAAACACGCGCCCGGAATCGTCCCAATATGCCCTACCCTTCTTGATGTCGACGTGTTCCCAACGTTAAGAACTCAGGCCGAGTATAGATACCATCTCCATGATGGACTTTCCTCTGCTGTCCGTCACTGGCATGCCCCACTCCAATGCACGCGCATTGAAATCGCCGGCGACTACGATCTCGCCTTCTATCTCGTGGATCTCGTCCACTTTGATGGTTCGTGGGTCCACGTAGATTGTTGCTGTGCCAAGTGTATCTTTGTACCACGTAGGTATGATTAGCAGCACATCAGCCTTCGGCTCTATGGAGGTTCACTTCACGGACCGTTATACGGTCCATCATTAACGCTTGGCTTTTATCTGCCTAACCGTTTCGCGAAACGCTCTACACTGCCCTGAAATCGGCGTGTGGTCCAGCTGTGCTTGGTCTACTTGCAGTTCAGTGCACAAAACGCACTTCGCCTCGGTAGCCTTCCAGGCTGCTCCTTTGTGACCTTCCGCGCTACATTTGGAGGCCTTGCTTCTCTCTGGACCACGACAAGTGCGCGCTTGATACCCGTCACCCAGACATCTGAAGCACCGCTGGAGCCGCTGCCATCTTCTCAGTCGGCAGTTCATGTAGCCGACTTTCAGGCGATTCTTCTCAAGGAGGAACTCTGCCTTTTCCTGGTCGATCTCTACGATGGCCAGTCGCTGCTTCCTACTGTTGGGCTTGGTCAGCAAAACGCTAATCTCACCCGTTGAGACTCCTGCTTCATTAAAGCCGCTTTTGATCGCCGCCTCCGCTTCTTCTTTGGTGGTAAGGCTGTCAAGTCTCTGACCTCCATGTTTGTCTTAGGTGCCAGGGTCTTTACGGTCCCTGACGTGCCCATTACCTTCCTGATGGAGTCTTCTATAGTCCCTAGCTCCTGGTTGTTACTTTTTCTGCCCAACTCTACCAGGACGTCGCCAGCTCTGGTTTTCATGAGACACTTAATATCAGTCGTTCGGCATTCTGCTGTGACCTTTTCTTCGACATTCGTAAGAACATCCGCGTAGGTGACTCCACCACCAGATTGAATAAAGATAGCCTTGGGTCGCTTCCTAGGCGTCCTCTTCCTCTTCTTCTTTTTTGTAGACTTTTGAGAAGCTCGATCTTCTTGTTAGCCTGTGTCCTGGCTGTTGCGGGCTTGTTTTGTTGCGGCTGCTGCTGCAGTTGTTGCAACTGCTATCGATCCTGTTGTTTGTGCTGCAGCTGTTGTTGGATCTGTTGCGCTGAATGTTTCTGCTGCTGTTCCTGCAGTTTCTTAGCTGCAGCTTTCTCTCTCCTCGACAGGACCGTCACGAAATCGGCGATCTCCAAGGGCCCGGTGGCCCTAGCCCTCTTGTCACGGATTGCTGACTCAGCGCTAGCGGAGTCCCCATCTTGCGGTCGCACCCTCTTATTTTGAGGCCGCTGGTTTGAGATAGCCGCGGCTCCAACAGTGCTTGTCGCACAGTTCGCCTTGGTGTTCGAGCGTAGGCGGTCCTTCCATTCGTCGAAAACATAGACGAGGGTCGGGATGTTTCTCTCGATGTTGTTATTGACACCAGGCTGCCTCTTTAGCTCATCTGCAATTAATTTGAGGAGTTGATCCACCTGCTTTACCGACTCCTCGACTGTTGCTATCTGAGGGCGGCTGGGCTGTTGTTTGCCACCCGGCAACGTGTGTGAAGGTAGCTGCTCCAATACCACCAATGCTTCCTCGCAGGTACAGAATTTACCTGCTTCCTGGTTCATTTCATAGTTTTGTAGGGACATTTTCTTTCTTGATTCTTTAACTGGCGCATCGTGCGTAGGGGGGCGGTCCGAAATAGCTGGGAACGGGTGCACCCTCAGATACTTTAATCCTATTCCAGATCTCTGAGGCCCAGCCTTCGTTTTCCCGGCACCGGAAACCACGGACGGACCACGGCTCGCCCGGAGTTCCGATCCCCCTGCCCAATACGCACTTCCGGGTCCGCAGAGGCCGGCTTCTGATTCCGCGCCTGAATGCACATCAGCCCTTCGTCCATGCCGATTGGAACAACCGGCAGGGGTCCAGGCATTCCCACGGTGTCCCGGCGCGAAAACAATCGGGTCTGGCGGTTTCTTGTGTATCTGCCTCGCGACTAGCGTACCGCCCGAGAGGAGATGTTTGAGTATTTTGTTGAGTGTACTGCGTGTGGTTAGTGTAGCGTAATGATTGTAAGAGTAAATGTGTGTAGAGTGTGTTCGGTTAGCATTTAGTCACCTTCAGACTTCCAGGCGAACTGGCTTATGATCTGGCCGGAAGCCCTACCGAGAGGACCGCTGCGCTTCATCATACCAGGAAGCCTATGCCTCGGCCACGCGTCAGACAACTTGTGGTTTAAATACCACTTCAATGGACTGAAGTGGGAGGATGGAAGTCTTCCATACGACAAACTCGCAGGAGTGTGCTCTGCCATAACTGAGTTATCACCAACTCTAGAGGTCATCATCTGGGTAAAGGGTGAGCAAAAAGTTACTTGGTTGCATCCATATTTCAACGACGTACGGAACTTGGAACATCTTGGCTGCCCATAACTAAGAGCACCTGGATTTGGGAGATCTACTACTTGAGCACATCATCGGCGAGGGTGGACGGAAAATTGTGCAGTTCAGAACGTTTTAGCAATCAATCGCTGGATTGAACGTGTGCGAGAGTTAATATTGCAAGAGCTTCATATGTTTGAAGCATATTAATCATATTCATCATCGTCATCTACTGATTCTGGATGCATTTGCAAAAACACATTCTTACCTACCTACTTTGAAAGTAAAGGACTTGGACATCGGAAATATGTCCAAAAGAACAAAAACGAAGAAGGTCAAAATAAGATTTGGATTGAAAATTGTATTAGAACTCGACGAGAGCTTCGATGTCTTCCTTCCAACCAAAGTCAACACTCTGCTATTAGAAAATAAAGATTCGAGCAGTAAGTTCGAAAAGGAACTTGCAACTCGAGAGGTTCACCTTAATCATCTTGGCGACGTTCTTATCGAGTTTATATAAAATATAATTTTAAATATATATATATATATATATATATATATATATATATATATATATATATATATATATATATATATATATATATATATATATATACATAGATATGGGTAATTCTCTGGGAAATCAAGATCACAAAAAAAATTTATTTTTATTTCTTCGGTAAAAATGTTCTTCTTGGTAAGTAGAATGTATGTGAATTTTTTCAGATTTTTTGAAACCTTTAAGTTCAAAGTTAATCAAAGCTAAATATGGGCATGTAGACATTATTTACATTTTTTAGCAGATTTCAACCTCCATTCATTCAACAAAATAAATATCTTAAAAAATAGATACAGAGGAGATTTTAGAATACTTTTGGATTTTTGCATTTAAAATGGTTCTAAAAGCTTTTAATGCCCCTTTCGATTAATTAAATTCATTTTAAAACTTAAAATCCTGTAAAATGTGGGTTTGATCACTCGAACTATTACAGCAAACATCATGAAGATAGCTTTTATCAGTAAAAAAGTGACTGCTACAGTCCAAAAATGGCAGAAGTGCAATATTGATATAAAAATAATCAAAATAACATGAAATATTGTTAAAAAATTATTAAAATACATATCTTAGCAAGCGAGCCATATTTAGCCTCTAACAACTTCAAATATATGAGCTTAAAAAAATCTGAAAAAATTCACGACTTATTTACATACTAAATGGAACATTTTTGCCGAAATAAATTTATCTTCCTTTTTTGTTCTCTATTTCCCAGAGAATTATCCATAGATGTACATATTATGTATGGAAATATAGTCATATTTACTTCCGAAAAACATATGGGCTAAAAAAAATATGAAAACATTTGCAAGACATCTACACTGTACTAACAAAAAAAAATTTATATATATATATATATATATATATATATATATATATATATATGTATTATAATGGGGTGTTAAATTATTAATAATAATGTATTAACTATTTTATCAGTTAACTAACTTATATGTATATGGATAATTCTGTGGGAAATCGAAAACAAAAAAAAAAGAAAAATTTATTTTAACAAAATGCTCGTTTTAGTATGTAAAATAGCCGTGAATTTTTTAAGATTTTTTTAAGCTCATATATTTAAAGTTGTTTGAAGCTAAATAACACTTTATTGCTAAAATGTGTATTTTAATAACTTTTTCGACAATATTTCACGTTTTTTTGTTTTTTTTTTATATAAATATTGAATTTCTGCCATTTTTCTTCTGTAGCGGTCACTTTTGTACTAAAAAAGCTATTTTCATGATTTTTGGGGTAATGGTTCGACTGATCAAATTCATTTTTTAGGATCTTAAGTCTTAAAATGCATTTAATTAATCGAAAGGGGCATTAAAAGGTTTAGAAACAATTTTTTATGTAACATTCAAAAAAATTTCTAAAATCTCTCTTGCTGCTATTTTTGAAAGAGATTTAATTTTGTTGAATAAATGGAGGTTCAAAATTTGCTAAAAAATGTAATAAATTTCTACATATCCATATTTAGCCTTGATCAACTTTTAACTTAAGACTTTCAAAAAATCTGAAAAAATGCACATACATTCTACATACCATGAAGAACATTTTTACCAAAGAAATAAAAAAAAATTATTTGTGATCTCTATTTCTCAGAGCATTAGCCATATATATTTCACTATGATTCTAGTATTTATAGTAATAAGTACTTTATAGTTTATACATTACATGTCAATCTAGATGTTAAGACTTTATTATACTATGCTTTGAAAATTAGTTTCTAATGTTTAAGCTTACTATATTTTTTTATTCATTTTTACGTTGTATCTTACACTTTAAAATTTGTCATTTTTTATTTAATAATCTATTATTAATATTTGCGATTTGATAATTTTATACTACGAATAATAATAATAATATATACAATTTATATTCTTATGCATTATGGCTTACTTATATAATTGTGTATTAGATAATAAGTTTTTTGAATTAATGAAATTTATTTAAGGGAAGAAGATACAGCCAACACTAAAATCCTTTAATTTTAGAAGAAAAATATTTTTTCTACAAAACATGTTATAATATAGAAAAAGATGACATTTTATACTGGTTTTGTTCAAATTCACCACCCTTTGAAGTAGCCATTTTGAAAAAACCTGTAATAACAGACATATGTTTGATATCACTGTGCGCAAGGGCTTACAATGGATTGGTTTACATTTTTTCTTATGAACATTTCATGCTAAAATTAAGACATTTGCGATATAAGAAGTATTTTAATATTAACTTATGGTTTTAAAAATGATAATGCATGTAATAATAAAAAAAAATCTTTTTAAATTTGTTCAAGATATGTTAAAAAGAAAGTACAAAAATTTTCAGCTGATCTTTTGCTCGCGCAGTCGTTGTTGGCTGTGTGATTCCCCGGTGCGGCGACAAGTCTTACGAGTGTGTGGCTATATGTATGTGAGCCTTCTCGTCGCTCACACACGCCTTCCTGGTTCCTCTCCTTCCCTACCTTAAGTTTTTCGCACGTCAATTTGTCTTGGCCCCCTCCTTACAGTTTGTCTCTGGAGCGCGAAATGGCAGGTCGCCACTGTAATATTCTTCTCGCGTGCACACGGCCTCCGGAGACCAGATGTATTTTGGGGGGAAGGGGGGGGGGGGGTGTTCATTGTGCGTATTTTTTGTATTTATTTGTCGATTAATTGTTTTTTAATTGTTTTTATTAATTTTCGTCACTTAAAAAATGGTTATATTTATTAATTTTTTTAGATTTCGTTAACTGCATAATGTCATTACATCATGTGATCGCTACGAAAAGCGTTTTTTATTCGTATTAACAGGTGAGTGTGTGTTAATAAAAAAATTGTGCTTGAAGACAGATCCTTGTCCGACTATACAATTATATTAGTAGTTATAAAATAATTGTATTTAATTAACGTATTATGTATTGTTTTCTGTAGCTATTGAGAAGGAATGTTACTAATACATCCGAAAAGTGGGATTTACAATAAAAAGTTGACTTGTAACGATCAATCAACTCTTCTCTACTTATTATGAACAACGAGTAATTGAGCCTTCTATAATATATGAAATATATTTACTCTCCCATATTTTATCTTATATAATTATAATAAATTCTTCAACCCTTTGGTTACAAAAGTTACCTTATATCCACATTTAATATGTAAATTGAGTTTTATATATTATAATTAGTTATTGTATCAGTATACATACAATTATCTATTTTAAATTTAATTTTTCATAAATAATTCAGACATGTCTAGACGTTAAGGGTACAAGAGAGTTTAATATCAACTTAATCGGTAACGCTGCAACCTGCAGAAATATTTATGCAGTCGCAATCGTAGAATAAATGATGATTTATACTTGAATCTCTCTATTCAAACTCTTTATGCTAACATTTAATTTGTATAGTTTCTTTGGGTATATATACTGCATTAACTAACTACACTCCTCAGTATGTTTAAAACCATCATGGAACACAGTAGTAGTAGTAGCAGCAGCAACGTACTCTACTCATGTCTCTCGAAGTCTAATAAAAAATCCGGGAAGAAGAAAGATAATAAGTCTTCTACACAATGGAAAACTTATACCGAAAAACATTCTACAAACATAATCTTTTCCTGAACATCAAGAGTACAAGAGATTTTGATATTAACCTCAGTTGTTAACTCTGCAACCTGCAGTATTAATTGGGTCATAAAATAATGATCCCGATATACTAACTTATCGATTCATAGGTGGAGCCATCTCTTCTGTGATAAATAACTTATTGTAGACTGGGCCGGTAACTCTGCAAATTGCTGGTTTTTGGCAGAAATTTGGACCAATCAAAATGATCATATTTGGTGATGCAAAGAATACTATCATATTCTACATCAAACAGATTTTCAATTCTAGTAGTATAGTCAATTGCCAAAACCTTTTTTAGCATCATTAATTAAGATTTAGTTATTTAATTTCCGATTTTATGGAACAATTTCATGAGTGCTTTTTTTTACAAATATATTTTTTTTACAAATATCAACTGTTTAGAGGCTTCCTTTTGATATTTGAAAGCTTTTAAGAATGTAGAACCACCCTAATATACACACACTGGGGTGATTTAATGTCAAGTGAGTAAGTACAAAATTTACAAACTCTAAAACTTTAAGAAATTGATGTATTTCATACCCAAAATATGCAAAAAAATTTCATATCCTTACCTCTATCGATTCAAGATTTATGCTAAGCTCAAAAACATGATTATTTGCATTACTTTCATTTTTCTCAAAATGTATGTATTTTTAACTCAAGAACTATAAAAGATAATGTTCTTTAGTCCGTGTGTTTTGGAAAGAGAATTTGATGCAAGATATGATATTATTTCTTGCATCACTAAATTTGATGATTTTGATTGGTCCAAATTTTTGCCAAGACACGGATGTAATTTTAAGGTCAGCACCACAAACAATTTTGTTAAAAAAAAATTTCAATGATAGTTATAGATGGATATTTTAAAATCAAATAAGATTTACAACGGTACTATAACTCTGTTACGAGAATAAATTAAAAGAAAATGGCTTATTTTATCAGAAACAGAGTTACATGTTAAATCTCATAATAGTCTAACTTTGTAAAAATACGCCAATTTAATTTACGTTTTTTACGTAACTGAGTTATAGTACCATTCTAAATCTTATTTTATCTTAAAATATACAGCTAAAACTATCATTGAAATTTTCTTCAACAAAATTGCTTGTGGCTTTCAGCTTAATATTTCATCGATGTCTTGGCAGAAATTTGGACCAATCAAAATCATTATATTTGGTGATGCAAAAAATACTATCATATTCTGCATCAAATTATCTTTCCGAAACCGATGGACTAAAGTATTTTATATATTATAGTTCTCGAGAAAAAAATACATACATTTTGAGTATGAAATTAAAGGTCTTTATGTTCGCTTTAACACAAAATTGCATACAAGTACCTATGACGTTTCCTGAAGTAAATTACATCAAACTATAAGATATCCCATTTAAAATGTTAAATCTTTCAAATGTCTATTTGAAAGAGAGATTAAAATAATTTTGGTTTTTGAAAAATCAGAAAAAATTGAGGTTATTAATAATGTCCAAAAATAGCCCGTTTTGAGTAAAAATTTTGACTTATACGACTGTTAAGTCGAAGAAAATTTTTTTTTGCTGGTTGGGACACAACTGATTTTTAATTCTATTAGTATAATCAATTGCCAAAACTTTTTTTACCATCAAGAATTAAGATTTAGTTATTTAATTTCCGATTTTACGGAACAATTGCATCAGTGCTCTTTAAAAAACCTTAAATTCGAGGTTGCCACCTTTGAATGTTAACTTTTAGCATCCAGCTTGCAGGAAACTTATTTTTTTGACAAATACCAACTCGTTTCGGGTAGGGGTTTAAATAAATAAAAACTCACACAACACTGATAAATTAGGCAATAAGTTGATGTTTATTGTTTCTAAATAACCAACGCGAGGTGGGGGTAGTGGTGTGTAGCTTGATAGCGATCCGCGGAGCGACTGTCGAGACGCGAGACAAAAACGGAGCAAAAGCGGCACTCTCCTAGTCGCGTGACATGATGCCTGAGCCCTGATTGGCTGATTGACGGCGACAATAGAATTCGGAGCTAACGTATATATTTGAATAAACCCAGAGTATATATTAAACGTAAAATTATTTAGATTCATTTAACAATATTTAACATCTTAATTGATCTATCAAAAACACAACTTCTACTTAGAATTTTACTTACATTTAATGCGTCGAACGCGTAACAATTCGTTGATTTCGTTTCCTTCGTTAGACATTAAAAAAGAATAAAAAAAAATAAAAGAGCAAAAATACAGCATAAAGAATGCTACCTACTGATTCGAATTAAACCAATATTTCTTCGATCTTCTATCTTCAATCTTCATGGTCACCATCCTCTTGGGCTGCATCGACCTCTTGTAGCTTGACTAGCTTGGTGATTGGCCGACGAAACGTAGTGGTAGCGGTGCGTTGCGAGACCACGCACTTACAGCCGTCTAAGCCTGGATGGGTCTGTGTTACTCTGGCTAGCGACCACCTGGTGGGAGCAGTTGTCTCATGTCTTATCAGCACGATGTACCGACTTGGTAGGAGGGTTTGTCATCCTTACATTTGGTGCGACGTTGCAGTTGGTGCAAGTAGTCACTTGACCAATGGTCCCAGAAGCGCCGATTCAACTGAGTCATGCGCCGCCACCGCTGCATGGGAGTCAGCTTTTCCTCGGTGATCCTAGGCTCTGAAACAAAAAGAGACGTTTCCCCAACAAGGAAATGCGCAGGAGGTTCGGTCCCATTCCTTGGTCAAGGCCCACAGAGACAGCATAAATATTTTAAACAGAACAATGATCGGAGAGATCCAACCTATTGGATCGAACAACTTCGTCACCTTGGACAGCACCGTCCTTTTGGTAGTAGCACCGCTCAGCGACTCAAGACAAATGTTATAATAAAAACAATCTCGTTCAGGGTTCCAGGCAATACCTAAAACTGAGAAACCTTGTCCAACTTTCAGATTAGCTTTGGTAGCTACAAGATCTGAAGGCAACCAATCGACCAACGAAGAATTGTTGGATAGCCACTTCCGCAGATTGAAACCACCTTTATGAAGTATATTAATGATTTGCTCCTGCTTAAACCTAGCTTTAGATAGCGTGAAATCACCGGATACAACGTCATCCATATAAATCTCATTTTTAATTATCTCACCCGCCATAGTAAATGCCTCTCCCTCGTCCTGCGCCAGCTGATGAAGCGTTTTGCTTGCCAGAAATGACGATGAGCCAAATCCAAACGTCACCGTGGTGAGCAGGAATGTTCCTAACTCGTCCTTCACATCCTCCCTCCAGACGATGGCTTGTAGATGCTGGTCCTGCTCCTGCACTTGGATTTGAAGATACATACGAACGATGTCCGCTGCAAAACCGTACCGGTAGTGCCTCCAGCGTGAAATCAAATCGAACAGGTCCGGTAGAAGATTAGCTCCTACAAGGAGAAAATCATTAAGTGTGATTCAATCTTTGGTTTTAGCTGATGCATTAAAGACCGTGCGCAGTTTCGTCATCGTACTGCTTTCTTTCACCACGCCATGATGAGGCAAGAAAAAATACTTCTGCAGATCAATTTTCTCGGCTGACACGCGTTTCAGATAACCGGCTTCCTCGTATTCACGCATCGATTTTACGTATGCATCTCGAAGATCTGTATTTTTCTCGAATCGTTTTTCTAAATTATTCATCATGTGGACCGCTTGGTTATAGGAACCTCCCCATTCCACCGGAGTATTATTTTTTAAGGGTAGCCTTACCACATAGCGCCCGCCGACCTTACGTGTCACTGTTGCCTGATAGCTCTCTTCACACATTCGCTCCTCATCAGTGAGAAACTTTTCTCTTGTCGGCAGCTCCTCAACCTCCCAGAATTTCCTGAGAAATACGTTGAGATCGCTGTCCTGCGTCGATATGTGTGCGTTGAGTCTAAAGCGGGGGCAGCTTCTTGCTGATGTTGACCCAGAGACGATCCGTCCTAATAGGGTCTTCATTGCGATTGGAGACTGATCAACGTTGCCCTTCCGCAAATCTTCTTCTATGATACGAGCATCTACCTTTACACTCAACAGTATGTCAATGTGCCCAGACTTTTCGAACTGTGGGTCAGCCAGCGTCAGCCCCTCTAGATGCTTCCAGGTAGTAGATTGATCTGAAAATGATTCATAGGCAGTGATCCGAGATAAAACATAAGCAGTAACGCTGTGAGCAAATGTGGACACGAAATGAGGTTTGATCGTGAACTCCACGCTGCTCTTACAATGAAAAATCTTATTATCCCCTACGCTAGTAAACTTTATCCTAACAGGTTTTCTTTGAAGTTTCAAATCTTGACACAGTTCTTCCGTTATAAAGGAAGACTGTGCTCCTTGATCTATTAATGCTCGAGCCTGGTAATGCCTGCCATTCTTAGCTTGCACCAGCACATGAGCTGTAGCTAGAAGTATTTCCTCAGAATCCTGACCTTCAGCAGAATTAATACTGGAAATTGGTTGCGCTACAGCTACCGAATTATTGGAAAGAGAACGATTACCTGTTCTAGATGAACCAGCCATGGATACAGACTCCGAGATTGTAGTTTTCTGCGGCTTCTCATGTAGAGAGCCTTTAACGCCTGTAATATATGCTTCGTCCCCGTTTGAGCCCTGCCAATTTCCTGCGAAGTCTCAGCTGGCATTGCTTTTTGAGCCAGTAGTTTGGCTAACAATTTGGTTATCAACAACCTGGTATTGTCAAAATGAGCCATTACTCCCTTCCAGGCATTAGCAAATTTTTTCCCTCCCACTGGAGACTCCTCTAATAAGGAAGCAGCATCTTCCCTCAAAGAAGATCTTAAATTGTGTATTTTATACACTGTTGGTATGGTTGCATCTTTGACAATCAGTTCTACAAATAAATCCTTAAACCTAACCCAATTTCGAATATTGCTAGAGAATGTAGAAAGTTCGACAGGAGGAAGCTTGGTAGGATTTCTATTCGAAGTATTGGCGGCAGCCTTTATCTATATGGAGTGTTCTCTCAAGAGCCCTAAATTGCGGGTAACTTGAAATAATCCTCCTCGCTATTTACGTTCTCATCGTCCAATATCAGATCATGATTATTATCGAATTTAGACCATAAGTCTTGAAGTAACTCGATTCGAGCCGCACTGGCTCCTTAAGTCATTTTCACATCGCCTACTTTCTTAAAATTCTCGTATATTTTAGCTAATCTCTGGTATAACCTCATCTGCTTTTCTATCAAATCCATATTACTGGCTGTTACCACTAAACCAAACTTAACACTCTCATACGACCTAATCCACCTGTCAAAAAATTGCAGGTTAAGACCGCTTGTTGGTCCTGTAGACTATAGAAGTTACAGCTATTAAGTGTCTATTTTGATGGTGTAGATGCTTATTTCTAGCAAACACTGGTTTAATAGGTATTAAAAATCCTAGTATACAACTGAAACGTATTAGAAATATTACAAAACCTACGTCAGACTATCCTGGTACCTTCAAAGACCGTCTGAAGTAGAATACCCCAACACCAGTCTACTATAACAACAGCTGACGCTGCAAAAAAACCCGTCAACTGATTGCAACTCATCTGACATCATCTACTCTGCATCCAAATCAGCAACTTTCTGCCCAGTAACAGTAAGATGCGTACACCAAAGCCAAGCACCCCACTATATCTACATAAAAAAATGCGAAGCTGTCACCTTCTGAATAACCAAAAAAAATTGTAAGTATATCATCAGCTGTTCTGCGTCTAAATCAGAAATATCCTGCTCTGCAAAATTAAGATACGCACGCCAAAACTATGTACCCCGCTATAGCTACATAAAAAAATGAAAAATGCGAAGCTGGATACTATTGGTCTGCATGGAGCCTAGCTGAATTTACTGCGTTGACTTAAATAACGTACAGCATGGAAGCATCCTTTCGTACAAAAGATTAGATTGCGAAGCCAATAAAACTATTACGACTGGTCACGATGCCTTATAGCATTATCGACAGGGCAGCAGACTCCTATTAAATGGGCAAAACAACAACAAAAATTAGCATTGGCTAGCTGGATACAATTGGCCTACGAAGAACTTAAACACCACCAGCTACCTTGACATAAAAAATTCTCAACAGGGCAGTATGCTTCTATGTTTCAAAAATATAATAAAGCTAAACAAAATCAAAAAAGAAACTAAAACCTGGTAGCTCTGCACTGACGTGTATACAATCCCTGCCTTTGGCATCAGTATGATATCCAGGAAGACTCGGTTTGTTTGCACCTGGACTGTAATATACAGGCTGTGAGCGAGGATATTCAGGTGCGACGGCTGTCAGTCGATGAAACAGGACCCAGCCTGGTGCAGCAGCTTCCTTGACCGACAACGCGTTATGTTGTTTGGTGTAGCTGTGATGATAAAATGAAGTATCAATCATTATGGCATTTATTATGCAACCCAGCCACCAAGCAAAGCAATCCACTATATTTATCAACAAAAAAAACCTCTACTGTACAAAAAGCTTCAGAAATTTTGGATAAAGCGACTACAAGCAAACTATAAAGGTGCTAAATTTGGCTTTCAGGGTTGTTGAATTGACAGAATACTGGAGAAATTACAAATCATATGTTGAAGAATCAGAATGTTAAAGATTAACCACCAAAAGGCGAAAAAATACCCTGCCGCTATTTCAAGTTGGCGTTTCAAGTATTGAAATACGCTATAAAATATGTTTATTTGATACAATATATTTAAATTTATTAAAAAAAAAAAAGAAAAAAATATCAAGTGACATATGATGTAGAATTTATTTTTACCTAAAAATATATAACCATTGGTTTTTAATTTTTCGGTGAGTCAGGTGCGCTTAAGATTTTTCAGTGTATTTTTTAGGGGAATATGAAAGGCAAGAGATAATATCTATGTTATCGATTCAATTTTTAATTTTTTGAAATATCTTTTAAAAAATTTAATAGAAAAGACGATACATCCGGATTTTTCTTTATCAATGAAGAATATCCGAAACTTTTTCAAGCTATTTAATTTATTTAACACCTACGAGGCTTATGTTCCAGATATCAAATACGGTTGTTTATAACGGGGAACTTAAAGTTTGTAGTGATAAAATGAATAGAATTACTTTTAAACGTTTTTAATTCTTATTTATTGATAAAGAAAGTGCTTATGACGTATTGTTTCTTCAATAATAATATTAAACAATTACTTAGAAAATAGAAAACGTAGAGTTTGGGTGATATGAAACCTTAATAGTTACCGACAATTACAGGGACCCATTATTTTCATTTAATTTTCAATTTTGGGTAAATATTGTTTTGGAGCGCTGTAGTTTTAATAAAGAAGAATGACGCTACATAGAGATAGTTTCTTAAAATCGAAAGTTAAATGAAAATAATGGGAACCTGTAATTGTCCGTAGCAGAGTGTGTTTCACATCACCTAAAGGGGATGAGAAGGGGAATACTTACGTTACCAACTATACGTTTCTTATTTTCTAAACAATTGTTTAAATATTATGATAGAAAAAAACGATACGCCATAGGACATTTCTTTATCAATAAATAAGAATCAAAATTTTGTATCAAGTAATTCTATTCATCTTATCACTACGAACTTTAAGTCAATAAACTATATATGATTATATACAGTAATATAGAATCAAAACTTATATATACCCATATATAAGCAATTAATTGTATATAATTCTGTATGATTTTATATATAATTATACAAAGCTATATATGATTATATATAATTTTTATATAATTATATATAACAATATACTATTTTTTTATAATATCATGAACAAATTACTGTAACATTTTATTTAAACCTTTCAATATTTAAATTTAAATTTTAAATTTATATTTTACAATTCGTATTTTTCAAAATAAGATGCTACTTAAAAAACACTATATAACTACATTTTACTTTTCTTATAGCATTTGAAAATCTGTTTATAGATGGCGAAACCGACATCGATGAAAGATTTCTTGAATCCAGTTCTGCATTGTTTGTTGATGACGATGAAAACCAGGCAAACGATTCTCAGAGTGTGGGGATCAATTAGGGGGAGAGTAAGGCTGGTGAATCGAAGAGTGAAAGCGAATTGAATTGTACTAGTCCCGAGTGTAGTTGTATCTTCTGTAATTTGAGTCTTCACATTGAGGTGGGGGATACGCAAGAGCAAAATTTAGATAGTGCAGTTGCCACAAGGAAACATATTAAATTGACGGATACATGAGCAAGATATCTGGATGGAGAAGTGTTATGAATCGGCAAATGAATCGTATATATCGGAGAGTAGTGAGGATGAGGACGAGCCGTCAAGTGTAGGCAGACGACCTACAGGACTTATCGCAAAACACACAGAGGCGGTGAATGCGGTGGCCCGTGTTCTGAGATTCGGGAGCGAAGACGACGACGACGGTGACGAGGTACAGGTATGGAAAGCAAGTCCCTCGCTCTCTGTAAACAGTGAGATACCGAGATCTACGATGCTTTGGCAATTCTACAGACATCGTGGTAGAGAGTGCGAACGTATAGTAGCTGAAAGCGAAAACGAGGGTATGTGTCAACTTCTTTTTCTATTCTAATACTTCCAAGGAAAAACTTTTTCTTTAAATTATGGTGATGATATTAACCCTCGTTTAAATGCATCGATGTTAAGCCTCTGTGGTGAACCTGCATTATATATACAGCGTGCGCAAGATTTGATCGGTTCTAACAAATTAGCAGAAGAACCAGGATCATCACTGTACATTGATCTCGATCTCGCAGATTAAGTCGGCTAGCTGTATAAAACTTTCAGTGAGAGGGTCAAAGAATAAATAAAAATACTATTAATTTAAATTATACGAGAGTAGTAAAAAAAAATTGATTTTTTATATATAATTTTATACAATCGTGTACATAATGGTGTATGAAAGCATATATGATTATATATAATTATATGTAAGAAACAATAGGGTTATATTATACGTTATTTTTTATATTTTGATATATATATTTATATATATATAGATTATACATATATATATATATATATATATATATATATATATATATATATATATATATTATAAGAAAAAGTATAAGAAAAAGTATGTATATATTATAAAGCCTGTATAATGATTGTACACGTAAAAAATCGATAAACAAATGAATCTTTTCAATAAAAGAAAATAAAAGAATCTTTATTCTACATTTTGAACCCTTTATAGGCGCATATTGCTCATCGTCGGGCGAAAGGACGACATATCCTCGTCGTCTTTCGAGGAAGGAGAAAACGAGACGAGCTACACTAATACATCGTCAGATGAGAGAGCCAGTCGCTTATCGTGGGTAAGCGGCGGCGTTGGTGCAGGTACCGCTGCAGATAGCAGCAGCAGTAGTAGCAGCGGCAGCGGCAACAACAGCAGTAGCGAAGGCGAAGAGAGTGAAGAGGTAATTGAATTATCGGTTGTGCCGCCCGGTACGAGGTTTGTGATAGTCGAAGCGCGCAATCAGTATGTTCACAGATTTCGTATTAATAATGTACGTTTAACTTTACGTATACTCGAGCCATCACCTGCAAATTTTAGTCCTATATTATGGCTCGAGTTAGTTATGCGCGATATTCATGCCCACTTGATTTTATTGGGGAACCGCGATGATTTAATAGGGGTGTCGATTAGTAGTGAACATTTTACTCACGGTTCTGTAAATATGTCTTTTCGCCGAATTGCAAATTTTATGTACGACAATTTGTGGGCACTCAGTAGTATGACGCACAGTAATGAAAATGTTGAAATTGAAAATAGTTTTCTTTTAGAAGCAACCTATGTAAGCATGCCGACTAGTGAGGGACATGCCAGAGTAACGTTGAGTGTAGACTCTGTTGTGAAGCGATCTTTGATCTCTATTATACGCAATAAAGATAATTTGTGATTACGACGTGCTCTAGTCGTAGAGGTTCTTTACAAAAACAGCGCGCTCTAGAATTGGTAGCAGGATCAGGTGTAGTTGTAACGAGGTTGTGGATTTCACGAAATTGAGTAATTTCAAACTCATTATGCTTAGCAGAGAATTGCTATTCTAGTTTTCGATAACGTGTCATTCGCATCTGGAGAGCCACCATTTTTCGACGGGCGATCGCTACTACGCGATGTATACGGGATAGATTCTTCGGATACAATAAATGTTTGTTATGATGCTCGCAAAAGTCATTTCAATACAATTTTTAATTTACTGGGAGTTGTGAAAAGTAATTGTTTTTTTTATACACATTGTAATATGCGTTATCAGTCTGTGAATGAGCACGAATGTTCAAATATATGTCCGAGGTGCTGCATATCGCCTGCGTGGTGCAAAATGACTGTGAAATCTTGAAATGTAATGAGTGTTTTAGAAGTTCTTTTGGAAATACATGCTTTATAAATCATAAAACCCCTGGGATGTACGAATCTAGGAATAAATAACTTTGTAGCCTCGTAAAAAATTGTCGAACTTGTCAGAATTGCGTTCGTACACACCGAAGTAAGCACGAGTTTTATGATTTAGAAACGCGTCAATATGAGGCGTATAAAAATATCCGAATATGCGACTGTATGTACCAAACTTGTGATTTTGATTTATATATTCGTGAAAAATTTGGCTTCGATAGAATTATATACATCATTTATAATGCCGATGGTTTTGATGCGCAATTCGTATTGAGGATATTAGTTGAGAAACGTAAAAATATTATTCCACAATTAATAGTCAACGAGAAAAACATAATTTTGAATCAATGCGGTCGCACCAAGTTTATCGACAGTCTGAATCATTTTTAGATGCGACTAAGTGCATTACCGAAAACATTTGGTCTACCACAGAGTGTGAGAAAAGGATATTTTCCACGTCTGTTTAATATTGCTAAAGAGCAAAATTACGTGGACCCGCTGCCCGCACCACATTATTACGCACCAGATCATATGTCGACGAAAGAGAGAGAGAGGCTTTTTTTCATGGTACAATGAGGCCGCTCGTAATTATGTATTCAAACTTTAGAAAGAGCGTGTAGATTATTGCCACGCTGATGTACAGGGTTTGAGACTCGCATGTGTCGCTTTTAGCAAAATAGTTTTGAACGTCACCTGATGGTGGTAATAACCAACTCGATCGTGTCGAGGGTCTAATTAAATGTAAAGTTCGGCCTCCGCGAAACTTATATCTACCGGTTTTACCTGTTAAAATGAACGGACGTGTGCTCTTTGCGCTTTGTCGATCTTACTGCCTGGAAGCACGAAAGAGTGACTGTAATCATGAAAATATTATCGATCGTGAGTTTACCGGTACGTGGGTAGCCGACGAACTACGTAAAGCCATTGAACTTGGCTACCGCATTAACGAGATATATATCGTTTGTCAGTACGAGACTACGCGCTTCGATGGCTACAGTGGCGGACTTTTTACCGGATACGTAAATACTTCTTTGAACATTACACAGTAGGCCAGTGATTATCCACACTGATGCACGGATGACGTGTCAAAATCCCGAGCGGCATGAAGTAATCGCGCTAGATCGCGAAAAAAAATAAAAAAAATCCAGGGTTGTGCGCGGTTGCAAAATTGTGTTTCAACAGTCTTTCGAGTAAATTTGGTCAGCGTACAAATTTAAAATAGACAATGATTCTAAAGGCGCGGGAAGCTTTTATGAAACTTTTAACTTGCCTTTATACAGATGTTTTTTGCGTCTTCGCGGTAGGCGAAGAAATAATGTACGTCAACTGGAAATTTACACACTAACGTCGTGATAGCTGCTTACACGATCTGTCAAGCACGATTAGAGCTTTACACACGCATTGATTTCTCTAAGCTAGATTGCTCTACTGCCATATAGACTCCTGCGTTGTCGTGAAAAACTATAGTAATTCGAGCGAATACGAGCCACCGTTGGGAAATCTATTGGGTAATATGACCGATGAACGCAGAGGTTACGGTGAGGGCACATACATAGAGACCATGAATTCTACGCTCCAAAATTTTACGCTTTTCGCGCAATCACACCGTGTGTTGACACTGTAGAACACTGCAAGGTAAATAAAGTCGCTGCTCGACAACAACTTTGAGGAAGAGCTAATGTTATGAGGGCGTCTGAAGTCCCGTCAAAATATGGTCAATTGACTGTCCAGGTACCACTGATAAATTTGTGACCGTTTTTGCGACGATACCATATGATCAAGAGCGTTAACTTTAAATCAAACGCGCCGATATTCGTGCAGTGTTATCAAAACAAGCGTTTGTACCGAATAAGGGCGCATTTATAGTGAGGAGCGGAGTTAGCTCTCGACGATATATATATATATATATATATATATATATATATATATATATATATATATATATATATATATATATATATTAATATATACTTTTACACACAAGACACAACTAAACGCATCTAGATACAACCTTGTTACTTAACCAAACGAGAGTATCAATAGAGTAGATCATAACTGAAAGGATTTTAGTCTTAAAGTATCAACAAAGTCATTTATTGTTGTATGATAAAATAAGTATGTGATAACATTATGAGGTATTATTTTAACCTGATGATTACAAAATTTTTTCTACTCAAGGAAAATTATTTGTTTGTACAAATATATTTTTTATATAAAAAATTTTGCATATTTTCTTTTTGTCGGCCACAAAAAATCGGTTGTCATGTTATTTCTAGTAAAAAAATGTTTTTTATATTTATGAAATGGTACTCAATTCTGTTAGAATTTTTCGTTTTATACTAAAAATGTTGTTGCAATATTTCTTGAAAAATAGGTTGAGCAATATATTGGCTAAACGCAGTCAACGGATTAAATATAAAATAATGTTACGATTTCATAACGATTTGGTAAGAACGTTCTAAAAGAAAAACAAAGACTTTTGAAAAAATAAGTTTATACAAAGTTTACACATAGTGAGACTAGTTGACTTAAAAACGTTTTTAAATAAAATAAAATTTTTTATTAAACATAATAAACATTGATGTTTTACATGAGATTTAAAAAAACCGCTGCCAATTCTTTGGCACTTAGCTTGCACAAACTAAATTAATTGTGCCAATATGAAATTCTTTGTTCAAATAAATACGTTTTAAATTTCTTATCGTTTTCTGAATAATAGCTCAAAAGGGGCTTTTTATCATTGATGGTTTGACAAAAGATAATTTTTTACTAAAATTACAGAACGATAGGTAATAATCCTTAGCAATTTTTTCTCTGTACGTAACTTATTAAAATTATTTAAATATTTAAATTAAATGTAATGAGATGTTAGTACGTAGATTCACTGAATTCTTAATCATCTAACATTATGTGAACGATTTGCCATCGTAAATTTCCGAGATATAACCGTTTAATCTAAATATGACATTTTTGGTATATAACAAAAGAACGGAAAGAGCCTATCCAAAATACGCAGTTGTATAATATAGGTAAGTTTATGCTCTTTATAATGCATTTACGCTAAATTGTTCATAATATTGCCACATTTCAGACCCCAGACCTACGCTATAGCAGAGTGATAGAGTTACACCTCGGGCGATTGGTAAAGTTAAGCATTTTTACGCACGGCTAGTACTCCAATGGGTGACCGCGAGGGATCCTCGTGAATAATACAAATAAACCAACCATTCCATAGCGGATTTCATCCTGATACAAGTTTTCCCCACTCCACACGCATAACCCTGGACAACTGCGGGATGTGATTAGGTAGAATAATATAAAAGTATGAAAAAATAACTATGAAACATTTCCTATGCCAAAAGGTTGCCTAACATTCAAATATAATTTACGTTATCGATTTCAGAAAATCATAAAATGAGAAATGGTTTAAAAAAACGAGTCGATGAATCTTTAAATTTCTTTTTAATTGCGCATCTTTATTAAAAAACGAAAAAAACCTTATATTTCACAGATATAATAGTTTGAAAATAATGACGATTTCGTGAATAACAAAACAGGAGAAATAGCTCAATCAAAATTTCGGTTGGGAAAAGATAGATAATTTTATGCTCCTTCAAATACATTATAAATACATGATATTATTTATATGGTATTCAAAAACCGAAAAAACTAAAACTCAAAAATCGAATAACCGCTAAAAAACAAAATCACATTGAAAAATAAAATTTTTTTATTTCCGACTCAACCGTAATGACCACTTTATTGAGTTTAATAGCAGGATATGATTTGCGCGAATCTACTTTTTCCCGCAAATTTACATTTTTCTCATATACTCGGGAAAAGTCTACGTTTTTCCCGCAAAATTTTTCCCTCAAATGCATTTTTTTAAATTATTTTTCTCTATATAAATATACATTTTCAATGAATTTTAGTTCTTACCAGAAGTCCCACTTTTTAAGTCAATAAAGTGGCCACGATTATGTCGGGAATAAAGTTCTATATGCAACACAGGAATCAAGTCGAGTATTCCCTCGGGTGATTATCTTCGACTTTATTATCTTTATTATCTTGTTACATTATGTATACTATTTTCAGCCGCCGTCCTTAATCCCCCTGCGCAGAGAGCCGAGTATACTCGTCCAAACCGCACGTCATTTTTGTATACATTTTGTATCACAAATTTAAATCTTTACTTTGTTGGGACATCTACAACCTCTCAAATTGAAGCTAAATAGTATAGCTATTATTTAGAAAATGTTACAAATTTGCAGAAAATATTGTTGCAGACTTACATTCGATCTAGTCCACATACACGAAAATAAACTTCTGCGCAGGAGGGTTAAAGAACAAAAAATGAGCTCCGAAACATTAATTTTCAACATGTATATTCAGAGTAAAGTTAATCCACATCCATACATACACACACACGCGCGCGCGCGCAAGCACACGCACACGCACATGCATACGCACACATACACACACATACATCCATACAGACATTTTCTCTAACATATTTCTAACATGTTTTTAGCAAAACTCTTTTTTTTACCATCACAAAGCAAAAATGCGACTGTCATTGATGGTCAATTGACCGTCATTTTTTTGGTCAATTGACCATTAGTGAAATAAGACGGCGATTCCACAACGCTAGGAAAAGAAAAATGAAGAAAACCCTAAAAGAACGATTTAAAACTTGTAGCAGTGTTTTCAAAAACAGAAAATATATTTCGAAAACTCTTTCTCTGCCCTTTGGCTATAAGCAATAAGTCTGTATAAAATTTCTTGTCGTCTGTAATTAATGATGTGATATAAATAAATATAAGTTACTTTTTGTGGGAACTTAGCTGATTTATGGTGCGCGTAATCAGCTGACGGTAACGCGCCCTGACCACCGCTATCGCCGACATCGCCGCGGTGGTCGCTGGGTGATTCATTTGGTTATTATTTTTTTTTAAATTAATTAACCAGAGACTTTCTTGATTACTGTTCGCTATGGATACGCGTTGGAAACATCCGTCCACGTGCATCGTGTCATGATACAATGTACGGAAACATTGTTTTCGTGAAACGTTTTCTCGCACATCTGCCTCAGTTGTGTAACGTGCAATTCGATCTCATTCTCTTTTACTATGCGGAATGGCAGGATCCATACCGAAACGAGCTTAAAGTTCCCGGTAACTGAGGCATCGAATTTCAAGAGGTTTATCACAGACGATCGATTATTCGCAAGATATTGATAAAACAATACTAATTCTCGATGATCTTATTTGCGAGTCTTCGAATAACACGGTACTCGATTTATTCAAGAAAGGTTGCCATCACAAAAATATAAGTGTGGTTTTCATTTCGCAAAATATTTCGCATAGGGGCGCCACTCAACGCGACCTATCGCTCAACGGGAATTGTATCCTGCTCTTTAAAAATCTGAAAGATCGCGCTCAAATACAATACCTCCCGCATCAAGTCTATCCCGAAGACCCTACATTTTTGAAAGAAGCGTACATCGACGCCTGCAGTCGACTGCATAGCTACTTACTATTGGATTTAAAGCAGGAAATCCGGATGAATTTCGTTTTCGTTCGTGTATATTTCCCAACGATAGAGCGCAATACGCATATGTACCTAAATTTTCATCAAAATCACGTGAAACAATGTAGATAAAAGGCTAGAAGAAGCGTTCCTGAAAAACAGTCTGTTAACAGCAATGGCTGTGATAGCATCGGGGCATTATCCCCCAACAACCACAGCGAAAAAATACCCGTGACTCGCGGTTGCGTTGTGTATTCGGGAAACACTTTTCAAAGAGATACTTGGTTCTTTCGGCCGTGCTCTATTACGCAGACAATCAGAAGGACGCAGCCTTGATACGCACGTCCGATAATAATCTCATAAAGTGCATTTGTGAGTGCGCGTTAAATGTAGTGCACGGTGCGGTAAAACTTAAAGATTCCGAAAAACATAGATTGAAAAGCACAAAATTATTCAGTGAAAATTGGTTAAGAAAACGAAAAGCAGCGGGGATTCAGCATGGAAAAGCAGAAAACGTACAATCATTCAGAGCGGCGTTTTTTTGCCTCTCTGACTGGAGCCGCTCATATGTACCGTTTTTTCCGAAATTTTTAACAAAGACTTAAACGAATACGGAATTTTTTGTTCCCAAGATGGAGCATGCGCAAAATATGGATATAGTTACAGAAGCGATGCTCGACCATATACAGAGTTTCGCGTAGTCTGCACCGCAAGAACGATCGATATCCCAGACTCTGTCGTAGGATAATTCTTTCAGCAACGAACATATCGTACAGACATTCGGTAATAATTTATCGTGACTAGATTCGGGGATGCACACGATACTCAATTCGAGAAAGTTTACCAACAACCGCGAAAAGTGCAAGCATTATTTACAGGTTTACGGCGATATTTATTCTTTAAAGAGAGTGAATGAGCCGAGGACAGAGAAACTGGTCGCTGCGTTGACGAGGTCGGAGGCTACAAAGACACCGCTCTCGGAAGAGGACATTCTCGATGGCATACCTCGGTCATCTTAAATGGGATAATATAGGCAGTATCATTGTCGATGGTAAGCTAATTCCTAAGACAAACATCGTTAATCTATAGAGCGTTTTTTTGAAAAAGAGAAAACAGCGAGATAACGTCGACTACGATCCACCCATCGGGAGATTTCAATTTGCAAAATTTATCGGAAGCAGCGACACTCCTAGTAGGCTGATTAGAAACACCGACGTTTTAAAAATTGCCAAGAGATTGACGTCGCCTGTAAATGAATAAGAGTGAGAAAGACCGTAAAAGAACGTGGCTCAAAGTACCCGCTTAAAATGTCTAAATACGAAGATCAATATTACGACACTGCACACGAGACTAGTTTCGCGGGTGCTCGAAATTTAATACGTGTCAACGTACGTGGTAAATCGGTCGTGCATAATAAGAAAGAGAAAGAGCAGATCTATGAGTGGATGAGCAAACAAGATTCTTACACACTACATAGACCTATACGTACAAAATTTCCGATGCTGCACTACAATGTGTCTAACGTGGAGGATGTGTAGGGGCTGATTTGTGCTAGCTAACATCACTCAAGAACGATAACGATGGTTTTTGCTACCTGCTGGTTGTTGTTGAAGTGCATTTTTAGAGCCGCTCCAAAATAAAATCGCTCAAGGTATGGCTACAGCATTCGAAAAATTCTCAAATGAGCCAACGGGCGTGTACTCATCTGTTTATCAATAGGCAAGGGAAAATAATTCGTGGGAAGCACCTTGTAGAGAGTTCTCAAGAAACACAACATTTTATTTTGAGTCACTCGAAATACTGACATCAAAGCAGCCGTGGTCGAACGGCTCAATCGTACGTTGATAAAGCGCATGTAGCGATATTTTACGCACCACAACGCTCATCGTTAACTCGGTGTAGTACAATAAATTGTTTACGAATACAAAAACACCCAGCACAGATCAGGCACATCTACAGAGGCGCACTCTTTTTAGAGATGAAAAACAAACATCATTGATACACGCTAAAATACAAGGTCGGCGACTATGTGCACATCAGTCGGTGTAAAGGGACCTATGCAAAATGGTTTGCAAAAAAATTTTAATGAAGAGATTTTTAAAGTGAAACGCGTTTCTCAAAGACCAATCATTTACACGTACGAGCTGCAAAATCTCGGTGGTGAAATTATCGACGGTTTCTTCTATGACGAAGAGCTTGTTCACGTGGGATACGTTTGCCTGCTAGCAGGTCAGCAATTTAAAATCGAGCGGGTCATCAAAACGAAATGTCGCGGGTCTAAAAACAATTATTCGTAAAGTATCCGACGTTCTAGTGGTTTAAAACATGCATGATGTAGAGTCTTTTTATTTAGTACTTCGAAGTAGTAGTAGCTTTGTGTTTACTATCCCGATAACGCGACTACATGCTTTACCACACACACGTGCCGCGAAATAAGGCTAACGGATACTTGGCATGTAAGACTTGCCGAGATTCAGCTACCGTGTAAGAATTCGAAGCTTATTACACATTTAAATTAGACACGGAGTGTCCACCAGCTTGCGGCGGACATAATTAAAGTGCGCGATGCACGTGAACATCATATACTCAGACCGACAGAGTTTGAGAAAAGGATACTATACTTTGAAACGAACTTGCACATGTAAAGAGAATCTCCAGGTTTTTAGCAAAAAATACATAACTTTTTATCAAAAGTTTCTATGATACGCAATGAAACACTATTCTTCGACATCCTATCTTCATTATACATTACTTTTAGACATTGGAAAACATTACAGCCAAGGCACTTTTGTGTCACAGCTCGCAGTGAGACTCAAAACTGTGCTAGTTAGAAAACGCTTGTTGACGAGATTGAGCGGATTGAAGGATACAAGCGCGAACTTGCATTGCAAGGAGCGCGAGAGAAAACAGTCGCCGCGTGGACCGTACGTACCGCGCGCCAATTGAATTTGATTATTTTAAATACACGCGTATAAAAATAGAAGTGAATAACCTTATCCAAACTTTCGAGTCAGAAAAGTTAGGTAATTTTATGCATTTTCAAATGTCTTTTCGCTGGATTGATGATATTATTTTAAAGGTATTAACACCCGAAAAACTAAATCTCAAAAATAAAAAAACCCGTTAAAAAACAAAAATGAATTGAAAAAGAAAAACCAATTTATTGTGCCGCCTTCCTTTAAGAAAAACAAAATAAAATTGGCCCTGGAACATTTCGTTTCACCGTGAATGTGCAGAGTAATGGTGATCATCGTCCACACACACATACACAAACACACACGCACACATGCACGCTCGCACCCACAAAGCCTCCTATTTGAGGAAGCAAAAAGAAGAAAGAAGATAAAGAGAAGGAAAGCGATAGTGCATTGTGTGAATCAAGATGGTCTTTGTCTTCTACCGTTCAAGTCAAGTCACCGTGGGATAAGGTTGGCTGTCCGCCGTAAATCTCTAACTGTCGCCAGCTGGAGCAGCTTGCATCAGGGTGGCAGGACCACCAGCTGGCTGATCGATGCCCTTACCTATAAAGCACTACAACTGGAGAGCAGGCCTACTATGAAGTGGCAGATGTGCTAAGAGACTAGAGCAGCTCTTGCTGGCTGCTCACCTGCCAGTCAATGTACCTAAGGTGTGTGGAAGAGTGAAAGAGTAGAAGGAGTAAAGAGCATGTAGATCGATTTTACTTCTGAAAATATTTTAGGTAGCAGAGAGAATAGAGGTCACTTCTCTACTCTATTCTGCTATGTATATATATATATGAGTGCTAATGTATTTCTTCGCGAGCTCTTCATGTATAGTTGCTGAAGACCTCTGATGAAGTACGCACAGAGCGTTGTCCACCTATGGACGCGCATCCTGATCAGCGTGACTAGTGATGAGATGATGGTCTGCCTGCCGTGAACGGGCGCAGGAGCTGATTGGGAGCAGCTGTTGGCTGGACCTCAGTCAGGTCCATGGTGGCTGCCTAGCCTAGGTGGGCAGGTGCATTGTCGGTCTAGAATCTGTAGAAGGTGTAGCCTGGCAGGAGCCGTTGTAATCTTTCCCTGCGATGATCACACAGATCGCTAGATGTGTTGTTGACGGCTGAGCTGTCCAGTAACGTCCGACTTGCACAAAGTGCCGCTGTAGAGAGAGAGATTGAAGCCACACATTCACACACACACACACACATACACACACACACACGCACGCACGCACGCACGCACGCACACACACGGGGTGGGGGGAGGGGGGGAAAAGGGGTGAATTTTGTATTATTGCGATTTCCGGCGAAAGTTGACGTCGGAAAGAAAAGTGTACATCGTCATCAAATACAGCTGAACGTTGTTACGTCTAGATCATAGCTTAACATACACCTTCTCGTCGTCAAGTTATATGTATCTTACCATACTGAATCCTACTTATCGACCTACGCTATATAACGTGTACCCTACCTTGTTTACCTCATACTCCATGATGGCAGACTCATCCACCACAATATTTCCTGAATTACCTTCCGCGACTCTATACCTTTGTCGCCCCCTCCTCGAGTACGCATAATCAATTCCTAGTTTAGGCTAAGCATGCGACCCTCGCGTGGTTATAAAAGGCATAGCTCCCCATGGCTCCTGGCCATTTGCCCTCACACTTTTGCTTCAGCATAAAGCCTTCTGCATTCAAACTTAGAGCCGTAAGCACGTACGCACCAGTTTGTTATTTGACTTCTCACTTGTAAAAGGGACACGCCCTTATATTTAACTTTGTACTTCTAATATAATAAATCTGCTCTTAAACTTATTTGCTCGCGCTTATTTATTCGCTGGATCTACGCTCCTATTTATATCTCCCGCCACCATCTCGAGTACGACACCGCCCGCAGCGCAGCGCAGCTCAGCCGGCCCGACTACGAGGAACCAAGGCCTACAAACGCACACAATGTAAGCCCCAGAATACCTTGATAAGCCTTTGCAATCCTATCGTAAACTCGCACTTCCTATTTTCACTACTATCATATTGAATATCATCTTCGCTATCCTGCTTTTGCTAAGGCTTCGACTCCCAGATAAATTACGCAAGTATTGACCAAAACCAGAGGCGAACGCGATTCAATTCCATATTAACTTCGGGTCATTTATTGCTTACGCTCGACGTAACAATGATTATGGCGAAAAAGTTCTTCAAGTACACCTTTTCTCAGTTTGAGCTACACACAAAAATAACATTTTCGAGAGACAAGATTTTGTCAAATGATAAAAACAAAAATGAATTAATAAAAGAATTATCAAATGCATTCAGATTTGAAGGATTTAGAATTAAGCAAGCAAACGAAGACGCAGATTCTTTAATTATTCATACAGCAATAGAAATTGTCAAACAAAATAAAGTTATAAATACAGCAACAGGAGTAGCCGAATATACAGAAATCTTTTGGTCATATTGAATCAATTACATTTTACAGATGCAAAAATGTACTTTTTAAAGCCGGGTTCAGGTAATGTAAGTGATTCTATATATTCATCGAACAGTTTTATACATGTAGATTACCGTTCTATTATTGGATTTTTACATTCTTTTTCTGGCTGCGATACAACATCAGCTTTTGCTTGCAAAGACAAGAAAACAACATTTAATTCACTCATCGCAACCCCACAGTTAACAGAGTTAGTAAAGCCTTTTTATGAGACTGACGCAGATCCAACAATTATTGCTCGGAATGGTTGCAAGTTAAATACATCAATTTACAAAGGCAAAAAGAATTATCTCTGAACGAATTAAGATTTCAACAGTATATGACATTAATTGCAAAGTCAACATTCAAACTGGACAAATTACCACCAGCTGTTGGTGCGGCTACACAACATTCTTATAGAGTATACTACGAGCTACAAACGTGGCTTGGAAACGAAACAACACCAACGAAGTGGGGCTGGAAAGAAGTTATTGTCGATAATTTGAAAATTTTCATGCCACGTTTTACTGAAGATTTTGTAATACCTGAAGAATTATTAAAAATAATTTCTTGTAGCTGTGAACCCAGTTGTGAAGGCAATAGATGTGGTTGTCAAAAGTACGGGCTTCGATGTACTGACTTATGTACAAAATGTCGAGGTTCGGACAATTGTTTGAACGTTGAAAAAATTTCAGAAGATTTCGATGAATCCGAAGATAATTCTGTTGAAATGGAGCAGCCAGGCCTGTGATCACGGAAAATCAATTATTCGAAGAATCCTCAGGTTATCCGAGTGATATTGAAGAAAGAGAAAATTAAATTACAAATAGAAGCGATATTGAAGAAAGAGAAGATCAAATTACAAATGCCTTAAAAAAACCTCGATTAATGTAGTTTCATTTATTTATTAATTGTCAATGTAGATATGAAATAAAGTTATTTATCGTGTAATGAAACTAAGAATCTTTTGTATTATTTTCCGTAGAATTGAATGGTGTAATTAGTTTTTAAGAATTATTTAAAAATTTCAACAAATTATTAACATTTAGTAAAAAATTGATTGTTGCAAAAGCCATTTTTTGATTTTTTCAATTTTTGAGTATGTTTCTAAATGGGAACTACTTTTTTTATTTTCGAAGAAAGTATAACTCAAAACGAAAAAATTGTGACCTTAACGAAGTCTCTACGATAATTTTCTGAAGGACAAATTTCATTTGAAAAATATTTTGTCGGGCCGAAAAACGTAATTATCTCGGAAGCCTCTCAATCTTTTTATCTGAAAAAATTTGTGGATATGTTAGACATAAAAAGGTATACTTTCACTAAGTTTCGTCAAAATAAAATTATTTTTGTGAATATGAAAAATAACAAATGAAGAAAGCGGTTTTTCGCATTTTACTCGGAGATTTTGATGTTACGTGAAAAAATCATTCCTACAAAAGTTGTAGACTTTTTATGATCTACAACTTTTCTATTGTACACTTTTCTCTCCGACGTTAACTTTCGCCAGAAATCGCAATAATACAAAATTAACCCCTTTTCATACCTTCCCCCAAATACACCCGGAACCACCCCTGCTCACGCATTTAATTTTTTTACGTTTATTATACGCCAGTTTATCATTTCCAACTGTCCTCATCCTGTTAACAATTTTTTTTCGCCTCAAAATAAGATAATTCGACTGAACATTTATTCTATAATGCATGCGCATTAGTGCTTACCAAAATGAGCCTTTCAGTATATACGGACCGCACAAATTTTTGCCTGAAAGCTGGTCAAAAGTCGAAGAAATTCTTTTTCGAAACGTTAAAAATAGTTCAGATTGAAGCTGTGTGAAATTTTATAAAAATATCATATTTTTGGTCAATTTCAAAAATTCAAAATATTCTAGAAGATATCATAGTGAATAAAAAAGTCTGAAATTTTTTTTGGAGGTTTCTTTCAACGTGTACTTTCAAATAAAAAAATTTGGACTAATCAAAATTATCAAATTTGGTGATGAAGAAAATAGGATCATATTCTGAGTTAAGTTCTCTTTCCAAAGCACACAGACTAAAGTATTTTATCTTTTATAGTTCTTGAGATAAAGATACATACATTATGAGGAAAATGAAAAAAATGCAAATAATCATGTTTTTGAGCTTGGCATAAATCCTGAACCAATAGAGGTAAGGGTATGAATTTTTTTACGTATTTTTGTTATAAAATGCATCATTTTCTTAAAGTTCAAAGTTTTTAAATTTTTTACTTGCTCTTTTGACGTGAAGTCACCCATATATATACGTATGTTTGGAAAATGGCAAGGGATAGAATAAAACTTAACTAAACGTTTTATTTTGATAAAACTATTAGAAAAATACTCACATCATAAAAATGAAAACTGCCACCTGTGAAGCAAATGTCAACCAAAATATGCCATAAGGAGCACTCTGAATTGTAGCATTATATAGCTGACTATATAATACGCCACTAAATAGAGGAACAGCATTATCACAGACTGAAAGAACGGCAAACACTTTGCCTGAAACATACAATAGAATAACTCATTTTTATAAACTACACTATGGTTATATAATAAATCGTTCTAAAAGGTTATACTTTTAAACAAAAGTTGAATAAATTACGATTTTTCATACATAAATAGAAGTTAGATTCTAATTATAATTCTAATTTTAATTCTAACAACCTTTATTATGAAACACAATACGTCTTCGTGCATGCGTGCGTGCGTGCGCGCGCGTATGTGTGTGTTTGTGTGTGCGTGTGTATGCGTGTTTTAGTATATGTCATACCACGATTCGTTCAATCTGCGGTATAACCTTCCCATACGTTGCACAGATGTTTGCTATCAATACCTCGTGTGCGCTTAAAAGTTTCAGCGAAAATGGTCGAATAATTTTTTTTATGTCCATATTTTCAACATTTAAGAATTTTCAAATTTCGATTTATTATTTATTTTTTGAATGCGGGAATGGTTTTTGGGAAGCGAATTTTTATTCAATACTTGTTTCATATGCCTGTAAATTTTTAGGTAATAAGACGGTGTACTTTCTGTGGAAAGAAATAAAATGTCAAAAAGATGCATTTTTTTGGACAACGATAACTTGAATAATACTTGATATAATGCCTTGAAAATTTTAGAGAATGCTTGTTAGGTATCAGGCTATTGACCAAATTTTGGAGTCGATTTTGTTCATAGTCTTTTGAGATATTAGAGATTATTCAATTTAAACATTACTTTTTCACCCTGTATATCACGACATCTCTAAGAATTATCGTTGGGCCCTTTCTTGTAGATAATAAGTATCATTATATATGAGACTTACACTTCTAGTCAACTTTACGCATTTATAATGATATTACGCGAAAAAATCCAAAGATAATGTTATATTAAAAATATTATTATTTTGGGATTTTTTAAAAAATGATTTTATAATGACAGAATTTATTTTAGCAATACTGAATCTGTATCTATCTATACTATAGCATGGAAAAATCATAATTTTTAAACTATTTTAATGGTGGATTTTGTAAACTAGTATATGTTAAATATTAGTAAAAATTTTAAATGAGTGACTTTAAAAAATGTGTCTTATGCATTTTTTTTTCAAAGAAAGAAAAAGAAACACTTATTCAGTTTCTGATAGGTATAGATTTCATTTGACTTTATATATAAAATAGATTTTAGAATCAATGACACATCGCTGACCAAAGACACCCTGATATGCGATATATACGATAATATAGTTATTGAAAAATATTCATCTTTCAGTATAGGGCACAAATCACTAAATGAAAATAGTATAAACAGAAAAATAACCATGATGGTCGGTACTGTGCAGTTCTTCCTCATTTATATAATAATTTTAATTACATTCTCTTTGAGAATGCATAGTGTCAAAGCACTTGGCAGCATTTAATTTATATAAAATACTTTATATTTGTAACGTTATTTTTAATATTTTATTTTTGACGTATTCTCCATTTACCTTTGTCTTATAAATCGGTAAAATATTTCTCTTATTTTGTCTCAAAATTATCGCGATGATAGACAAACAAAAAATTAAGTACATTTTTCTCCAAATCTAGCAACATCACGCGATGATTGCATTATTCTTTAGATTAATTAAATTTAATACAACTCTACTTTCTTAAATTCATTTAATTGTATTATCCATGTGCCGACAAATAATTTCTTGCGATAGTTTAGCTGTATTGTTTAATATAGTAAGGATTGATAATGATTGTCAATGCGTGATGATTTATTTCGACAATATAAATACAACCTCGCCAGGCCATCACGTCAGCAGTGTTACCACAGTTGCTCTAGAGTAGTTCTCGCAGAAACGAAGAATAAGTGCCGTGTACTAATATCGGTTAAAGAATAATAGTCCTGTGGCTTTTTTATTATTCGGACAAAATGTATCTAAACGCAAATGTATTTACCAACAGAATAGTACTGATTACATTTAATAAATGTTTTTAGTGCAATTATAATAACAGTTGAAACGGAAAAAATGCCTGTTTTTACTCCTTTTTTTTGTAGCCGAATTTTGAATGCTTGATTTTTTGTAAATATCGACAGAACAAAGATGAAAAAAATCAGGCATATACTTTAATGATTTAACTACACTAAGGCACAAATTTTTTTTAAAACATCTATAAATAATCGAATAGTATTAACAAATAAAGAAAAAACTATTTCCGTTGCATATGATTAGAAATCTTTGACATGGCTTAACAAATTCTTCATAATATAAATAATTGTAAAACTGTTGGATGTTTTTTTAATTTATGAGTGATGTTCGTTTAAAGTTTAATCCAAAAACCCAGCTAATGTGTCTCAGTAGCTGATCGTAAATTTTTCTTTGACCGTCAATGCTTCTTATAGCGAGAGTTGTAAAATCGAAAATTAGAAACCTTTTTCCGAAGTCATCTATTGTACGCCGAGCCTCACTTCCAAAATATTTCAGATTTACAATTATCTACGTAAACACATTAATTTGTTTTTTAGCTCTAAACTTTGAACAAACATCACTAAAAAATTAAAAAAATGTATTTAACTATCCAAAAGTTTCACAATTTCTTGAATAATGAAATTTTTTTTAAGCCTTGCGAGCTACTTACGACCATTTGCAACGCAGATAGTTTTTTCTTTATTTATTAAATATATATATATATATATATACATTTAATAAATAAAGAAAAAACTATCTATATATATATCGGTATTATTATATATTGATATTTTCAACAAAAAGAAATTGCGCGATCGAGTAATTTAATCTTTAAAGTATGTGCCTGATATTTTGCATCTGTGTACTGTCGATATTTACAAAAAGGCAACTACTCAAAGTTCGTCTTGAAAAATAGTACTGGAAAACCTACATAGTGTCAAACCTACATTCTTCCTCATTTTAACTGTCATTATAATCGCACTAATAACTTTTATCAAACGTAACCAGTACCATTATGTTGATGAGTAACTTTGCTCTTACGTACATTTTGGCCGAATAATAAGCGATTTCTTTTTGTTAAAAATATTAACAATGAATGCCAGAGGACTATCATTTTTTAACCGATAGTGTTGTTTGTTGCCCATCTTGTCGCGACCATTATATTTTTATCAAAGTATTAAGATATTTTATTCTCGCGGAAAGTCCATCTATTCTAGCCGTCACGCACATAAAATGTAATTATTACATTGTATTGTAAAACTTTGGGAGGCTACGAATAAATTATTATTTTCTCAAAGGAGTTGACTTGTATTGCCGTAATTGCGTTATTATTGTAAAAGCGAAATGATAACAAATAAATAAATACATCTAGCCTATATAAACACACTAAATAAATATAAACATTATCGACTTTTCCTCTTCATCAGGGATAAATAATCCTAAACTAATCGAGATCCGTCCGTCTTCTTCTATTGAAGCCTGCTTCGCTAGAAACATTGAACCATCAGTGCAACCGCTTGATACGCGAACAAAATCGCAATAACGGTTTTAGTTTATTAAAAACTAGCATCCCCCATCGCGGCCATACACACGATTTTTATAAATTAGCATAAAAATCACATTCTGCCATTTTTTACAAATTTAGGATTCGAAATTTAAAAAGTTTAACCACGTAGCGGTGGATTAGGGAACAATCCCGAAAATTACTTTCTGGAAGATAGTATTAAAAAACCTATAAAATGATAAAAAAGCTGATATCTGATCTGGCCTTGGAAATTTTGGAAAAAAAATCCAATCCAGCAAAATCACATTTTGGCATTTTTTACCAATTTAGGATTCAAAATTTGAAAAATTTACACACTTAGCGGTCGATTAGGAAACAATCCAGAAATTATTTTCTAGAAATTAGTATTGAAAAACTTATAAAATGATAAGTAAAAACCGATATCTTATCAGGCCTTGTAGATTTGAAATAATTTCGTGAAAACACATTTTACAGCTTTTAACCCTATAAAGATTGAAATATTGTATAATTTATCCCCTTAGAGTTAGAATTACGTAAAATCCTTTCTTATTCGTTGGCTACAATGTATAAACAATATACCATCAAAATTTGAACTCGCTAGGTTTAATTCTTTTGGCTCGGCGTTGATTAACCAGTCAGTCAGCCAGTCAGTCAGTCAGTTAGCCAGCCAGTCAGGCAACCAGTCAAACGGCGAAAATGCAAATTGTTTATTAGTTAATCTTGTAAATCACAAGTCAAAAATATAATTAGAATTATATACAATAAGACTGAATCACTTAAACAAAACGATGAATTTTAAGAATGATAATGATATATATGATTAGAACTGTGATATCACAACTAAAATGTTTTGCACATAAAATAAAATGTCTTATATTCCAGCATAATGGATTGTTATAACACTCTTTTCCTTTCACACCATAACGTACGATTTAACACAGTTTGATCGTTATCACGTTGGTATTAATTGTTGCATAAATGATATTTATTACCACGCATAAAGCAGTAGAAACCTGCAGAGGAGATTTGGCTAAAAAGGGAGCTCCGATCGTCGCCGAAGCTCGGGACATACGTCTGAACTTAATCAATTTTTGAGGCCGCTCGGATCTGGCTGTCATCAGTTTACACTAATAAGCAAGGTAATCAGTCAGCGGCCTCAGCAGTCGAGCAAGCACCGGCGGGTCTTGCAAATTTACCTAAGCCCACTTGGATCAACGCAGCAGCAAGAAGCATAGCCGTCAGGGCGAACTAGCCGCCGACGCGCTCGAGCAACGTAACAGCACCAGCCATCACGCGCAGCCCAGTTGTCGGTGCGGACTAGCCATCGGTACGCGCGATTAACCCAGGACTTTCGTAGAGCAGCTGAAGTAGCAGTCATCATTCGTGTAGCTGCCGTCCTTTGCATCGCCTACCTGTATGTCCTCTTTTGCTACTCGATCAGTTTGGCTTTTTGGGGAGTGCCGTAATCTGATTGTGTGAAAAGCAGTCAATGGGCATACGAAGAGAGCAATAATTCGAGCAATAGGTAAAACAAAAACAAACCACTGCGGAAATTTCCCCACCCGGTATAATCGAGGCCGCGAAAGGTGCGTTCGGTTTAGGAAGACAAAAAAGCAGGAAATACGAGTGTCGAGAGGGATCCTGGGCCAGTAAACAAAAGTACATGTACGCAACATGTACCGCAAGAGAAGAAAATTAACTCTGCGTGCGCGAAAAGCAGTATCGCTGCGTATACGCAACAGCCAGTTAGAATCGAGCGACTCCGAAGACGAATAACATGCAAAAAGAATGACGAGCAGCTGGGATGAGTCGCGCAAAAATATGCTGGACGGCCACATTAAACCGCCAAAATCATACGAATTATCAAAGCTCGCGAACGACGAGAGCAGCGGGCTAGTTGAAATTTAGAATAGTAACATCACTATCGGGAATCAGCAGTACGCCGCGGCGTTGGTAGGCTTATCTGCGAGCCAGTTAGAGTTAAAAAATTTGAATGAGAGGATTAATCGTACACTGTAAAAAATCGTTCGTAGATTTATAACGGCAATTGTAAATCTATTACTAGTCTGAGAGTAGTAGAAAAGCAACGCCACTGTAAAAACCCTACATTGAATGTAGTAGGGTTACACCGCCGTTGTAAATTCACAAACAAAATTGTAAATTTACTAGTCTGCGAGTTGGAAAAAAATAATTCTACTCTCAGTGTAGTAATTTTACAGTCATTGTAAAATTACAAAAACTTGTAAATTTACAAAAATCTAGAAAAAGTTCTAAAATCCAATAAAAGTACTACATTCAGAGTAGTATTAGGTAAATATGTAAGACGAATGCAAAAATCCATTTTTACTCAAAATTTGGATACTTTTTGGCTAATACAATAAGGGATAATCCCGAAAATATTTATACAGTCACTTGAACGAAAAAGGTATAGCCAATAAAGCGTTTCATTCGAGTATAAAGTGTCAACAAATTAGCCATCATAACCTTTAACATTATGGCTTACACCATCGCACATAAATTTACAACGCCGCTTGTAAATTTATAGTTTTCTAGTAAAAACACTACACTCAGACTAGGACTTTTTATTTCCAACTGTCAGAGTAGTAAATCTACAAGAGGATTTGTTACAGTGCATGGATCTGAGCGCGGGAGCCCGCTGGCCGAGAAACGCATTGGAGCGCATGGAGCTACCCCTAGCGACGAAAGTGTGACTTAGAATTAACGAAAAATGTATGAAGAGCGTGTCAAACTAATTCGATATTAGTAATGTGGGGATGCGACGAAAGCCTACACGATAAAAATAATGGGTTAAATATCAGGGTAAAGCCCAGTCCTATAGGGAGAGACGCGATTCATAAACGCAGAAAGGACAACGAAAATAGCCGCAACCAAAGGAGAAACCTCAATCCGTTATCCGAGACGTGCCAGCCAATGATCTCACGCGAATTGTCTAGAGAAGAGCTGGAAATAATATTAAGATTGCGCAAAAAAAATACAGGGCCTAAATCGCTATTCGGGCAGTGAGAGCGACGTAACCCAGGGTTTCGTGAAAAGGCAAGTAATCCACGAGGAGAGGGTTGACGCATGAGACACACACTATAGAGCGGAAAGAGAACAATCGAGCAATTCGTTCGATAAATACGAACCTCGGGAAGCCACGAGGTGCTATCGGCTGCTGAGAAGTCGGAATCAAGACGAGCGTCGATCCGGCGGACGTCACCGGGAAAACCATGAAAACTCACTCCACGAGACCGAGAGCGGGCGCGTGCGCGAAAGCAAAGTGGAGTACAGACTTTTCTCACGTCAGTATAACAGAAGGGACCGCGATACACGCTGGCGAGCCAACCAGAGGAAGATACACGTGATCACAGGCACGCAGCAAGTGCACGCCAGACCGTAGACTCAAACCATTCCATCGCAAACGAGCTCGCCGCAACCACCGACACCTGGGGTCGCTGACCTTCGGACAGCGAGCCAGAGGATGACTCGAGCGACGACAGCAACTCAGCATCCGATCGCGATAATCGTAGGCGAGGCTATCGCGCGAGAGACATGATACTCTTCCATCATGTCGCAAGATTCATTCCCGAGTTTAATGGATATCCGGATGGGTTAATTCAATTTTGCATTTCGATACGTAAAGTTATATATTCATATACAGAGGTTACGAGAGCTACCTTTTAATGCATATCGCGAATAAATTGAAGCGCAAAGCCGACCAAGGCTATCGCGTATGGACAACAAGTTACCTGTCAGTAGAGCAGCTGCTGAACGATCTAACGCTACAATATGGAAATATCGGTATTGCGGGCGAGGTTTAAGCGCAAATCAAGGCTCTAAAAAAATAACAGGGCGAGACAGCCGGAGACTCCGGGTACCGCATGCAGAGGCTGCATAACCGTCTTTTAATGATCATAGAATCTTCGTCAGACCTATCGAGGCTAGACAGGGAAGCGAGGAAACGCTATGCTGACGATGACGCGTTACAGCAGTTCACGTTCGGCCTCGAAGCCCCCCTTAATCATCAAGTCCACGACGAGCGCCCGCGAACGTTGAACGAGGCGATAAAGATAGCGCAAGAATTCGAAGGCAAGCAGAACGCACGGCGCGTAACGTACGGAGATAATCAAGCTGCGTATACAGCGCCGCCCATGTTGCCCAATCCGAAACACGTACGACCGGCCCTAGCAGAGGACATTGAGTCCGCTATTAATCGACAGCCTGAACAAATCAGCGGCGACGGCAACAGTACTTAGCGCTCAGTATAAGTACGTCCTATTTCCTCAACGACTACGGAACAACTGAACTCCAATATGTATTTAATGATTATGTTGAATTTCTTGACTTATTATCTTATCACTACGGTTCAAGAACTTTATCCAATTTCAAAATTAACTATATTGATTTAGCAAGGAACATAGAAATTCTAATGAATCCGAGTAAATTAATTCAACAATTTTAACTTTAATTTACTGAATTATTGGATTTAATCAAATTTAAATTATTAAAATATTTAGATACTTGCACTTATAATGAAGTAAATAAGAACATACAAAGAAGAAGTTTAAAATCGTTTGATTAAGATCTCATTCTAGCAATTAAAAATATGTTGCCTTTTACTTTTTATGCTTTACAAGATCTACATTATCGAGCAGAAGGAGTGCAGCATCTTCTGAAATTACGTTTTCAGTTTGAAGTTCTGATTAAAGTAAATGAATATAATAAATTAATTCTGCAAAAAACTTTCAAATCAAGTTGATGATAAGAAACTAGAAGAAAATATTCTTCCACAAAAGATATAAAGTAAACCAAATTCCAATCCAAGCAATCAAAAATCGAAGATTTACAGGTGAAAAATTTTAAATTTGACACCTCTATAACTAAGAAGAGCCTTTAAAAATGAAGTCATTAAAACTAATTTAAAAGTAATTAAACCCTTAATAAAAATATTTCACGTTCTAGGTATGCAATATAAAAATTATGAACATATTTTTAAGTGTTTACAAAAATAATATTTGAGAAAACCGCTTATTAAAGGATATTCTTTTAAATTATTTACATTATTTTTCTCTTCACTGACATAAAATTGGTTGATCGAGATAAAAATGCGATAATTTAGATATATATATATTTCTAAAATAATTAGTATTAACACACACATGTTTTAAGGTAGGATGGATTAACTGAATAATTAATAAATAATGGTAGATTTATCTGCTGACTGTGTTCTAAAATCCTGTGTGTGTTAATACTAATTATTTTAGAAATATACATATATATCTAAATTAGCTATCGTTCGGAAAGCTTATTAATGCTAACTTCTAAAAAGTAATTTTAGAGTTTTTCCCTGATAAACACCTAAGTAGGTTAATTGTCCAAAATTCAACCTCTATCTTCTATATACTCGAAAAAAGGACATATTTTTACTGACTGACTGACTAACTGACTAACTTATCAATGCCAAGTCAAAACTCTTAAACCTAGCGACTTGAAATTTGGATGGTATACATATAGAGAAGTTCAGTCTTGATATGCTATTTTGTAAATAGCGCAGGCAACGCTGCGACTTGAAATACTAGCGACTTGAAATTAGGATGGTATATATACGAAAGTTCAGTATTGATGTGATACTTTGTAAAAAGCGCGAGCAACGCCACGATGGGTGATGCTAAACGTATATTATAAACAAATAAAATTTGGTTTTATAACACGACATTATTACAGGTACACATTCTTTTTAGCTACGATTAATCATTTATTCTAGTTTTCCATACAGCAATAGTAATAATACTAATTTAAATTTCGAAGTTATTTTTGGCCACGCGATATCACGTTCTTAACCCATTAGTGCCGAGGCGTTCGAAATAAGTTTTTCATTTATGTGTATACTAGCATTCCCCATCGCGGCGTTGCCGGCGCATACTATTTTGCTATTTTTTACCAATGTAGGATTCGAAATTTGAAAAATTTACCCACTTAGCGGTTGATTAGCAATAAAAACAGAAATTACTTTCAAGAATTTGATTTCGAAAAACCTGCAAAATGATAAAAAAACGCCGATATTCCATCTGGCCTTGGAGATTTGAAATGATTCCGTGAAAACACATCTTACAGCTTTTAACCCCATAAACATTAAAATTTGTAAAATTTACCCCATTAGTTATGGTGAGGTTTAATAAATGATTTTTGCAAACCAAACAGACAATTTTATTTGTCAGCGACGTTTCGGCAGCATTTCACTGCCCTCATCAGGCTATACCTTTATTTAAATATTTCATATTACACCATTATTAAAAAGTATTGTAAAAAAAATATATATATATATTTATATGTGATTTTATATGAAATTTGTTGTTAACATAAATACTTACAATATTTACATGGTACGGATGTTACATTTTTTTAAGACCACTACATGTACAAGATATATACATAACTCGCTATATGAACAATATAAAAAAAAAATATATATATATATATATATATATATAATAATAAGTGAGTGATTTTGTACTATTTTCTTAATTGCACAGAAGTGGCGGTTAAGTTGCCATAAATACCTTTCATTTTCTTAATCGTCCTTATTTTAAAACTTATAATATTAGAACAATAAATAGCACATTGTAAATATAAATATAAATAAAAGAAGTCCATAGTTAAAAAATGTTATAAGTTATAAATAAGTAAATGTGACGTCCAACAGACTACAAATAAGACTAAAGCTACAAGCTTTTAAATGCGCCTTTTATTTTGGCCTATGCTTTGGCACAATAGCCAGGGTCTCTAGGCAAATCGTATGTAATTAGTTTCTAATGTCTTGAACCCTCGTAATGAGCATTCTCGGCTTTACTTCAATTCTTAGAAATGATGTCTCTTTCTGTTATTGATTAGTTTATTACCTTGGGATATGTATATTGGTATACCTGTGAGGTTTGAAAATAAGTTTTATTATTTTGATATACTGTACGTGATTAAATATTAATCTCGAGGCGTATATCCATAAACATTGCCTTAGTATGCTTTACGCTTCCATAAATGATGGCGAGGTGCATTACTAAAGTATGTTGTTCTATATTTCTGGCGTACGTAAGCTAAAATAGCTCGCGAGGTTCAGAATATATAGAAATCATAGGTATGCTATAGCGACGAGGTGCATTACCATGTGATGTATTGCGTTCAAGTTTATATGTATATTATATATATATATATATATATATATATATATATATATATATATATATATATATATATATATATATATATATATATAATGTATATATTATATTAGGTATATATATATTTATATTAAGTACTTTTATTAAATTTGAATCTTTTTAGTAATAAATCTATTTATTAAAAGCAATTTATACAAGAAATAGAAATCTTAATATAATCGGTACAAAAATTGTAAATAAAATATAATTACTTTTTGGATATTTAATTTGTAGTTCTATTTGAATAATTTGTTTTATTTCTTGGGTGTTTTTAACCCTGAATAATTTGTTTTTATTTCTTGGGTATTTTTAACCCGTAATATTTGAATTTATTTCTTGGGTGTTTTTAACCCGTAATATTTGAATTTATTTCTTGGGTGTTTTTAACCCGTAATATTTGAATTTATTTCTTGGGTGTTTTTAACCCGTAATATTTGAATTTATTTCTTGGGTGTTTTTAACCCGTAATATTTGAATTTATTTCTTGGGTGTTTTTAACCCGTAATATTCTTTTTTAATATAATGGAATTTTTTGTGGGTTTTCGACTTAAAAATGTCTATCCGATTATTTGAATTTAGTGTAATTGTCTACAAAGATCTATATCCTTTTAATAATCCGTCTGGCACAAACCTCGCTATTCCTGAACAGATACTGCTCTAGAGGCACGTCAGTGAGTGAGACGTTTATACTATACTGTCTTGCACAAACCTCGCTATTCCTGAACAGATACTGCTCTAGAGGCGCGTCAGTAAGTGAGACGTTTATAACTGTCTTGCACAAACCTCGCTATTCCTGAACAAATACTGCTCTAGAGGCGTGTCAATGAGTGAGACGTTATACTCTCCCGCCTTGCACAAACCTCGCTATTCCTGAACAGATACTGCTCTAGAGGCGCGTCAGTGAGTGAGACGTTCGAGTTTTTAGAGTTCAGACAAGCTTTGCTGTACAGGAACAGATACTGCTCCTGAGGCGCTTCGGCGAGTGAGATACTCTGAGTCAAACACAAGATTGCGTTACAGGAACAGATACTGCTCCTGAGGTGCTTATCGAGCGAATGCTGGTGAGATCCTCTGGACCAGCTCCTTTTAAACAGCTTTTCGCTGTATCTCGCCTATGCTAAAGGGTCGAGCGAACGGGTGAGGGTGAGCAAGGACGAATAGCGACGAACATTTCCTCCTTTTTCTCCTCCCACGCGCTTTTCCTCTTATTAGGCTAATGCTTAAGACAGAGAAAGAAAAAGAGGGGTTGTGGGTGAATAGGTCCTTAGAGGGCGTCGCTAAAGAAGCGCGCGCAACTAGGCTTTGGCGCTTGGGCCTGTTTTGGTGGGATGAGCTTTTTCTTAGAGAGAGATAGAGAGATCTTCTCTCTCGCTTGCTCTCTTGCTTCTTCTCTATCTTTCGCATTTTAAATTTGATTTTCTTATTATTAACTTAAAATATTAATTTACAAAATCATTAATGATAATATTGTGAAAATATTTACTAATATTATATATATATATATATATATATATATATATAGTTTAATAAAAATATAAACTGTGTATATATATATATAGTTATTATTTTTGGTAAAACTCATATTACAATTATAGTAATTAATTAATGTGTATATATTGTTAAAATAGTATAAGATTAAATGGCAATAATAATGAGAAAAAGTAATGAAAGTAAAGTTAATATTAATTTACGTTTACTTAAATTCAAAGTGTGTATAATAAAAGGTTGCAGTAAAAATTACTATAATGTAAACTGTAATTAGTGAATAAACGTTCATATTTAAATGCTTAAAATTATCGTCTTATATAGAAATATTATTATTACAACAGAATATTTAAAACTACATTTTAGAATTAAGCTATCGATTTGATTCTTTCGCACAACATTTTTATTTGAATTAAAAAACTATATTACGATGTTAAAAAATGTAAAAGGTTATTAACTTATACGCTACGCTATTGGTTTTCAAAATAATATTTCAGCCTGTATTTTTCCGCTCAACAGAGGCTGCACATAGTCGATGTTTCTGTTTATCTCTCAGCTAGGGTAGAGCGAGAGTAAACACACATGTGCGCGTCTAACGGCACTTGCCAGCCGTTCCCTTGCTATGCAGTGCGTCTGCTTAGAAGAAGCTAGATTCACACTGGCTACAGTATAAAACGAGGCTTTAAAATTTCTTTTTATTTTCTATGTTTTTAGATTTTAACTATATCTATATATGTAAATAAACGTACGATGTCACATAAAAAATGAAATATCACAGAAGATTTAATACTATCAGTAGGTACGACAAGACTTTTCTATCACAGACGGTTACCAGACGTTATTTTGAATATCTGAGCATGCTCAAAAGAGCCTTTTGATGGAGTGATTTAAAAATATGTAAACCTGACTAGTTTGTAGACAAGATAAAAGAAAAAAGCATTATCTAATATTGCACAATTAATAACAATTTAATTATTAAAAACTTAATTATTAATATAGATAAACTAACTCTAATAATGCACAAATTATCACATGAAGTTAAAGAAAATTTTTTTAATTTTTACTGCCTGTTATTATATGTGCGCACGCATCTCTTTGTATACGCAACGCGCGTGCGCGAATATAATGACAATAATGAAACTCGTCAATTTTGTCAGTGACCGTATGTGTATAGCTACTTCAAACAAAAGATATTTATTACTTATTATAATTGCTTTTCATGTTATTGATCAATTGAAAGTAATCATAGTTTAATTTTTGGGTGCCCTCTTTAATATTAATAGAATTTTTTTGTAGTTTTATATTTACCATTATTAGGCAGGAATATTTATATCTTTAAATTTTTCTCTTAATTCAATACTATTTTTTATATAGGATTTAGGTTTAGAAATGTTGTCACTTATGATTTTTTCAACTGTTTTCGCTAGTTTGTATGTTGGACTCCCTATTAATGATACAATTGGTCTTAACGGTGCATCTTGTTTATGAATCTTTGGGAGTCCATACATCCTAGGTAATTCTGCATCTGTCTGAGTTAATTGATTGTTATGATATTTTTTATCTAGAAAACCATTATTGTTCCATCTTCTCATTATTATTTTTACATTATTTTGCAGTTTTGTTAATGGATTACTTTTTATTGTTTTATGTTTTTTTATCAGATAAAAGTGAAATTATTCGATTTTTGTATATCTCTCTTTCCAGTGCTACTGTTACGTTACCTTTATCAGCCATAGTGAAAAATATATTATTGTTATTCTTTAAATATGCTTTTGTTTTACTCAACTTCTGTGCAAATATTCGATCTTCATACTTTATATGTTCAGTCTTTTTCATTTGTGTGTTTAAATTACTAATGATACCTTTTCTAATTGTATTAACATTCTCACTTGGGAAGTCAGAATCATTAAGTAGCTGTTCAATATTTTTTATAGTTTCTATTATAGCATTTTTATCTAGAACTGTGCTGGGACTATACTTCTGTCGAGCAGATACAACTTCTATTACTTCATCAGGTATATCAATATTAGTTAAATTCTTGGACCATTTGATTTTATACTCATTGCAATTAGTCATTAAACAGTTACTAGTACCATACACTAACTTATTATTATTTACATATTTAATATTCATACTCCTTTAGAGTTTGAGTTTCGAAAAATCCATTCTTATTCGTTGCTTCCAATATAAATTGCCAATCAGTCAGTCAGTCAGACAGACATGTCCTTTTGTATATATAGATTTTAATCATCTTATACTTTATCAGTTTGTTTTAAACTTTAAGGGTTGTAATTTAAGGGAAAATTCGATTTATGGGTAAAATATAAGATGAGGAAGTCAAATTTGCAGCTTAAATTTGGAAAAACTGACAAATTATGCAGTTTAAAGGAACAGATTGACCAAATGATTATATCTTAGCAAGTGTTTCTGAAATCTTGTACCTCATAGTATTTCGGATCGCTGATTACGAATCTGATGTCAGAAATTCTAAATGCAAAAGACCGATTTAATATGGCAACCACGAAATTAAAAATTTTTTTTTTCGGAAAATTCGGTATTAGGTGGTTTTTTGGGATGATGATAACGAATACGATATAAAAATTTCAAAATTAAAAATTTCCGGACGAATATGGCTGCGAAAAAGATAATAAATTACGGTTCTCTGGTTAAAATCGATATCTGGGGATATTTTGGATTGCTGATTGCGAATCCGATGTCAATAATTTAAAATTCATAATGGCCGATCTAATATAGCGGCCAAAAAATTAAAAAATTACTGATTTTTGGTGAAAATAAGTATTCGGGAATTCTTAGAGTTGCTGATTTGGAATTCAATGAAAATTGGATTTGGATTTTCACGAAAAAAACAGTATTCTTTGATTTTTCGGCAGCCATATTAGATTGGTGATTTTAAATTTTTAAATTCTAACATCGGATAGGCAATCAGAGACCCGAAGAAAACCCCGACACCGATTGTCACTAGAAAACAGTAATTTTATTCTACACTCGACCGATATAGCCAGTCTTTGACCCTGAAAATCGGGGCGAAAGTAGCATATATTTCCCGTAAACTCATTTGCAGGGTGAAAGTAAAATTTGCGGGGCGAAAGTAAAATTTGCGGGGTGAAAGTAAAATTAGCGGTGCAAAAGTAAAATTTGCGGGGCGAAAGTAAAATTTTTGGGGCGAAATTAAAATTTGCGGAGCAAAAGTAAAATTGCGGGGCAAAAGTAAAATTGAAATTTTTTTCTTCTACAATTTTTTTTACAATATTATTCGTTTTATAATAAATTGATATATATCTAGCGGTTTTGTACAATAAATAAAGAAATTGTAATTACAAAATAATCAAAATATTTATTTACATATTTTCTATTTAAGTGTGTGCATACGCATTCTTCTAGATCAACTTAGACAAATATATAAAAATGCCTCGGCCCTACTTTTCAGGGTCAATAAGTGACCACGGTCGAGAGTGTAATAAAATACTATATGCAACACGGGATGAAAGTAGATTTTTCCCTCGGGTGATTACTGCTCGCGGCAAAAATTTGCAACTTTCGCCCCTTGTTGCATAATGTATTACTTTTAACTTTTTCGCCACCATATCGAATTGACCATTTTGAATTTTAAAATTCTGACATATAATTCGTAATCAGCGACCCAAAAACCCCGAGATATCGATTCTCACCAAAAAACAGTAATTTTTAGTTCGCCATATGAGATCGGCCATTTTGAATTTGAAATTCTGACATAGACTTCGTAATCAGAGATGTGATTACGAAGTCTATGTCACAAGAATATACACATTTGGTCAACCTTCTCTTTTGAACTGCATACATTGTCAGATTTTCCAAATTTCAGCTGCTAATTTAACATCGCCATCTTGTATTTGACCCGTTATTCCAATTTTCTCTTTAAGTATAACCAAAACCGACCAACATAGTTGGTTTCCAATAAAAAATAACAAGTAATTTCTTACAAAATAGGATTTAAAAAAATTCAATTCTTCTTTAAATAGTTGTTGATTTAAAAATATTTGTCATTTTGAATGTTCTCCTTTGTTTTTACATACATTAAATTGCAAAATCGTAAATATCGACCCCAAAAACCCTTATATACAAAGTTTCAAACAAATTAATGAACAATATTGATGAGTTGATTAAAAATAAACACAAAAATGAAACAGTCATATCGGACGCCGCGGCGATAATGGGTTAAGGGGTAATCTGGCCATCTGAATTTTTAAAAAAAATGATTTTTTTGCTTAAATGATGCCTAAGGTTCCTACAATTGATATGCACCTTGTCCCAAGTATGGAACGGTCATCGCAGATTGCAGGTACAGTGAAAATTTCTATACTTTTATCGCTTTCGAAACTTCAAATCCGTTTTTCTCGAATCAACAATTTTCAAAACCCCGGGGAGGGTTTCGTTCTCATTTTGAATCCGATTGACTTGAAATTTTTACTGTAGCTTTATAATAACATTCCTCATAAGATGACTTAGGAGATTTTTGGTATCATGTTCATTTTTTTTATAAAAAATTTACCGCTGAATTTTTGGTAAAAAATGCAATTTCTTTTTCAAAACAGTGTGATTTTGTCAAAAATCAACATTTTAAAAAAGTCCTACGCCATTTTATGTATTTTTATGTTATATTTCAGAAAGACTTTGATTTTGTGTTCCAGCTTAAAACTTGTTTGAGTTAGATACCCCGAAATGGAGCTATCTCGACAAAAGACGTTTTCGGACTTTCCACAGTACAGCCGATATTTTGTATTAAATTGTCAATAAAAATTTTTTTTATATCCTAAAAACATGTACTAGATTTTCTTATCAATGAATTTCATGTAAACTTTCTCGTATCCTCACAAAATCTACGCAAAAACGCTCATTTTTGAGAGAGCCAGAGTGGCGTTACCATTTAAATAGTTGTATTTGTTTACAATTTGGATAATTATTAATAAACTATTTTAATTTACAAGATTAATTTACGATCAGTCACATTCAAAATCTACATAATATTAAAATTCTATAATAAACTACACTTTCTACGTTAAGATTGAGTCCATGACAACATCGAGGTTGGTTACAGTGTCTTCAAATGGAATAAAAACGTTATACTTTTCCTCAATGCCTGGGAGACGTAAGCTCTGCAACTTATTGATGTTATACTTGGACCTAAAAATAGTAGCCTTAGTACCCTGATAATTTGGGATAATTTACCTCGGAGCTCTTAAAAAATGCGAGTATTTCACTGATGTCATTAACGTAGAGGCTGAAAAGAAGGGGCCCCAGGACCGAGCCCTGTGGTACGCATAGATTGGTTGTGAGCAAATCAGATTCCCCATAGCATTTTGTGACCACTCGCTGATCAGCTTACGAAGTAATTTTGAGAGCGAAATTGTATTAAACGCTCTGCTGAAATTAAACACAAGAAGGATGGTTAGCAAAGAATGGTAAGCAAACAAGTTTGGCAGGGATCGAGGATTTTCTTGGATTCAATAAACTCGGAAATCTGATCAATGGACAATTTTTTCAAGAACCTTAGAGAGAAAACATAAAAGGGCAATTGGTCGAAAATCCAAGGCGACAGATGGAATTGCCGTATTCTTGAGAGGCACCAAGTGAGCTCTCTTCTAGGCTCCAGGAAAGACTTCACTACACAGAGAGGAGTTAAAGATATTCGTCAAGTGTTTACCTATGACCGGAAGGGACTTTGCAATAACACTCTGGGGAATTCCATCCTCTTCCTTCACCTGCGACGAGAAATGAGTGAAAGACGAGAAAAGAGTGAAAGTACTACATCCGAGAAAGTGATTTCACTAAAAGTGATGCCATCATCACTGACTCAGACAAAATGCCGTCCAAATCCGCATCGAGCTCGGTCTGAGAGACAGATACCCTTGCAAAATGGGTGTTTAATTCATTCGGTGTGTAGCCATGCAGCTCCTCTTTAACCTTTGACAAGAGACAAAGGTTACGGAGTTCTATCCAGATGTTTTTATTGTTATCCAGAGCTTAAAAAATTCTGGTCTGGATAAACGCCTTTCGCGCTCCAACTGTGCATTGTTCAGTTTGAGCAGCGACAGATTGGGTCTCTTGCCATAAATTATGATCGCGAGTACGTTTATAGCGCCGACGAACGGCGTCACGCTGGTTGTAAAGATGTTTAATCTCCGTATCAACCCATGGCGGGTAACCTTTCTTTTTAGGTCAAAATCCCTGTACGTGAGATTAGTGAGACCAGGAAGCTTGGATGTTTTAATATCGATTGTGACATCGATAATATTGTGATTACTGGGAAAGGTCGCCATCGAGTTGTTTACATCCAGCACTGCATCATTGTCGACAGTAAGGATCGCATCAATCCAGTTGTGAGACACTCCGACATGGTGCGTCGCGCCATGATCTATTAATTTAAGATTCAATTCGCATGCTAATTCTCTAATAAATTTCGGGTCCTGAGACGTCAATAGCATATTTGCGTTCAAAACTCCCATGATCAATCTATGGTCATATAGTACCGAAGAAGATCTTAAATTATCACCGTGGGTTGTTACCCTCTCTCGAGCCGACTTAGTGGATAAGATCATGCGTGCGAAGCGTATTATCAGCTATAATTCGAAGGATATCGATGACGCTTTTTTATCACTACGAAGATTTTTATCACTGAAATGATAGACAGCATTACATTCGTAAATTACAGAAGTTTAAATAAAACCACAAACGTTAGGTTTTAAGTATGTATAGCACAGAGAAGGAAGCTTTTCGGTCAAGATGCGAGATGGCGGTATCTTTCATGCCTTTAGAACCAATTTTATCACTGTAAGATAAGAGACCTGCGCTCCCAATAGTACATCATGATTGTGATAATACCTTGTCAGAACAAAACAGTACTCCATCTACACGGGAAATATATACATGTGATGTTTATACAGATGCAATTTGACTAGGTGAATGCGAGGTGAGAGAGGGTCGCCGCGCCGTAGAGGTCTGAGAACAGGTTTTATCAATGTGACCTCTCTCCAAGGTCGCATTGAGACACTCCGCCAATACCTTTCGACTGGTCTCTCCTACCATCTGTTTGGGATTGCTGAGACGCACCTTTCACCTAAGGTTGAGGACATCCATATTCAGATCAAAGATTATTCGATAGTAAGACTAGATATAAACAATCTTGAGAGTGGGATAGTCCTGTATGTGCACGATTCTCTTAAAGCTAACATTATGTATGTCTCAAAGACTACGCTGGAAGGAAAGCCTGGTATTTCGGAATACATTATGTACAGTGTGCAATCAGGAACCCATCCCCCACTCTTCGGTGCTTTAATCTACAGACCACCACATGTACCGTTTTTACACAATTCAGATTTAATAGACAAATTAGTGTTACACATTCAGGATTTTAGTCACAAGATCATAATGGGAGATCTGAATGCGAATCTCCATAAGTCATCAGAAGATGCTAAATTTGTAAGGCGATTGGCTGAACATCTTAATCTAAAAATAATTGATTATCGTGCAACTCATCCCGTTGAAAACTCTCACATATGGATTGATGTCATAATGGCAGACGACAATGACGTTGTGTTCGACACTTGTAATCAGATGGCGCCCTTTTGCAGCAACCATAACATCGTCAGTGTTGAAATTGATTTTGGAATCATCGCAGTCCCAAAAATTGGAGTTTTCAATTAAAGAGACTTTAAATCAATTACTCAGAAAGACTTTCTGTCTCACCTGACAAGTTGCGACTGGTCGCTATTTGATGGCACTGCCAATAACGACGTGGTCTGCTGGAATATCTTAGTGTCAACCTATTGCAGGCTATAGATACATTAGCTCCAGAAAAGTAATTTAATTCCTCCATGGGTTCGTGCTGAACTAACACACCTCTTTAAAAAAACGTGACGCTGTACGGGGACGTTGTGCATGCACAAAAGACGAAAATTTCCAGCAGGAGTACCGGGCTCTCGTGGCCAAAGCAGAACATCGCTTGAAAAGTGAACGGGAAGCTTATATACAAAATAGGATTTTTTAAGCTCTTGACAACAAAAAAGACATTTGGAGATAAATTAAAGGCTCTGGGGCTCCTGCGGAGGACACGAGAGGAGCTTCACGATTTTATACCGGATGAGCATAATTCACACTTTGCAGGAGTATCGGTCTCCCAGAGCGAGAGTGATGTAGATTTGGGCAGCATTCTGGACTCAGCCAGTGATGACGGATTTGTATTCATAGAGGTGACACATTCAGATATAGTCCTGGCTATTGCACATTTCGCATCACAATCAAAAGATGAGGACGGTATTCCCAAAAGTGTTATAGTCAAGGCTCTACCATTTATTAGCAATTACATGATGCGAATTTTCAACTCCTCTCTGTCCTCGGGCGTCTTCCCAGCTACCTGGAGGGGAGCTCACCTATTGCCACTTAAAAAGACCTCAGTGCCATACATAGTCTCGGATTTTTGCCGGATAGCACTGTTGAGCTTTCTCTCCAAGGTGCTGTAGAAGATAGTCCACAACCAGATTACGGAGTTTTTGCAAACAAAAATACTTCTTGACCCAATGCAGACAGGTTTTAGACAGCATCACAGTATACAAACAGCACTACTAAAGCTAACTGAGGACATTTGGACTGGCATTAATGACAAGAAAAAACTCTTGACATTACTGCTACTATTTGACTTTAACAAGGCGTTCGACACCATTTCGTCTTCCAAACTTTTACGGAAATTATTACGTTTGGGTTTCTTCAGGGGTGTTCTACTGTGATTAAAGTCAGATATAATGGGTTGAAGACAAAAGGTTACTACTAATAATGGAGAATCGGATTAGCTGACCATCAATCTGGGTGTGCCGCAGTGTGCAGACCTGGGACCTCTACTGTTTAGTTTATATATTAATGATTTAAGGGAGGCTCTGGTGGGTGGTGGTGTTGAGCACTTGCTATACGCTGACGACCTGCAAACCTACACTCAAGTGACCTGGTAGAATCTTCAGAGGGACATCAGTCGCATGTCGGCTGTAGTGCGGACAATGTCGGCAAAACGAAATCCATTATCTTTGATTCTAACCATAATATAAAACGGTCGCAGGAGCTTGGTTTGCCAGGCATTTAGTTTGACGACGGCATCTATGTACCTTTTGCTGACACTGTCACTAACCTCGGTGTTGTCATGGACTCAAAGCTATCAAGGAAGTCGTAAATTGATGTGGTAAGTAAAAAGGTAAATAGAGCTGTCTACAGTTTACGGTGCTTTCGTTCATGCATCACCGAGGCGCTGTGTGAGCAGCTTGCATGTGTACTGGTAGTGCCTCATTTAGATTACTGTTCCGTGGTCTGATTACAGTTGCTTCAAAGTTCATATGTGAGATATATATGTGGTGTTAGGAGGGATGAGCACATCACTCCGTACAATAAGTACCTCGATTGGTTAAATGTAATGGAGAAAAGAGCGTAATTTGCGGGGTCGTTATTGTATAAAGCAATAAATATGGAGCAACCCCCGTATCTTGCGGCTTTCTTAATGAAAAACAAATCGAGGTCTTCCAGTAGGAATGGTGTGAAAGAGTTATTAGTTCCGAGATCGCGCACTGACACAGGCCTCTATTCATTTAGAGCGCAAGGTGCGCGTTTCTGGAACTCTCTCCCCTGTGGTGTACGATATCTACCGTCATTATGTAAATTCAAAAAAGCATTACACAGATATCTCAGAGAACCACAGAGCGGTGATCAATCAGTATTGTTCTTGTAGTTGTCTCTGTGCGCTATATATTCAATTATTCAATGTTATTTATTCAGTTTTATCTCTGACTTGCCTTGTTATATTAGGAGTGAATGTATTTATAGTATGAATGGTTGCCTGTTTTCTGTAACTGTAATTGATTTATTTATTCTTTTATAATTTGACTGTTTTTTATTAAGTATGGATGTATTTATATGCATGAATGTTTGTAAAAATTGTCCTTAGATTTTTGTGGAAATGACTGTTGTGCAAAAATGCGAAAAACTGTGAAAAAAATAGTAAGAAAGTGTGAAATATAAATAAAAGATAAATAAAATATAAATTTTATTTGGTACATTTGCAAATCAGGTAGAAAAATATATGTAAATTTATTAATTTTCTTTTTACACTTTTGTTATAGTTTTCCACAGTTTTGCACACTTCCAACAGGTTGTATTTTCTAATAAAAGTTGCACAAATTTACACGTTTTTTAACATCATTTCACATTTTTTCACGCTGCACTATCTTATAAATGGAAATGGCTACTGTGAAAAATTGTGATAAAACGTATGCGAGACAGTGTAAGAAACTTTGAAAAGACGTGCGAATTATCTTCATATTTGACTTGGTTATAATCTCATAGTTTTTGATTTAAGGAGGTTACACAATTAATTTCTTATGTTTTTACACATTTTTCTACATTTTGAAATTGCCACCAGCGTAATCCTCGATAAATTGTATAACAATAGGCAGCATATTATTTTTTGGATTGTTAAAAAGTCAAGAATCCATTCTGCATTTTTCCCACTCAGTTTTAATTTTGCATAATACACTAAAATTTATACTTCTGTATTTTTTTATCGAGAACTACTCGATGGTTTAAAAGTCTCATACGTGAGAATGTTTCTTTCTTAGATGCAAACTATTGGCCGCATATTATAGCGCAGAATCTCCCTTAAATCTGGGATTATGCTATCAAACAAAAATAATCATAGTTTAGATTACAGAGAGCATTATAAGTTATTAAAAAGAAACCTTTGGAAAAGGAGCAAATCTGTAGCTGCTACGCTAATCTCATCAGGAGTCGAAACTATCAATGCTCCTGTGACTTTATCTTGCTTGACCCGACCAGAGGGTCAAAGAAGGCCGTTGAGCATAAAGTAATTGACGTTGTTTCTCGATAATAAGCAGTATTATGAAACGTCAAAATTGAAAAAAATCTTACGTAAGAAATTCGGCGCATCCCTTCACCCTGTCACATAAGAAAACGTAAGAAATTCGTGACCCCCACCCACCCCAAAAAGTCTTACGTAATTTATGAACGGCCCTAAAGAACAAATCGAAACGCCCTGTAATGGGCGAAATACAAGATCTTACCATTCCCCACATGCGCACTGAAACTGGAAAAAGATCTTTCTAAGTCCAATGTGCGCACTTGTGGAATTCACTCCCTTTCGCAATATGCACATTACAAACTCTAAAAACGCTTAAGGTGGCGGTCAAGAAACAGTTTTAAAATTTTGACTAAGCTTCTGTGATGTCTAAATTTATTTTATACGTAAGTTTTGTAAATATATCTGTGTTAATTGTATTATTCTCTGAATCTTGTCGTGATAGATGATAACTAACAATGAGAAACCACGACCTCCGGGAAACGGTTTTCGATGAGACTTTGGATGAGACGTGGAGTCAAGATATGACTTTTGTAATCAAAATAAGCTTTATTTTAATAAAAAATGGTACCTATACTTTGAAATATAACTCTGCAATCTTTTCTGCTAGAGAAATAATATAAAAATATTATTCTTATGCAAACTTATGAACAATCAAAAATGCTGAGAAAAATGTATGGAAGACTACTGAATTTAAAGAACTGACAATCCTCAAATTTTCATGCATTTTTCGTCATCATTTTTTATTGTTTATAACTTTGCAATAAAATAATATTTTTATATGAAAAAAGTTCAAATTCAAGCTCTTTGCAATAAAATAATATTTTTATATGAAAAAAGTTCAAATTCAAGCTCTTTCTGTTAACTTCGTTATCCTAATACATTATTTCTCAAGCAAAAAAACTAGCAGATTTATAACTCAAAGTATAGGTACCACTTTTTACTGTACTAACGCGTATTTTGAACACAAATGGTCATATTTTGACCCCAAGGGCCTATGAGACGAAACTACTAGTGCTAAGCATCATTTTTAGGTACCAGAAACCACTTCCCAAAGCCTCATCGAAAACCGATTCCTGGAGGTCGTGGTCTCCCAATTTAAGTGTAATATTGATTTAAAAAACTCTTGACGAACTTGATGTCATTATTTATTTGTAAGACGAATTACCTTTGTGATATCTTT